>MU204349.1:9194817-9295921 GCA_017309775.1 Paedocypris sp. Pulau Singkep
GTCTACTGACTTGGCATTTTGAGTTTTTCAAGCATGAGTGTCACTTTGGGTTTGGTTACTGAAGACAAGTAATACTTGTTGAGCATTGTCAACTTTTGCTCTTCTGATCTCAAGGTCAATAGCAAGTTCTTCTAGTTTCAAAAGGCAAGGTTTAAAAAAAAAAAAGATTCTGTGCTAAAGCCAAGTCGGCTGATTTTTACAGTTTTTTACTAATCCCCTCAGAAATTCAGTGTTAAAGGGAACTGAGGAAATTTATCGTGTGCGTGTGTGTAATATAGACACCTTCTGTGTATGATTATTTGCATTCTATATATATATTTATAATATTTTTCCCTTTTTATACATTTTATTGATTGTATAACCTATTTGAATGGCATAGAATAAATGTACATCTATGACTGTTTATGTGCATGTATGCAAAATCAAGGTATAGAATAGAAAGTCCTTTTATTCGTCCCACAGTGGGGAAATTTCCTTGTTTCACCAAGAAAAAACACAAGCCGCATCAAATAAAGTATATACATCTTCGAAATTACAGTTAAATAAGAATATGGAATATAGAATAGAATATAAAAATATGACAAGAATTATACAAAATGATACAAATATTATACAAACGTGGAAAGCACTCGGATATTGCACAGAATAAGTAAAGTTATTGCACAGTTCACTCAGTACGGATATTGCACAGAATATAGTAGAGTTATTGCACAGTTCACTGAGAGCAGCTCTGGTTGTAAATGTATAATGTATAAAATCATACATACACATTTATTATTAGACCTTGTTTATATTTATTAGTAGACTTGTTTATTTATTTACTTTTTCCACTTTCTGTGGAAAGTTTTTACCAGACACGTATAAGTATTATATATATATTTAATATTGCAGATTTTTGTTCCATTTTAATCATTTTTAAATTTTCATCTGGCTTTTCTTAGCTGTCTGCCACTCTTGCTATCCCAGCCTGGCAATGGTTCCTCACCAAGTTCGGGAAGAAAACTGCTGTATTTGTCGGAACAACAGTGAGTATTACGACAAACACGACGATCAATCGATCAGTTCACCAATCACAGGCCTCACAGTCTCAGAGAAACACTCTTTGTTCTCGAACTGAATCTTGACGTTGTTGTGTTGACAGTCTGTGGTGCCGTTCCTGGTGTCGGTGGTCCTGGTTCCCAGCAGCCTCGCCGTGACGTACATCGTTTCCTTCGCTGCTGGAGTCAGTGTTGCCGCGGCTTTTCTTCTGCCTTGGTTAGTCGCTCATCTGATCAGAAAATGTCTCCCACAATAGCATGTGTGAAAATGTGTGTCCTGTTGTGTTCAGGTCCATGCTTCCTGACGTTGTGGACGATTTCAAAGTGAAAAATCCAGAATCCCACGGCCACGAAGCCATTTTCTACTCCTTCTATGTGTTCTTCACCAAGTTTGCGTCTGGAGTCTCGCTGGGCGTCTCAACACTTAGCCTGGAGTGAGTGTCGGCGATAACTCTGATCCGGTGTCCCAGTGTGCTCGTATGATCCTCGGATAATGACTTCTGAGATTATTGTTTTTTTCTTGTTGTACATTGTAAGAATTATTTCAGCCCAATAATGCGATTAGCGCCGCGTCTTAAGTTCCTTTGAGTATTTAAGGCCAGTGCACATGTAGGACAGTCGCTCATGTGAGAGTCTGCGATCAGTCATGAGTTTGGATTTATTGCGAAGTACATTTAATAAGACGCTAATCTGTCCCCTTGAAACAGTTTTGCCGGCTATGTGACCAGAGGTTGCACGCAACCTGCAGAGGTCGACCTGACCTTGAAGATCCTGGTGTCTGCCGCCCCTGTCGTCCTGATCATCATCGGCCTGCTCATCTTCATCACCTATCCCATCAACGAAGAGAGGCGGCAAGGCAATCGCAAGCTACTTATGGAGCAACGGTAAAACATCCATCACATGATCTGCTTAAAGTAACGCCAGCTCAGCATTCTCCTTCCATTAATGTAAATGAACCTGGTCCAGTGTTACCTGCAAAGCTGATTAAATCTTTGTTTTATTTATATTTGCATATATTATACATATATATATGTATATATATGTATAATACATCTTCACTCACTGACACATCTTTGTCTCTTTGAATGAGTGTCTATGTCTTTATTAGTCCCAAAGTGACTAAATTGCCAGAGAAACGTTTTAAAACATTAATTTAAATAATGTAATTATTTTTGATTAAATGTTTTTCATTCATTTAAAGAAAATGTGTGAAAATAAATGCCAAGTTGTTTGTGACGATTTTTAAACAAACCATTTATTTCTTTTCAGAGATGAGGCCGACTCGGAAAGCGACTCCACGGAGCTGAATGAAGTGTAAAGAATCTAGACTTTTTCTAGAATCTAGCACTGTGCCATTTTATTTATTTATTTTTTCCCGGGACCAACGGAGCCGAACAAGCAGAGCCGAGGCTTTACACCAACTGCACAAGCCGCCCCGTGACTGTGAACTTTAATACACACACTGCTCCACAGCCATGTTCGCTTGAAACGCGGCCTTCCAAAGCTCAAGTTCAAGTGCCTTGCCGTTTTCAGTCGCAAGTGCTATAAATGTTCAGCCTGTGGGAAACCGCAGCCGGGCGGACGCAACACTCGCCAGTATTCGTGCCCCTCGTTGGAACGGGATTCGCCGGTGCCCCAAAAAAAAAAAGCGCCACCGCACGAGAAGCACACGTCATTAATGCACTAAATTGATCCAATGAGGCATAAGAAGAAAACTTGAATGGTTTTTGGGTGCTGCAACCAAAAATGCATTTCGATTTTTATTGAAAGGTACTTTTTGGCGGAAATTTCTGTGAAACTGTAAACTAGGTGAATGATATTTGTATGTACTTTAATATTTATAAATGCTGTTCTGCATCTGCTCGTCAAACTTGAAGCTGTGAGATCCGGTCGGGTTTGAAGATATCCAACTTTGTGGTCACAGAAGAAGCTTTTTTTTTTATTGTTTTTGTTTGTAAAACATCTAGACAAATTGATTTAACGAAACATTCAGATTGACGGAAGTTTCCGGATCCTCTTAAAACTGTAACATCACTCACCTTGGACGCAACTGAGAGACGAGATTATTTAAGTATTTATTATTTGAGTTTTAAATCGTATGTCGGTTGGGTGGTATCTATTCCCCATCTTGGTCGTGTGAGGGTCTCGGACACATAAAAACGAGGACAATTGAAATAGTCGATGCTGCTGAATCTCTTCTAATGTGCCAATTAATTCCTATGGAAAAGCCAATCAGCGTGTTTACAGGCGAACTGCTTTGTATAGCGTTCCAGTTGATTTCTAGTGTTTGGCGTCGTTTTTTTGACCGTACGAGCTTTTATTATTGTACAGTATGAGATGCTCAAGTTCTCTGCCTGCAACATGTTTGTCAAGGGTTATTAGTGTTTCCTCATCTTGTGTATTCTGATGATGATGTTGTGATGGTTCCGTTTTCATTTTCTGCTCACAGAAAGTGGAAGTGCTGTAAATATTGTTTTCGTCATATGTTATACATATGAAACCGACGTGTGGCTTCTTCAGCGCGATGCCATTTTTCTGACTCGTTGTTTTTTGTAACGATTCATCCATTTTGTTGTGATTCTCATTGACCGTTTGAGAACCGTCTTCTCATTCTGATGTAACAGAACTGGTTGTTATTAATGTGCGGAATAATGCGTGTAAATACGTTGGATATTTTTGGGATGGAATTGTTCGACTGTATATTCGTGCTTGTGAGTAGTTATTTAAAAAAAAACATGGTAATAAATGCAAACTGTTTGAGAAGTTGAATTTTTGTTTTTTTTTTGTCATTTTTATTAACTTATTTCAAAAATCTTTTAATAAATAAAAAAACTATTAATTGTGTTAGCTACATATACACACATATATACAGTATGTGTAATGTTGGTGTTATTACAATATTAGTGATGCAATGACAACAACAACACTACAAGAATAATTCACAATAGGTTTGTGTAAGTTTGTATGTTCTACTAGCCAATTAGCTTGCTGAATATAAAGGTGATCTTATCCTAATCATTTCGTGCGTCCTGCTTCAGGTTAAAATATTTCAAGATTAATTCCCGTAAGTGTAGAGTGTAGAGAAATCGACAAAATGTGGCAACATTTTAATGACAAATCACTCAATATCTTGAAATAAGACGTATAATAACAGGTTTTATGTACACGTGACTAACCGGTGTCATCTACAATTGAAATGGTTCGATTTATTGTCCTCAAGCGCCGCTTAGAGGAGAAAGATTGAAGTGAATGAGTTCGACTCGAATTTAGTCTTGATTACTTTTCCTGCTCGACAGTTGATTGCACAGAGCTGATGCAACGCTAGTCCAGCGCAGTAAAATGTTTAATAACCCTTTGAAATTATAAATATATGTTTAAAATGGTTTGAAAAAAATGTAACTTTATTTCTTAAAGTTAGCTTTAATATTTTAATACTTTAATAAAGATTTTATTTTAATACTGTTATTTGATGCGGAGGACTTTTATACAGAAACACTTGGTACGTACAACCGGAAGTCCCTGTCACCGGCTCGCGCACACGTTTCTCATCCTCAACTGGTAAGCTATTCCCTCAGCTTCTGTCACCCTTTATTTTCGCATTTCATTAAGGACTTACCAACCAACAATAATAATGCGCTTTATTGTTGTTGTTTAATCTACTTAATGGGTTTGTCGGTAAATTACCACGCAAATAATTCTTTGTTTGTCTTGTTAAACGTCCCTTATGGATCACGTCTCGTTTATAAATATAATACAGGTGTTATATATATTCCTCTGCCATTTTATGTTATATTTTATGTTATATAATATAATACAAATAAAAGATTATAATGCATGCTTAAACATAATGCCGTATGAGTCATTGTTATATATTAAGTTATTCTATAATGTGTAATATTTAATGTCATGTACATCTCAGAACGCATTGATTTTGTAGTGTTAGAATGCCAGAGGAGACTGGCACCAGTGAGCTGGGTTCTCCCTAGGGTTTTTTCCTCGTTAGGTTTTTTTTACCAGGCCACTGTCGCATATGTGCTTGCTCACTCTCTTTGTCTTTGTCTTGGTCTTGTCATAGTCTTAGTGATAATCATAGCCATTTACTTACCACCAACATGCGGACAATCAAATGAATAAAAAACAACAATTCTCTTACATATTCACACGTGCGCTTTGAGACAGTTAAAACTGTGAAAAGCGCCTTACAAATGCTCAGAACTTGAACATCTTTATACGGTGTCAGTGGAAGTGTGTGGAATTTTGAAATCACAACATGTTCTGTTAATACAGGAGCTCGAAACGTCATGGCTGGGCAACTGAATCTTGATGAGAAATCTCAGCTCATCACCAGAAACCTTCAGGTGAGAGACCAGAGTCATGTGACTTATCTGAAATAGGTGTCTTTAATAGTACACAAATCGAAGGAGCTTTTTGTTTCGTTTTCGTTTAAACAACCAGCTTACATAAAAATGTATGTTATCTGTTTCTTGTGTTTGTTTGGTAGGAGGTTCTTGGTGAGGAACGGTTGAAGGAGGTCCTGAAGGAGAGAGAGCTGAGGATATACTGGGGAACAGCAACCACCGGCAAACCCCACGTGGCTTATTTTGTCCCCATGTCGAAGATCGCAGACTTCCTGAAAGCTGGCTGTGAGGTTTGTTTGGCCTTTTTTAAAGATGCATAAAGATTAAAAGCATTAGTTATAGACCAAGATGTCTGTTCTGCAGGTGACGATTCTCTTTGCCGATCTTCATGCCTACCTGGACAACATGAAGGCTCCCTGGGAACTGCTGGAGCTTCGGGTGAAATATTACGAGCAGGTTATTAAGGCCATGTTGGAGAGCATTGGAGTTCCTCTTGATAAGCTCAAATTTGTCAAAGGGACAGACTTCCAGCTCAGCAGGTGAAGTTCCTCGCTCTTTACATTAAGCACAAAAACTGAGGTGTATGTGTCTTAAGTCTTTTTTCATCTGACGGACAGAGAGTACACTTTGGATGTGTACCGCCTGTCATCTATGGTGACGGAACATGACGCAAAGAAAGCAGGAGCTGAAGTGGTTAAACAAGTGGAACATCCACTTTTGAGTGGCCTGTTGTATCCTGGATTACAGGTTTGCTATGACACTTTTAATAAGAATAATAACACAAAAGGAATGTAACAGAAAAAACAAAGCGCATGTGTGCAAATGTAAAAAAAAAAAAAAGGTGAAGATTATTGCAATTTCAAGATATTGATTCTTATTTTCATTTATTTGGTTGTTGTATTCGTTTGTTTTTTATTTTAATGAATTGTGTAGATGGTTATTTGTTTTAGCTGCGTGTCATTTTTGTATTGGTATTGTTTTAGATTTTTTTACTGTGATTTTTATTTATTTATTTTTTTTTATTTATTTATTTTTATTATTTTAATTTTTTTTATTACTATTACTTTTATTTCCTTACAGGCTCTGGATGAGGAGTATCTGAAAGTCGATGCTCAGTTTGGAGGTGTGGACCAGCGAAAGATCTTCACATTAGCTGAAAAGGTGCATTTTACTTCGCTTTTTGTTGTATGTAAAAATATGTAAAGACTGTATGAAATCAGTTAGTCCTAATGAAATGTGAAACTGATACATTTATAAGAGACTTATTTGTGAGTTCGATTTTTTTTTTTTTTTTTTTATCGCAAAAAACATCTTGTCAGGTTCAAAATATGCCTTAAAGTAACTGTAATTTTTTTTTGTTTTGTTTTTTTTGCCTTCAGTATCTGCCCTCTCTCGGTTACACCAAGAGAATCCACTTGATGAATCCAATGGTGCCAGGACTCACTGGAACCAAGATGAGTTCTTCTGAGGAGGTTTGCACTATTTTTAAAACTACATAATGATCCCTAATCTTGTAATTGAATATTAGGATTAGTTATAACTTTAATGTGTTCATCTCCGTCTCAGGAATCCAAAATAGACTTGCTGGACAAAAAAGATGAAGTGAAGAAGAAGCTTAAGAAGGCATTCTGTGAGCCAGGAAATGTGGAGAACAATGGAGTTCTGTCCTTCGTTAAACACGTTCTTTTCTCTTTGCACTCTGGTAAATGCCCTTGACTCATTTTTAAAGGCTTGTGCTCTTAAGTAGATAAAGATATGCAATCTGTTCACTTTGTTTTTCAGATTTTGTTGTAAAACGGGATCCAAAGTATGGGGGAGACAAAATCTACACAGACTTTGAGGAAGTGGAGAAGGATTTTGCTGCTGAGGTATTTGGTCATAGTAAACGTGTTTAGTACAAACATGTTGATTCTCTTTTACGTTTCCCTCCAGCAAATCCATCCCGGAGACCTGAAAGCTTCAGTAGAGTTGGCTCTGAACAAGCTCTTAGACCCCATCAGGAAGAAGTTTGAGACTCCTGAGTTGAAGAAACTGACAATGTTGGCTTACCCACAACCAACCAGTGAGCGATGGTTGACTATTTGCAAATCTGAATTACCGTATTTGCGCATATATAAGCATAAAACTGGGGGGGTGGGGGGGCTTATAATCACTGGTTTTCAAATATGAACGTAAATAGAAGCGCTCATTTTTCCATATTTCAAGTCGAGAGCAATCACAAATCTTGAGTAACACGTCGTCTTTATGCAGAGGTGTGCGTTGTGTCCCCTTTTCTTTCTTTAAATAATGGTTCCGCAAGCTCAATTAAATCACTCTGTCTGCTACACAAAGCAAAACAATACTGATATTTATGTCGCGCAAAGTTTTAGTCTGCCGTGCATAGGCTCATGCCTCGCTGGAGTGAGCTGCTAAGGGTTCTGAGAGGTGTAGTTTTTGACTAGAATAGATTTTTGTGAATTTTGGAAGTGATACGAGTTACTATTTGAGTTAGGTTTGGATTAGTATTTAAAAACAAAATCAGAAACATAATTTAACTAGAAATGTAAAAAAAAAAAAATATTTACTTTACAGTCATCTGGCAGACGCTTTTATCTAAGTGAAGCAATTTGTCTACAATAGGCTACAGTAGATGTCTACACAGGCTATATAAGGAAACTAGACAGAACAGCATGACAGTCAACAACAACAGTGAACACAAGACAAGGAATTTTTTTATTTTTATTTTTTTTTAAATCAGTGTTAAGGTGCTGGTGAAAGAGCTCAGTTTTTAGTGCTTTTTTAAACGTTGAGAAGGTTGCAGACTTTCTAAGAGGAATAGGTAAATTGTTCCACCAGACAGCCGTCGAACGAGAGAAGGTTTTTGTGAGAGATTTCAAGCCGCGTTGCAGAGGGACGACTAGCCGACGTTTGATCTCAGATCGTAGACTACGTGAGGGAGAGTATTCCTGAATCAGGGAGTTGAGGTAGCATGGTGCCGCACCAGTGATGGTCTTGAAGGTCAGTGATAAAGCTTTGAACTTGATCCTGGCAGCAATATTTGTTTCTTTTTTTTTCTTTGTAATTTGTTTTTTGTGCCTAAAAAATCAGGGGGGTGCTCATATTTGCCATAATAATGGTAACCTAATTTTCTGCAGCTTAGTCTTATTTATAAAGCTAAGTTTTATGTGGTAGTATTAAGATAGTACTAGATAGTATTGAGATAGTTTTAAGGTAGTATTTAGTACTGTTCCTCTGTATATTAATAAAAAAAAGGTTCAGAAAAACTGGATAGAGGACACTGGATAAAAAGATTAGATAAATTAAGATTGTGATATTAAAAAAACCTATACACTATATAAAAACAAAAATTATATTAAAAAATATCCAATTGAAAACAGCATTATATACATCAGATGAAGAAAGAACGCATATTGGGTGGCTTATGAAACAAAGGATGGAGTAGAGTGCATCTGTTTAAAAAAGTTTGTCATAATGGCCACCAGAGACCATCCAGTGAAGATACACACACAAACCCGGAGTAGTGGGCAACCTTGAGCTGTGGCAGCCAATTGTGATGGTGATAGCATGGTTGTGTTAAAAACACATGCAGAATATCTAACTGACATAAACTTACTTGTAATTTAATGCTTGTTACTGTGGAACCTATTACGTAATTTTAATGTTTGCTCAAAAATAATTTGTGGGCCACTATTTTGTCGAGGAACAGTTTACTAAAGGCAGGAAAGAAGGGTATTAACAAGTAGTGTAATACGTAAATAGAAGATGGCGAAGAAAAGACTGATTGATCCTTAATAATAAACCAGTGACGCCTTAAAGACAAGTGCCTGTTATTTACAAGCTTATCTTTTAAAATGCATTTGATGTAGTCAGTGATAAATACTGTAAAAAAATGTTTTTTTATTCACAGAAGGTGGAGCAAAAGGAAATTCTAAGCAGAGCGCTGAAGACGAAGACCTTGTGCCATCCAGGTTGGACATCAGAGTGGGCAGAGTCATCAGTGTAGAGAAGGTAGAGCTTTTGGTTGGTCGTTTTTTTTTGTGAAGGGCTGTTTCCCAGAGAAGATAAATAATACAATTAGGGCTGAAACGATTAGTCGACATTAAAAAAAAAGTAGTGTACAAATATTGTCATCTTTGACACATAAGCACTAAAGCATTACATTTAATACATTTTGAAATAATACATTATTAATTATTCATTACATCAATAAACAACACAATTCCAATACGTATAGAGTATAAATTAGTAAAAGTGCAACCTTATATATTTTTACAAAAGAAATAAGCTATGTAGAAACTTTACTAGCTAATCTTTGTAGCTATTTTATGTATGTGCTGCTTCCATGTTTGGATAGTTGATCAGTATGGCACTTTAAAATAGTTTTAATATTACCCAATACCCGAAGCCTTGTTTTAGAAATGAAACTCTTAATGCTGCTGTCACGATATATTCACAGTGAACTTTCTTTGTCTGTAATGCAGCTAATTATTAATTTTTGAATGGTATTTGTAAGAAATGCTTAGAGTGCGTTTGAAATCAGAAACCTTAAAGAGAACGACCTGTTTAGTTGCTCAAAGTTCAACCTGCTTCTGTTGTAAAACAATTTTTTTCAAAATTATTTCAAAATCTCAAGTGATTTTATCATTTTATGAATTAGTTATAATATGTGTAACTCATTGTTTTAACAAGTTGAAAAAGCTGAATAATTATTCAAAGCTTACTGATGAATCATTGGAATAATCGATGACTAATTACTGAAGAATTATTCAAGTAATCGATGATTAATCATTCTAATAACCGATAACCAAAATAATTGTTTGTTGCAGCACTAATTACAATAAAATATGATATGATTCGACTTTGTTGTCATAACACGTGTACAAGTACATGGAAAAGATGATCGGTTAAAATCTAAAATATTAAATTCTTCTTAAAGATGGATTTGTTTTGATGTGCCAAATTAGCATCCAGATGCGGACTCACTGTATTTGGAGAAGATTGATGTTGGGGAAGAGCATCCTCGCACCGTGGTGAGCGGACTGGTGGCCTTCATCTCTCCGGAGGAGCTCCAGGATCGGCTGGTGGTGCTGCTGTGCAACCTGAAGCCCCAGAAGATGAGGGGGATCGAATCCAAAGCCATGTTGCTGTGTGCTTCAATGTTCGTCCGATTGGTTTCCACTTCTCCATAAAAAAAGTTCAGTTTTTTTTTTTTTCTTATTTTTTTTCTCCTTATGCATTTGCCAATAGTGAAGGAGATCCGAGGAAAGTCGAGCCTTTGGATCCACCTGAAGGATCGGCACCAGGAGATGTGGTTTATGTTGAAGGCTTTCAATCGGGCAAACCAGATGATGAATTAAAACCAAAGAAAAAGGTTTTTGAGAAGTTACAAGTAAGAGGAATTTATTTTTTGTGGCCTGTACTAGTGGTGGGCGGTGAACTGCGATGTCAGTGTAATGCGCCTTTAAGAGCGGCTGTATTAGTAAGTGAAAGATCCGTAATGACGCCCACGCCGAGCCTTTTCTGCTTTGTTTTTTTTTGTTTTCCAAAGTGGTTTGTAAACGTTGGTTTCACGTGACGTTAGATTCACAGACTCACGCTCTGCCGAGCAACGGGTGAGAGTAAGAAAGCGATGTGTTACAAAATGGCAGATGCTTCTCTAGGGTCAAAGTCAAAAAACGTAGGTTACCCCCTGCGTCTAATTTCTTACTTAGAATAAAGTTAGAATACAAAGTTTGTGTACTAATAAGGTAATTAAGGTCTACTAAAATGTATTGTCCACCCCCCATATTGTGATATAATACCGTCACCGAACGGACACTAGAAAGTACCGTGAAATACATTTACCTGTACTGATTTTCAGCGTCTCAGACTCACTGATGTTTGTGTATGTGCAGGTGGACCTAAAGATCTCGGATGGATTTGTGGCACAGTGGAAGGAGAACAACCTGATGACCAAACTAGGACAAGTCACGTGTAAAACTCTGAAAGGTGGAAACATTAGCTAGACTGTCAGGTATTACCCATCAGCCATCACAACTGTCCATTCATGTTTGATAAAGAGTGATTTAAATTTGACTCCAATGTACCAGTTAATATCACTTTGTAAGTGGTTTTCTACCTAAAAATGGTTCATTTGTGCGTATACTAAAATCATGTAGTATCTGCTCACTTGGTTTGAATTACTGTACAGAAGAACAAGAAGATCAAAAGATCTTGCTTTTTCTTTCTTGGTGTCAAACAAGCTCTACTTTGTGAAAAGCCAAATGTCTCCAACTGCATAGATCATGTAGTTCTGGCATACGAACAGTCGACATTGACTACAGTTAATATTTTAGGATTCATTTCGCTATATGAAATGATTGTCACATGCACAACACATTAAATGGTCAACAGAACCTGAATGAACAGTTTTCTTGATTCGTTGTCACTTGTCAATGTTTTGAAGGTCTGTGTATTTTGCACGTAGACCAGCAGTGGGCAGCGTTGTTGCCTTTCTATTAGGACCAATCCAAGGCCAGGCTTTAGATTGCTTGTGGTAATGTGCCAATTACAATGTCCTGTGATTGGTTGGACCACCAATAAAGGGTCTATTTGATCCAAAAAGCTGCTTTGCTGATTGGCCAGTGACCCAGACATGGAAGAAGCCAATTGGGAAATGGAAATGCTAATTAATATTAATCAGTATAAAATGATGGTGAGTTGTTTTCAGGAATGTTTTCCTTGAAGGATATTCTCAAATGTGTTATTTTTTAGTTTGTTCAAAAAACCCCACACAAAATCAGTCTATAAATATCTTTAATGCACATATTTGATGCATTTCTTTTCACTTTGTTTGAAAGTAAGCAGCTGCTAAAGTTTGTGTGCTTATGCATATATACACATCACAGTTTTTCAACACACATCAGATTTCGTGGAGAATTAAAGCAAATTCCATATAAATGCTTTGTATAAGTCTATAGTCGGCACATGAGCATCTGTAGTGGTAAATGGCTCTAAATGTACATAAAACACATCAACATGTGGATTAGAAACGCTAACTCATTGTTAGTAGCAGCAAATTTAAATTAAAGCTATAAACCTCTTATTTTGAACGCAGGGTTTTTCTAAAAACAAACTGGGCAGCGTAGACCACCAACATTCTTGCAGTCAGTTACTATATTTTCAAAGTAACTTTTTTTTCTCTTGTCTAAAATTGACCTTAGGGGAAAAAAAAACTTGTATTAAAAATACTCGAGCAATAATAAATCTACTATACAAAATTAAGTGAGGATTCGCCGTCTATTTTGCGTACAACAACTGCCATTTCAGGCTAAGGCTTTTTAAGACAACTTATAAATACGCAGAGTGCTTTAACTTGCTTTTCTTTGCCTAGATTAGACCATCTCAGCATCCAGTTCCTTAAAAAAAACAAAAAGAGGTATTGGTTAAACCCTTTTGAAACGACTTTAAACACGTAAGCTTGGATGTTTCTTACTTGCGGGATCTTTGCTGCCTAATGCTTGTGCTCGTTGTCCAGCAGGATGCGTTGGATTATTTGGCTCCTTTACTTTAAACTCTTTGTGATCATTTGTTGAACTCTCCTTTCTGACACCGTTTTTGCAAGGTGGATTTGTGGGTTTTTTAGCCACAGGTGGTGGCATTTTACCAGGCTTTTTGGTACCATTGGTAAAAGTGTGCTTGGATTGGTCCGAAACCTGCTGTATTTCAGTTACAAGATTGTGTTTGAGGCTTCCTTCGCTCTCTTGAGTTTTCGGGGTTTTGATGATGGCCTTTTTTGGAGCTTTGGAGAAGATAAAACTTGCCGTGGTAGAAAGTGACTTGTTCAAGTCAGAGTCATCTGAGGTTTTTGGTGATAGCACTGGTGAATTGGTGCTAATGCTAGCTGGGGGCAAACAAATATTGCCTGTTGCGCCACTAGACGACATTGTAGCGGTCTTCATACGTATGGCCTCTTGTAGACGCACCGAAGGAACCGATGACCTTGCAAGGGACTTGCGAATGGGCTTCTGTGGTGTGGTTTGGTTAATGGTGCCCTGATTCTCATTCGTTGCGAGCTTTGGGTTTGAATGAATGTGTTCAGCTTGATCATCGCTAACACTTACAGCTCTCAATCGCACCATTTGAAGTAAAGAAGGCGTTACAAGTGGAATGTTGGCATCTTCCTTTGGAATCAATGAGCTTCTATTGCGACACAGGAGTTCTTTGTTCCTGTTATCTTTGTTAGTGGGGCTCATTCGCCTTTGTAAGCTAACAGCCGATTGGTCTTCAGTTGGGGCTGTTGGAACCATGTGGTTGGTGCCTGCTTGGGAAGAATCAGAGACATTTGAATTTGAAGGTATTTTAGTTGGGACCTCATTTTGTGGAAGGAAATACGATTTGGGAGAAACCCCAGAAGTGCTACCCTTGTGTACGGGGTCAACTGGCAAGGCTGGAGTATTGCTGGCTTCAAAGTTGAAACCGCTTTGCAGTTGTTTGGGATATGGTGAGTACTGTCCTGAGAGGCTGACCCTGTCTTTGGATGGAATTGTTTCTATATTCTCAAGTTGTTCTTGATGCCTTTTGCCCGATTGCTCAGGAAGTGGTTCTTGAATGATGGATGGCGGCGGAGGTGGAAAGTCAAGTTCATCCTGATCATTGAAATTCAAGCCAGCTGATTCATCCATTGGTGGTGGTGGTGGAGGCCATGGAGACTCTGGAAACTTCACATCTTCCTTTACCTTTTGCTCAAGCTCTTCCTCAATAGATGATGTGGTAGGGGGTGTTTTTGAAGGTGGAGGAGGGGGTGCATGCTCTGGAGGTGGAGATGGGGATGGTGACTGAGGATGCTCTGGGGGTGGAGAAGGGGATTGTACAGGTGAATGTTCTGAAGGTGGAACAAATGTTGGAGACATGCTGTTGCCCAACGCTACTTCTAAACCAGGAGTTCTCTGGAGGTTCTTTGCATAAGCTTGATTACTCTTTGTAATACATTTTTTGGTCTCTGCATTGTCATCAATTTCACAGATTGTTTGTGCCTTGATACTTTGATAAACTTCAAATGTCTGTAGCTTCTGATGTGGAGGTGAAACAAGTGTTTGGCTTTGAAACTTGTCTTGTGTTTGGATGTTCTCCATTTTGGGCCTCAAATCTGGTACTTTATCCTCTTGAGACTTGGGACCTGATTCTTTCAAACGTATTATCTCCGTGTTTCTTTTTTGGGTTTCACTTGATGATTCAGTTTGCTCTTTCAGAAATGTGTTTAACCTGTTGCAATTGGGACCTGGACCACATAATAGTTCAAATGTGTGTTTATTATAAATCCAGGTTTCTGGAGGTGGAGGAGAAGGAGCTTTTACCTTAGGTGGAGGAGGAATGTTGAACAACTCAGTCAATTGGGATGCAGGAGTCTGCTTGTTTGGTACAGCTGCAACTGTAATGAATACCCTTGCCGGATCTAATGGAGTGTCATGATGTGACGTGTCGGAAGTCACAGAAGAAAGTGAAGTCATTGATGATGACACTGAAACCAGTGGGGATGTCTGGAGAACCGTTCGCTCTGGTTTGGAAGGTCTAATCTTCCTTTTTTCTGGTGAGGAAGGACTGACCTCTTTGGGTGAATGTGTTGGTGTTCCACTTTGACTAGAGTATCCGCTTGAAGGAGACAACGTTCTATCAAGCTTATTCTCACCAAGTACTTCTTTCTGTGGGGTTCCTTCAAAGATCTGAGAAGAACTGTACTTCCGAGATGATTGGACATTTCCCAATGAGTTAAGTAATGAAGAACTAACCGGTTCTTTCTCCGTATTGTCTTTGAAGTCACCTAAATATTTGGTGTTTTTACGTTGCTGTGCTTGAAGTTTCAACTTTTCTTTGTGCAAAGAATATGTTCTCTGTGGCGGTTCTGGTGGTTGCTTTGGCTTCATCACAGACAGACTGCGAAAGAACGAACAACTGTTTCTAGCATTGCCTTCTTGACAACCCAACATCTCCTCTGGTATCTGATCAGTACCTTTACTGCAACTTGAAATGGTAACACTCGTGTCTTTCGGAGTAAGATCTGAGACTTCTTTGAAGCTGTCTGGAGTAAATGACAGAAGAACATTTTCTTTGGAAAAAATCATGGCCACGTTAGACATGACCGTCTCAGATGACTGGGAACGGCTTCTTGTGGAAGGCTCCCCTTGATGTGGACCATTTCCAGATCGAGAAGATCTTGGACTACCAGACGTTCCGTTACTTTTGTTGTTGGTACTCGCACCAAACCTGCTGTGATCATGATTGATTTCAATAACATCTACTCCAGGAGGCAGAATTGCATTCGGAATGATTTTGGATAAATATGTGGCCTGTGGTGAGATGGACATAACTGGACCTTGAGGCTCATGCAGGAATGATAGGTTAGTCATACCTGGCACAGCAAGGGACTTGGGCCTTGGTGTATGATATAAGCCTGCCTCAAATTTTCGATTCGCATCCTCTTGATGAACTGAATTTATGTGGTTCTTTATAAAGTCATCCTCTCTTGGTCTACGAAGGACTTCGATTTTCTGCAGATGTACACGAGCCCCCTTGTGATTTATTGAAAAAGGCTGTCCGTCAATTGTTGGGATGACCACTGGGCCATCTGACTCATCTGTGCCATTTTGTTCTTGGTTTGGTAGCTGCTGCAGCAGCATACGGCTTCTGGCCATATCTTATGGTAAAAAAAAGTAAAATCATTATTCCTGATAGACTGTAAATATTCTCATATATTATTAAGATACTGTACCTAGTTCTCTTTGGACTTGCTGTGGTATTCCCATAATGGTTGTTCTCCTCCTTTTCTTGCACTTATCCAGTCTTTTAACTGGGTTTAAAGGTTTAAATGTGGAACCTGAAGCCAAAGGATAAAAAGAGGAAAAAGTTGCTTAATTTGCTTTTATTGTCTGTCCGTCCGTCCGTCCGTCCATCCCCTAGTCGCGAGGAATTAGAAATGGAGTAAGTGGTATAAAATGGATGGATGTACACTATTAAGGTAAATTAAATCATTTGTATTTTGTCAGACAAAGGATAATGACAAAGCACAATGATTTAATTTGCCTTTGTTGTCCAACTATTACAACTATACTGTTCAGTGACACGCTTGGTAGAACTAAAAGGGTTGTGAAAGGAAAGAAGAACATTAGCAGTGTGAGCTCCTGACAAAGACTCTTTTAATTGTTAGGCCACCTTCCGTCAGCATTATACCTTGACGTGTAAGCACTTGATGAGAGGACACTGCTGAGAGAGTCGACACTGAGATGAGCGAGTGTCTGGTTGTGCTGTCTGTCTCGAGAGATCCATCTCTTTCTTTTGAGCTTGCATCATCTTCTAGCTGGAGGAAAATGGGAGACCGGAAAGAAAAGCACAACTATGAGATTAAGGACAGTTGAATATGTCGGATTTAAAAGATACATTTGTGTTAAACTTTCAATTAGTTTGGAATAGGCTGTACAGTGGTACCCAACCTTTAAAATGAGTCTGTGCCGAGAGCAGTTTCATAAGGCAACAATTTCGTAAGTAGGGACCCATTTTGCTTGCAAATACTATGCAAAAACATTGGTAATGTAATAAAGATGTTACATAACAGTCTAATGGAGGATTGGCCTTAGGCAGGTATTTTTCAAGGTATAAAATGATACAAGACACAATATCACATGAACTGTATCAACTAAAAACGGTTTCCAGGAGAACTTTAGGAGTGTGAATGTGTATGTCTGTGGGTCCTGCTCTGTGATTGGTTGGTCATCAATGTAGAGGGGGAATTTCGACTGCAGGGATTGGCTACAGCTCTCGGTGACCCAGAAATGGAATAAGCAGTAGACATTGCAATGTATTGTAACAATTTAGTGTACCAAAGAATAACATGTGGTTTTGCGCATTTACTAATGTAGAAATTTAAATGAAACCTACCACAGTCTGATCATCCAGGAAATCAATTTCATTGTGGTGCTCTGGGAGGAAGACAGACCAGTGAGTTGCTTGGGCAGCCACCGTTTTCGGTAAAAAAGGAAGAAGGTTGAGATTTCTCACCCTCCTGCTGAAATATTTTCAGCCCTTCTTGAGCTTCTGTGTGCAGATCTTCCAGGAACTTTGGTCGGTTCTGTTCTATGAACACGTTCTTCTGGTAGTGCTGGCAGCTCGTGTAGTGAACAGTCAACTTGCGTTGCTCATCTTGCTTTTGGCCTGTTAAAGAAGGATATTCAATTAAACGGTTGGACATTTATATAAATTCTAATAATCTCTTAAAACAACACCAATACATATTGGAAAATCTCTTCTTAATTACTGGATATTCATTATTCCAAACTATTTCACCAGAAAAATGTCAAACTGGGCTACCATTGATTTAACTTTTTATATTCATTTCCTGCAGCATCATGGCAGCTTGTCAAATGGTTGAATGGAGATTTGTCAGCGGAACCAGTCATGCACTTCCTGGCTAATTCGACCTTAGCATCTCTGTTTAGCCAATGGCAGCACAAGTTGAAGCTTTAATGTTAACAACTGCACACAGTACAAACATTTTGCTCAAGTTCTTTCTTTTTCTCTTTATGTTTTCCTCTTAGTCTCAGATTTTCCGTATGGAAAATTACGCTGTAATTTCACCGCTATTCAGGCTAAGCCAAAGGCGAGGAAAATAATCTGAGGGAGAAATAGAGAGAATAAACCTGGGGAGAGTCAATTGCTTCTGTTCTACTCAAATGTTCTTACAAATTCTTTGTGTCAATTTCAAAAATGCCTGGTATTTGACTTATTTGATTTGACAAACAGTTGATAATCCAGGCATGAACGCAACCTTCCATTCCTGAATCCCTCAGGAGTGAGTTTTCTGCTAATATAATAATAACAGTTTGGAACACAGAATGTCATGGGTTTAATTCCCAAGGAAATCACGAAGGTGTTTGATCAGTCACCTTAGATCAAGGGTGGGCAAACGTTTTGATTCGCGGGCCACATTGGGTTCTAACATTTTACAAAGGGGCTGGACCGGGCTTCCTTGTTAAGCAGCTGTCAGTCACATTCTCACCAGCCAATCAGAGTAAGGGCCACCCCTACATGAAGCTAGTGCCAGAAGTTCGAAAGAAAAAAAATTAAATAAACGAATAAATCTGACAAAAAATTCTCAGACCAAAACGTGAAGATTTTTGTTTGCTTCTTAGAAATTTACGTTTGATATTTTTGGCATCTTATTCCATAAAAATAAATGTTAAAAATATACTAGTACAATTCTTTAACAAAACATTTTGTGTTTATGTTCCGCTTTTTAAAATGGGTTACAGAAGAAAAGAAAAAAAAAACTGATTAACCGGATTAACATTTAAAACAATATCTGACTTTGATTTCATTTTTAGCCGAATTAAAACATTTAACGGGCCGCATGTGGTAGTTTGCCCACCACTGCTTTAGAAAAATTAGTTCGCTAATAAACGAGATCTGTCAAACAATAATATTTTTTTAAACTTATTTATCGCACTTTCCTGACCAAATCGCAAATAAAAAACTGAAGCTTGTAATATTTAATACTAAAGTGTAAAATGTAAATTATTGTGAATTCAACACTAAAGAAACACTTGTTTAAATACTGTAATGTAATTTTGTGGAATTTAGTGTTTTGTTCAATTTGTAATATATATCTTTTTGTTTCTTAAACAACATACTTGCAATAAACCATCAATAACCTTAAAATGAACTGTTGGTTTGAAAGACATAAATCCAAATGAACGGTTAGAGACCGTGCGAATGATTGCATTTTCTCTTCATTAACGAAGGGCGCCGTGATTTCACCTTTGCAAAATACTGTACGCAAAATATGTTTGTTCCATCTACAGATCCATCTGACAAAGTTTTAAAGTGAAAGTCTCTGTCTTAACGTCTCGCTCTTATTCAAACAGCGCCCCCCACAGGAAAAAGAAACTGTAACATGTGTTAACGCGCTAATTTTGACAGCCCTTTAATGAATGAATATGCCTTTATTAGTCCGTGTTCCGTTAGTTCGTGTTCCTCCATGTCAAGATACTGTTCACAAAATCCCAATGTAGAGGCTTTTTGTTTTCAAGCTTCAAAGCGTCTCTCTCTCTCACACACACGCACAGTTTTTGACCTTCACGCCTGTTCTTCACTCTGATTTACCAGTAACGGAACAAAGCACAAGTAACCAGACACTTGAAGATTCTCCATCAAACCAGGACGATTACATAACCAAAGAAACCTCCATTTTGTCTTGGTTTCCTCTGCATTGAGTGTCTCTGCACTCGCCACAGGACAACAAGAGTTTAGATGTTTCCTGAAAGCAGAGTAGCTGAGAGTCTGACGGGGAACAGGGACTTTCCTATCCCAGGACTCTTCTTGTGGAGCACAAAGCGCTTTATGCAGATTTGTGTTGGCTCACCTGGTATCGGCTTGTTGTAAAGGAAACCCCATGAGGGTGTCACATGTCTGCCACTGCTCACTGAGATACAGGAGCATTATGTTCTGAAGGTAAAGCATCGCTCCTGCTCCACACAACTTACTCGCACAATCCTCAACCTAGCAACTAGTGAGCGTCTGTGTTGATAATCACAACATTTAAGCTAAAGTAAGCTTTAGCACTGGAATTGGTTCAAATGAGTAAATAAAAGTCATTTTTATTATCAAGAACAAAAAAAAAACATTGTAAATAATGCACAAGTACTATAAAATAAATAAATACAATGTATTTTTTACTTCGCAGAATCATTAATTTAGCAACTAGTGAGGTTCTGTTGTGATGTTAACAACATTTAATCCAAATTTAAGTTTATAAGTTGAATTGGCATAAAATTAAAAGCTGTTTAAATTAAATATAAAAGTATATATATATATATATATATATATATGTATATATATATTAGTTTTTTTTAATTGCAAAGTGTTCTCTGACATCTTACATTCTTGATCATTCTTGAATTCTCCACTAAATTCTTCACACTAAAACTTTTCGAAAGCAATTACATAAAAAGTCGTTTTCACAGCAATATTGCAACAACAACAACAAAAAAATTTCAATAGTGTTGCCAAGATTTTAAAGCCCCTAATTGGAACCTGTTGAAATGAATCTCGCTTACCTCTTTTCTTGAAGATTGCCAGCAGAGATTGAACATTTTTGTTAATAAAAACCACCATTCTTGTTTTAAGATGATGCTCGAGCACAGATCCTCACAGTTGACGTCTTTTATCCTCTCTGCATGTTTTCCGTTTGAACACTGAGAACTGTGTCCAACGTTCCTGTAGCTGCTGAACTTATCCCGCCCAGTTCTGTCCCGCCTCCTCGCGTTTCTATATTTAACATGCTAATAGATATTGAATTGGCAATCTGGGATGTAGATTTTCCTTCCATTTAACCTTCTGGAGCTTGAAAGTTATTCTTGGAAAACACGACTTGTTTTCTGAAGTTTAGTTTGACCCACACTATAAAAAAAATGCGAAAATTGGTCTTAAAAAAAAAAAAAAAAAGGTCTTAAACTGTCATAATACTTTCACAGTCCACTGTGGTTTATTTTATTTCTACCAGACTGTGGAACATCTACTGAGACTTTTCTTCACCCACAACAAGCTATTTCAGGAGGCATGTTTTCTCCATTCAATATTTGCCAACAAGAGATGCCTTTGTTGTGTTTTTCTACCACGTTTTACTGTTTCCCAAAGCCAAATCTCTATCTTGGGCCGTTGACGCGCATTACGAGATGTTCTACTGGCAAAAAAAAACAAGCCAAATAAGAACACATTGATGTCCTACACTGTCTTATCTCTTCTGAAGCGATGATGAGGCTGTTTTTCGATGGCGTCGCCTGAAAGGCTGATTGTTGGCGAGGTTAATTTTAGACGGCTTGGAGTACAAGCACCTCCAGCCATTAGCAGAGGAAGCAAAGGACATGTTTCCCTCTAATGTAATTGAGTTCAACATGTATCAGCTCTATCAGCTTCCCAGTAAACCATCAATCATTTTTGCATTAAACACAGAGCACATTTTCTCACACGTGTTTAGGACGTTGGGGTCCAAGACAGTGAAGGTGCTAGTGTATATATGCTTGAACATTTGGTGCATAATTATTCCTGCACAAACTATACATTCCATTATTAGGTGAACACGAGCGCCTTCTTTTCTTGGTATTCTGTCTTTCCAGAAACCTAATATTTTGGCGAAATACTTCTCTTAACAATACCGTATTTCATTGAACAAACCTAATTTGTGACTCTTACTTGAATCATAAATTAAAAAAATAGAGAATGCAGTATATCACCTGCATTCGATGGTGCTATGATTACACTTGCTATGTCCATATATGGGCATGTTCAGGTTTTTGCTATGTTGACTCGCAGACAGACTTTGCCATGTTGTTTAATTTATTTGTATTTCTTCCTGTGTTATTTAGCCCCTGCTATGTTTCTTTTTTTTGTTATTCAGGTAAATGTGTTATTCATATATTGAAGTCTTTCAGTTGGGGAAAAAAAGGGTGCTTATAATATGTAAACATGGTAGTTTTCAAGTACCTGTAATGCGGTAGTATTTCTGCGTCCTACTAAATGCTTCATCATGTCTTTTCCTTTCGTTTAACGCCACGTGATGGATAACCGTGTTACCATATGCAATATGCTACCCATCTTCTAGTCCAAACCCTGGTGATCTCAAGGCTGGATTACTGTAATGTCCTTCCTACTCGGCCTCAGCCCAGCAATAAATTCAGAATGCCACATCCCGACTAATTTTAAAAGGACACCGTTTACTACACTGCTCATCTCCTTACACTGGATACCAGTTGCTGCTGGTTTGAATCAAGCCCTAACCTTTGACCTTCAAGATTATACCTGGACATCTTCTCAACCCTCTGAAATGGGTAAATTCTCCTTAACCTCATCTGCACTTATTGGTTTCTCTGCAGCAAGGATTACATTTCTCACAAGTAAAAAAAACATTTAAATATTATTTTTAAATTTACTGTATACAGTATAGACGGTAAATAAAAGTCTGACATGACCTGTAGAGGTGTAATATAGATGTGTTGATATGGCTTTGTGTAAAGCATTTACTCTTTCCTTTTATGTCAATGCATTCATGCAATGATTCAAATAAAAGCATTTACTGATAATAAGGCCATTGCCAAGATCTAATAGAGATAAATATATGAGAGAAAGAAAAGCAGGAAAAAAAGACTTTGGCGACTGCCCTGCTCGCCCACGCCTGCAGACGTTCTTCTATATGTTTTGGGTCACTATTTCAAGAGTGTTTACTTGTCAGCTTTGACGTCTCCATCTCATCTTTACCATAATTTACGCATCACTGTTTCACCTCAACTGAATCTTTCTCTCTCTCCGTCACGGTCACGCTACACAACATCCTCAGGCAACAAGCCGTTTGGACCATATCAACGTCAATTAAATGATCATGATAATGTCAATTATAACCCAGAATCTCAAGGTCTGCAAGATCATCACGTGGTCACATTCATATCTTTAACCGAAAATGACTTTTAGAGGCCATTTTTTTCCAAGTTCTGAACATGCTTTATTCTACAAACTGAGCGCCTGATGCATACATGTAATATATACACCGTATTTACGCGAATATAAGCACTAATTTTTTTCCAATTTTAGTGGCTCAAAAACTTGCGGGGTGCTTATAAATTTCAAATTTTCATATAAATATAAGTGCTCGTTTAGTTAAATAATGGTTCTCGATGCAGACAGATATGAGTTTTTATTAGCTCAATAACAGAAATAAACGTCTAACAGAAACCGAGCTCAGTCTGCTTTACGCTATGCTCTTTTAGTGCAAAGGCTCATGGGAAACAGTGAGCAGCAAAGCATGATGGGAGGTGTAGTTTCGACTGCTAGAATAGATTTAATTATTTTTAAGTAAAACAACATTGAAGTGATACAAGTCAGAAGTTAGGTTTGTTAAATAAGGGAAAAAATTTATTTTAAAGAGAAAATTAACGTAATTTAAGCAGAAACAAAATATATATATATATATATATATATATATATTTTTTTTTTTTTTTTTTTATTGTGCCACAAAAAAAAATCAGGAGGTGCTTATATTCGCATATAGTGAAAAGTCTTAATAAAAAATAGTATGCACCATCTGTTTGTCAGAGAGGAGTTTGAAGAAAACAGGTTGAAGCCTGTGATGCATCAAAGACGCAAGTGAAACCACATTGAGTTCTTGCTGTTGCCATCAATATTTAAAGCTGAGAGAGAGACTGTGTGTTCTAGACTCGGGTTGTGATGGAAGCTGATGGATGACAGACAGAGCGAAGCTTTGACAGTTTAACCAGAAGAGGACGCTTAGTAAATACAGTATAACACAGTACAGTGTATACAGTAGAATCTGGATATGGATCTAGTTTTGCTCCGTTTTGATTCTACTCTTTTTGCCATAAATATCTATTGATCATATTTTGTGAAAACACAATTGTTTGGTTAACCTGTTTTGTGGTGAACTATTTGTAGTGCATGCCAGCGAGCAGAAAAAAATTGGGCTTTTTATTTCAGACTGCTCTATTTTACTACTTTACCTTTTGACTTTTTAGATCTGCATTGTTGTGTAATTAAGTGAATAATACAATTTGAGGAAACATGTTTTTGCCGTCACGCATTTTCAATAGACGTGGAGCGCAGGATTGTTCGATTTGATTAGCCACATTTTGACTTGACCGAGCCAAATTGAATTTAGGAACAGAACACATCAAACTCTGTCTGACTAGAAAATTGTAGCGAGGATCAGCTCTGTCGCATAGCTAAAGACATTCCCAATCCCAGTTCACATTTTTTTGAAAATAAAGTGAATGCAAACTCCACTGAAATTATCTCTTACTGTAAATTTCTCCATTGTTGGACAAATAAAGGTTTTTTCTTTCTATCTGTCCATTTTACATCAACAATTTAGCAGCTTTGCTTTAGTCGTGTTCTAAGAAAAGCGCTATATAAATAAACTTGAACTTGCTGTTAGTCTGACTGTGCGTATGTCTATCTTATCCTTCTCTTGCTTTCACTCTTTCTTTCAGTCTGTTTTCCTCTCAATCTGTTTTCTTCCTCTCCCCGTATCTATCTATCCATCTAATCCGTCTCTTGCTTTCTCTCACTCTCTCTTTCTTTCACCTCTAAATCTGTTTGGTTTTGTCCTATCCATCAATCCGTCTAATCCTTCTCTTGATTTCTCTCTCTTTCTTTCACCTCTAAATCTGTTTTTGTAATATGTATGTCTGTCTGTCTATCTATCTATGCATCCATCTATCTGGCAGATTCATTTTTAGATCGTCTCGGAAACCTTTTACCTTGCTCTTACTGATTGTTCTGTGCTCATTCAAACTGTATTGTAAAATGAGCCCATTAGCTAATTGTATTATTCCAGACTCACTACTGTAATTGATGAAATGGCCATGTGAAGGGAGTCAGTGTACATGACAATGCAAAATACAAAAACAACGGGTTGTAGCATTATCACCAATATGCTAGCTATGCTAGATAGTGGGTTTTTAAGAGTTGGGCTTTTTGACATTAGCATTTTAGCTTTGTTAATATTTTAAATAGTTTAAGAAGGTTAAAACACTCGGGCTAATCAAGACTTTCTCGTCCAGAGTTGCCATCGCCAAAAATGCGTCTTTTAACTCATTTAACACATTCAACACATTTACTGTATAATTACTTTTTTTTGAAGTGTTAGCATTGAAGTGTAAGCAGAATCAGTGCTAGCTAACGTCAATGAACCTGACTTCAGCACAGCGGCCTATAGTTCAGTGAAAGACCGAGCATGAAAGCACAAGCTAAGATAGCTGAGCGATAGCGTGAGGTGAAAATCTGTGGTCGTTGCGGTTTTTTTTTTTAAAGCAACTTGCTTGTGTTTGAAACCAATGTCACGAGTTATTTTTTCATACTGCATTTTGCTAACATTATATCAGACATAAAATCCAAATACATATTTTGTAGGCCACAATAAAACATAACCAGGAATTTCTCTAGGCCATAATGAATTATAGCCTGGACTTTTTACTGTGGAGTTTTCCTGTTCCCTTCCTACTTGGTTTCTTCCAGGTCTTTGTTTTTTCTTCTCAATCCAAAACCAGACGTTCAGGAGAAATGAAGTCTGAAGTGTTGGCCTTATGAGTCTCATGAGTGAGAGTGTGAATGTGTGTGTCTGTTCTGCTATGTGGTTGGTTGGTTACCAAATTTGGGATTTTTTTATTTTACACTATAAAAGTAGAAAATCAAATATTTTTATACTTTTTTTTTTTTTTTAGTCTAGAAGTGGTTATATTATTTGTTAAATTTTATATTTAAAGTACTTTGTTGTTTTATTTAAAATGTTTACTATTTTTATATAATAAGAAACAGTTGGCCACTCCAAATTAATGACTGAAAATTGGAAAGCAGAATAGTGTCCGGCAAGAAAACCAGATGTGATGCAGCGTTTGCTGTTGTGTTTGGCCCGTAATGAGGTAAATCAATTTCTGCCTAATGGAGGAAGTGGTTGATTCAGCCCACATTACATTTAGGCAGAAGAAATTTAATATCAGGATTTATCAAAAAAGTCGGAGCAAATAATAACTAAGCAATGAGAGCTATCCCCACATTCATTGGTTTGATTTAAAAAAAAAAAAAAAGAAAAATTGTTGGAACTTTCTCACCTGGATCTATTCGTTTACTACTAAATCTCATGCAGTGTGAGATTAACTCAGTGGCCTTGTTATCGCATTAAGAAGGATTCATTGGACAGCGATCATTCTTAAAAAAATGTAACCGCTGTGCTCAGTAGGGATTATTGCACTTGACTGGTTTAATCGGCACTTCTCACAGAGAGAGAGAGAGAGTGGTTTGTAAATATGGCCACTAGGGGGCGTATACGTTTTTTTTTATTACTGATAAGTCAGCAATCCAGTAGGCGACAAGGACCAGACAGACAATCAAACGTACCAGTCTCTGGCTTTCTGTAAGACGACATAGGAAACACAATTTAGTTGAAAGGTTAGTTGAATCAAATCTAGTCTTTGTGTTCTGTTGAGTCCTCAAACGTGGAGAACTACAATGCAGAAAGGAATGTTGCGTTAATGATGGGTAGATATCATCAAACTTGAAAACCAAAGCAACATTTTGGTTGTAGTGGAGAAACATTGTAGTGTGTAAAATGTAAATCACGTCTTGATTTAATTTAGGCCACACACACACACACACACACACACACACACACACACACACACACACACTTGTCATGACTGCGAGTAAGAGGATTTTCCGAACAGCAGCTCCCTCTCTCCGGCTGTAATTCTGTTAGACTGGAATCGTTTCTTCACTGCGGCCAAAATCTGGTTATTTTTACTGAGAAGTTTCAGGAACACATTGAGCTACGAACAGCTTTACTCACGTAAACAAGACCACCGAGTATTCTTCCTCCTAATCCCTGTACTCGTAAAACTGCTTTTGTATTTCTGTTGCTCAATCGGTGAAGCTGATGTTTGCAAAGCTAAAAGCCATGAATTCTACTCACAGGCTTCTGATTGGTTGACATATAGATTGCTATGAATAAATGTGGAAATTCAAACTAAAATTTAACTTGACGTCATGTATGATTCCAAGCTCACACCATCTTAAAAACACGATTGAAAATAATTTACACAGTTAATAAATGTATAAAGGCTTTTAGGATTGGATTTATAAAGTCCAATTCCCTACAACTGGACCAAAAGTTCCATTTTAATTACATTTTAGAAACAACATTTCTTGAGCTTTTTCTTGAATATAGAACAACTTCATTAAATTGTTTATGTTTTTTTTTTCAAAATCCAAAAAAAAATTCAAAAAAGCATGTACGAATCATGCAACATTAAAGTAAAAAGCATTGCCATTCTTGCTAGGCAGCTACAGCTTTGCAAGGTGCATTTCAGTTTTCCTCTGCAATCCCACCTTCCCAGTAAAGTCTTCACCATCCCCCATTCACTCCTCAACTACAGCCTGGTTTGCTGAGATTACCGATCTGTCAGACGTAAAGTCTGAGGGAATCATCATTCATGTGACCATTGCCTGACATTAAATTGGATTTCTCCAGTCCTTCCTTACAATTAGGTGTTCTAATGATTAACCATTTTGATTGTACGATAAAGTCACCAACCAGAAGAAAAATACAACCTTAATCTGGAATCCCCATTAATTTTAATGACTTAAAGATTAACCTTTACTCAAATAATTGTTCATATGGAAGAGTGTAGTCAATAGTCTCTGTTAATTTACATCACATTTTACAGTTGAACAGTAGAGCCTGTAAAAAAGGATATTTCATAGCAAAATACAGTTTTATTGAATAAAGTTTACACTGCGTCACGGATGACTTGTTAGCAAGTATTATGCTTTAAAGAAAAGCAGAAAACAGTATTAGGGTGTTAAAAAAAACTATTAAAAACTTTACAGTATGCCATTTTACAGTAATATGCTGTAAAAAACAGTAGGGAGTCAAAACATTACAGTATGCTGTTTTACAGTATTAGGCTGTAAATAAAAACAGTATAGTATTATGCTGTAAAAACATTGTGAAAATGTAGGGAGTCAAAATTGTACAGTATTATGCTGTAAATGTGAAGTTTTGACTCCCTGGTGTTTTAATTCTTATTTACAGCATAATACTGTACAATTTTGACTCCCTACATTTTCACAATATTTTTACAGCATAATACTATACTGTTTTTATTTACAGCCTAATACTGTAAACAGAACACTGTGAAGTTTTGACTCCCTGGTGTTTTAATTCTTAGTGTTCTGTTTACAGTATTATGATGTAAATAATAAAAAGATTAAATACAAAAAACAGTACGGAGTCAAAACTTCACAGTATTATGCTGTAAAAAAAACTTAAAAAAAAAAAAAACTTTTGGGAGTCAACTCGTTTACAGTAAGCTTATTTACAGGACTTGTTTGCAATGTAGTCTGTAGGTAGGTGGCTACAGAATGAGTGCATTTATTGGTAATGTTTAAACCATTATAGACCTGTGTACACAGTGGGCAGGCAGAACCACTGTTCCACATTCTAGCCAGTCATGCGTGTTTAGAGCCACTGGTATGCTGGAATGCAATCAGATTTTGCACTTCTGAATATATTATGCTTCTTTATTAAACAGTGACAGGCGCAAAGACTTCCCACAGCTTGATGGGTTCCCTCATCATCTCCAAGCTTTGTACTGTAAAAATGTAAATTACGTTTTACTAGGTCAGTACACTGTAGAAGAATCCCGGTAAGTTTTACAGCAAAATACAGTCTTTTGGTATTAACAGCAAACTGCAGTTTAATCTGTTTACAATGCATGGAAATTGTTGGTAAAAATAATTGGTAAAAAAAAAAGGTAAAAGTAATTGAAAACGGTAGGTGACTGTAGTTTTATAATGGCAATTTTAGAGATTGTTATCTTTTAATTGTTTTTTTTTTTGGAGATTTGCTTCTCAAATAATTTGCTGTGATTGGACGATGGCGGACAATGTGTTTTTGTATGTGTGTGACTTTTGATGGTCGCAAGTAGTGTAAATCTATTTACTGGTTTAAGTTGAGCAAAAGCACTTGTCTTACAGATTTTTATAGATCCAGCAGTCCAAAAAGTGAGATTACACGCCATTTAAACTGTGTGAATTTTATTTTTATTTGATCTTTCATTACTCTTACATTGGGCGGATGAAAAGAAAGCTTGGTTTTGTTGCTGTGACTCTGAAACTCGTGACTTTCTTGAAGTTGCACTTTTGATTTCATTTGTGTTTAGAGCTGAAGCCGTCCCTGTGATTTTACCTAATAACAGAGAACCATCTAAAACACTGGTGGTTTGAGTCTGGCTTAGTTCTGGTGCTGGACCACCAAAGCTTAAGTAAATGAGAGGTTGCACACAACAGAAAGTCTGATGGCTTAATAACAGAGCTGTGTTTGCAGGGCATTTGCTGGTATGAACTTGTTTATCTGGAATCTTTTCACTGGAAAGAAAAGCAAAATGAGCCATAAAATTACGAGCGTGACAGACTCACAGCATTTCTTTTCCATTTCGAACACGCAACCAAACGTCACTGGTCACTCTGACTGGAACAGGAAGAGACACCTGGATCTTTCCTTTCCACGCTGATAAGAACCTCCACCAGTGATCTCGTGGTTTCAACAAAACAAGTCTAGCAAAACACCACATGGGCTCTGGAATCAGATGTGGACCAAAGTAATACCTCATAATTCACCTATAAAATCACATCACAGTCACGTTTTTTTCCCGATGCTGTTCTTGAACAACAACAACAACAACAACAACAACCACAAACCCTCTCCAGATAGATCTTCTCGCCAATTACATATGGGGAGCTTCAACACATATATGAAGTTCTGATGGACATCCATCCATTTTCTGCACCACTTTTCAATTTCCAACCAATCATAAAGCAGGACACAAATTCACACTCTAATTTGAATTCTCGAAAATATGCCTGTTTCGACAATTGCTAGTAAGTGACAGTAAGTGTTCCGTATATCCATTCAGACACTATATATAATTCCACATCACATGTACCGCATTATAACCACTTTATACTTGAATAGAACGGTTTACAATGTCTTAAATACTACTCTTATTCTAAAATGAATAAAGTTCACACACACACACACACACAGATAGTTCTTACCCGCTTTGCATCTATCCCGGTGTCTAAAGTGCCAGAAGAGCTTGGCTTTGTCCGGCCGGTGAGCTGTGGTGCGCTTGACCTGGCTTTTCTTTTTGCTGTGTGAGTTCCCCATAACGTTACCATCAGCTAAACTCCTCAAGCCCACCCGAGTACCACATGTGGACCCTGGCTTCTCTCTTCCTGGATGTGTGTATGCCTCTGCTGCGGCGCTGGTGATCCAGGGTGTGTGTGTGTGTGCCGGACCCTCCCTTCTTCCTGCTCTTCTCCAGCTCGGTCGTCACGGCGACTCCAGCCACTTGGAATGTGAGGAAGGAGGGCTATGGGCTCGTGTACACACACACTCTACTCGCACGTGTCTGACTCCATCCTGACTGGCGCGGCAGATCCGGATTCGGGTTTCAGATGATGTGTGTTATCCATACGTTTGTTCACTGATGTCCTTATAAACCTCACACTTTCACCTCGCTCCATATGAGGAATACTGAAAGTAGATATAGCTGATTCCAATAAACGATGCTGAGTCATAATTCACCTCCAACACCTAAATATGTACAGTATAGGAACGCTTAATGCCACATTTTATCCATCCATCCATCCATCTATCCATCTATTCATCTATCTATCTATTAGATACGAAAACACATTTTGGAGTGATCGACAGGCAATCACACACACAATCTCTGTTGTGGTTTAAACACCAGCTGTGTGTGTGTTTTTAAGAGGTGAACATAGACACTTTTGTAATCTAGACCAATTTTGGAATGAACATAGATTAATTTTTATTAAATCAAGAATTAATCTCTAAAATATTCTCTAATTAACCTCTAATCAAGCAAATACGACATTTTCCGCGTGGTACTTTAGACTGAAAGAAGTTCTACAACTAATTCGACATTACACAAGGTGCAAAAAACGTTGGCGTTTAAAATGTCAAAACGCATTTTCCTTGAAGCAACCTCGCTGGCTTCATAGCTGCATCCATGTCAGCGCGTCTTTTTGCACCATCAATTTATCGTTGTTGTTTTTTTCTTTCTTTTTTGCCAAAATTGTCGTCATTTGATTCTTTTTTGTTGGTGTTTTCCCAGTGGTGTTTAATGTCTTCGTGATAACTGCTTTCTTGTGGTTGTAACTGCTGTAAAACACAAAAATGTCTGCTAGTGGGATTAATAAGGTCTATCAAATCTCATCTCAAATAATGTGGTCATTTCACAGTAGACAAACAAGTTACGGAGCACTTTTATAGAAAACGCTTTCAAATTATGTCTTGAAAAATGCTCTGAATTTCAATTTGAAGACTCAATCGTGTAGTTTAGGTTTAGGCTTAGTTTAGGTAATGACTAGTTTGGGTTCTGTTCACGTGCCCACCTTGTAAACCGTTAACTTGGTCTTGTATTTAAAGCCGGCGTTCCCTTTAGTTGCTAGTTATTAGGGTGTATGTTAGTGCTGTAAAGGGCCTTAAAAAGACTTTATATCTCAGAATTTCGAGTTTTGCTAAATTCTTTATCACTTGTTTTATTGTATTATTGCATTTTGAGTTCACATCTGCATTGTTTTCCCCCCACGTGGCACTTTTTCACGGTGGCTTTGAGAAAACTGTTATATAAATGAACATGGTACTTTTGGTTTTCGTCCATTTCTTTGTTCTTTTAATAAAGGCAACATTTAGCAAATTGGCTTTCCCTCTCACTATGAAATGGAAAAAGTGGCTGGTAAGAGAACTTAGCGTGTACATCTGTGCCAACGAATCAACGTGAAAATCATCATACCTTGTGTCAATCGTTTTTTTATTGGCCATTGAAAGTCTCGCATTATAATAATAATGAGTATTTATATAATAATAATAATTTATATAATAATTATGAGCATTATAAGACACACCACTAATATATGCATTTTTATCTTATCCTCTTTCATGCTCTTTGGCCCATTTCAGTAGATTTTTGTATATATTACATTATATTTATATATGTTCTATTTCTGATGTCTCTCTTCTTGAATTTCCTGTGTTCTCTCCCTCTATCTTACTGTCTTTCACTCTCGTCTTTTAATGCTTCTCTCCATCAGGTAACCCAATCTTTCATTCGACTCTGCAGCAAGAAGGACATAGCTTGAATAACAACATGACTAGCTGCACAATAATGACTAGCTCTGCATTGCTACCAATATTTAGATTAATACGTTAATAAGTTTACACTTATGTGGATTTAGATGCAGTACACATCTCTGTAAAAATAAGCTTAAGAATGCATTTATTGCTATTGTTAGTCCTATTATCCACGAACCACAATTACGGTATTAGGATAAGACTATATAACATAGTCATTAACCGTTGTCTAGAAGACATGGATGGATGGATGGATGGATGGATGGATGGATGAGCATATTGGCTTTTGATCTGACATTTTTAATTGACAAAAATATGACAATTGCTTCCAGAAAACCTAAATTACACAAGATTGGCCCAAAATCCTCGTGACCCAGAAATGGAAGAATGGTTCAGAAAATGGATGGATCTACGAATAGATATTCTGCAATATAATTCATAGAGCCTTTCTAAACTAGCAATCTTGGAATTGTTTATCTGTGCCGCCCTCTAGTGGGGAACGTGGGTGTGTTTTTGTCTTTCACAAACTTTTTTTCATTGTTATTATTATATCATATGTAACTGTTCTGGATTCGTCTGACAAGGATTATTTAACCGACATCAAGCTGAATTTTATCAGTTTTTCCAGGCCAAAGACAGAAACACCAACGTCAAACTGAAACTCAGCACATGTTCGGAAGCAGAAATCCCAACCCTGGATTCAAACTTCTTTTAAAGCTGTTATCATCTCAGCCAGTCTATGTTTCTGAAGGAAAAAGCTCATATCTGAAGTTAATAAGCCGAGTCGTCATTGTTCAAGCTCTCATTCCGATCGTTCCAGCTCTAAGTTGGAGGACAGATCCAGGTCTGTGGAAGATGATGAGTCATCGTCAGCCATCACAAGAACTTTTAAGACCAAAGGCTGAGTTTTATCTCTGAAAGAAGCCAATTAAAGGAAATCAAATCTATTACTTCAATAGAATTCGTACAAAGTATCACATTTGCTGGTGATTGTCTATTCAACTGTTGAGCAAATGGTTTAATAAATAAACGGCAACAGGAAATGGACGTATATATGTATAACATGAAGAAATCTGAGCGGAGCGCGGAGGTCAGGAGGTCACGGACCAGCGGCCAAAACAACAGGAAAAGTTTGTGTTTCCAGCCGCAGTGACCCAGACACGAGTCTAAACTCTTCTTCTGACCTCGACTGTTTCATTCAAAAACACATTTACACTCACTCGCTCTTCGTTTTCTTTACCGAACCCAAACATTATCTTTCCCTCAGTCTGTTTCTCTCTCTCTCTCTCTATCTCTTCTTTTCCTTCGATTTATCTTTCTGTAATTGTCTGTCTCTCTCAACACACTCTCACTTTCTTATTCTCCCTATTTTCTCTTTCTTTAATTTGCTTTCTCTCGTATCCCCCTCTCTTTCAACTTCCTATCTCTCTCTAACTCTCATTCTCTGTATTTTTCACTTTCTCACATCGCTCTCACGTTTTTCTCTCTCAAAAAAATCAATAGTTTTACACAAGTGTCAATAAACTTGTAAAAAGTGATAAGTGGCACCGACTTGTCTCTATTCTTCCGCAAATGCAGAGGCAATGCAGTTAATCAAACTAAACCACATTAACACCAAGTGCTTGGTAGAATTGAACCAGAGAAGTTCACGTTTTTTTATTTTTTATTTTATTCAATTTACTTTTACCTATAAAGAAAACAATACCTTGTTTTTATTTGTTCTATCTATTTGTTTTTTGAGTTTTTTTATTTTTCCTCATGGGATTTTATCCAAACAATATTTTGATAAAAAAAATAAAAATAAAAAGGTTATTGTTAAAAATTATTTTTGATGTTGGGACTTTGGCTTAAACATGTGGTGCACTCGTTTGCACAAAGTATGGCTGTCGGTAAAGTCGGGATATTAAATTCTTCTTTCATGTGTTTGTGACCTGAGTGAGGATGTATATCAGTGTCTCTCAAGCTATAAAACATTCACATGTTCTTTATTCCGGTGTGATTACGCTGGGCTCACGTTTCATCCTGCCTTTCTAGTTTGAACACTGGTCATCATTCTGTTTTGGCATCTGAGATCACGGTTAATCATAGAGAGAGAGAGAGAGAGGTGGAGGGACAGTGATGGAGAGGAGAAAGGAAAAAAAGAGAGAGAGAGGATGAGGACCGTGATGGAGAAATGGAGGGAAGAGAGAGGGAGAGATGGTGGGACAGTGATGGAGAGGAGAAAGAGGAAGAAAAGAGAGAGAGAGGTTGAGGACCGCGATGGAGAGAGAGAGGAAGAGAGAAGGGTGGAGGGACTGTGATGGAGGGAGAGAGAGGAGGAGAGAGATAGAGGGGCGGAGGGACAGTGATGGAGAGAGAGAAACAGAGAGGAGAAAGAGGGAGGAGAGAGAGAGAGGTTGAGGACCGCGATGGAGAGAGAGAGAGAAAGAGAGAAGGGTGGAGGGACAGTGATGGAGGGAGAGAGAGGAGGAGAGAGATAGAGGGGCGGAGGGACAGTGATGGAGAGAGAGAAATGGAGAGGAGAAAGAGGGAGAAAAGAGAGAGAGAGGTTGAGGTCCGCGATAGAGAGAGAGAGAAAGAGAGATGGGTGGAGGGACAGTGATGGAGGGAGAGAGATGGAAGGAAGAAAGTGGGGAAAAACAGAATTGAGGTTTTAGTGATGTCATGAGTAGCTCTCGTTCAGTCAGTGAAACACGTTTGAAGGAAACACTGACTTGTATCAATTGTTTTATTAAAACAAAATCAGTTTGATCATGTAAATAAAATAATGTTTTAATCAATAAATGTTTATTTTTAAGGAACCTTTACGTCAGTTATAGTAAGTATATTAAGAGGTCACGTCGCCTTTGGGCCAAATCTTGAATTATTGTAATCGAAACAGTATTTATTTTTCAAACATTCCGAGCAAAAGTAGAGTTCAAACCCCCACATTGCTACATGCAGCTATATTTGTATTTCTGTTGTTGCCACAATTGTAGGTCCTCCACGACTGAAGCTTAAACACTTGAAAAAAAAAAACACTTGTGAGAACTAACATCTCAATATTAATAAAGAGGGAATGGCTGGCCAATGATGTCACCCGCAAAAGCTTCCGGAAGCTTCAGTGCGACGGGGAGTGATGCGGATGTTAGTGCTGCACCGCTGAGTCTCTAAACCCTGAAATGTCCTGAATCAGGAGAGTCCCACTGTCTGGACAAGTCAAGCCAGACATTCTTTCAATGCTTTTATAGACAATCGATAATCTGACTGAACAATTACCATAAATCTCCGATAAATCAACACGCAAACTGCAAAACCAACCCTGGTAAAATAATGACAACCCTGCGACTGACACAGTACTTTATAATTGTCTGAGTCGCCTCGTTGAAAATGAGCTTAAAACAACCGTATAGCAAGTCTGAGGGCACTAGTGTAATTATACAGTAAAGTCCAGGGGTATTTTTGGAGACCAAAGACAGATGAATAACAAACATGGCATCATTACTCTCTCATGTTTACCCCTCTCACATAAATAACACAAGATGTGCCACAGGGCAGAAGGTGGTAGGCAGTTGGGCTTGCAACCAAAAGGTTGACCTATCGATTCTCGAATTGAAGGGTACAACTTCTTGGGAACAAAATGAGTGGTTTAAACCTAATTTAATTTATGTTTTGTCCGTTTTGTATCTCTCTATTGTGTGTTATTAGTACAAATATACATTTGATTTAATGACATTTCCTCAATGAATCCATTATACACCCAGCATAATACTTCTCATATGATCCAAAAATGCACTCTTTCTGTCTTTCCATTATAACATGTTGCAGAACAACAACAGAACAGTAAGTCACATCCAAAATAAGCCATTTACAGGACTGATCAGATCACGAATAGCGTCTCGGAGATCATGGTTCCTTAAGTAAGATGTTTCTGGACAGACTGGCACCGGAGAAGGATGCTAATACCTCGCCGCGATAAAAGTGTTTGGTTTCAAATGTTCGAATCACGCAATTTGATTGCAATCAACTAATCCCCCGACTTAAGAGACCTGTTCTAACAGGATGTGAGTATCTTCTTTCCAGTGTTAAAACAGGCCAAATGTACTTATGAGACAGAGTGAAAGTGAGAGAGAGAGAGTGAAAAAATAACGAGAAGGCGTAGGAAAGAAACAAAGAGAAGATTTAGTAAGAAATAATATTTTAAAGAAGATAGAGTAAAGTAAGAGAAAAAGAGAGAAAGACAAAGAGGAGAAAAAAAGAGAAGACAAAGGAAACAGACGAAGAGACCCAAAAGGAGGCAAAGAATAAAAAAATGTTAGTGAGGACGACAGAGAATTAGCAAGAGAAAGGGCGAGAGAAAGAAAGTAAAAAGAGCAAATAATGTTAGAAGTATTACATACAAAGTGCGGAAAAAAAGAGCAGAAGTTCAAGTTCTGAGCATTTGTAAGGCGCTTTTCACAGTTGTACTGTCTCAAAGTGCATGAAGAAATGGAATGAGTGAGGAAAAAAATAAATACTAGATAGCGGAAGTGAGTAGTAGAGAAAATAAGAGAAAGAATAGAGAGAGATGGAGAAAATGAAATAGAGGGAGAGATATTTGAGGATAACATAACAAAGATAAAGAGTTAAAAATAAAGAATAACAGAAGAAGAAAGAAGAGCAAGAGGTAGAGAGAGGATGAGAAAGAGAAACAAATATTAAATAAAAAGATGACAGGAAAGAGAGGAAAAGAGACAAAGGGAGGAAGAATGAAAAAATAAGAAAGAGAGAGTGAGGAAGACAAAGTGAGAGAAAGTAAGGGCGAGAATTAGGGAACAGTAAGGAGAAATAAATAGAGCCATGAAATAAATTTTATGAAAATAAAGAGGAAACTGGATAAAAAAAAAGTGAGGAGTAGAGGATAAACTAAGAAAAAAAATAAGAGAAAATGAAAGAGTAGTAAAGAGGGAGGCAGATAATGAGTAAGAGAAATAGACAGCGATATAGAGAATAACAGAAAGAAGACATTAAAACAGTTGAATAATAAGAGAGGAAAACTAGAGTAAAAGGGAGAGAATGAGTTTTAGAGTGTGTGTGTGTGTGTGTGTGTGAGAGAGAGCGAGAGAGAGAGAGAGAGAGAGAGAGAAAGCGAGCCAGCATGAATGGGAGGTAAATGGCACCTGTAGCATCTTCTCCACAGTGAATGTTGTTTGCACTTGCTGTTTTGTCTCCGGTCCGGCTGTGTCCAGCGCTCACGCTCCTCCTGCGCTTGCTGCCCTTCAACCAGCTGAAAGCTCGGCCCAGAGACGATCCTCGCTTCTTCTTATTGGACTGCAGAGCCAGGATCTCGCTGATGTCTCGTGGCACCAGATCTCCCGTAGAGCTGCGTCTGTGCATCCTGATCCTTGATCCTCGGAAAACCTGCCGAACACAAACACACTTCAGGAGCAGAACGACAGATAAACAGGAAGTGCCGATCTGGAGAAATGGCGACGTTTACGTTTCTAAATTCAGCCGGTGCTTTAATTAGAGGCAACTAAGATGGTTTTGCTGGGACTCAAACTCACAACCATTGGGGTCGTTGTTTTTTTTTTTTTTTGCCGGAATTAGAGAAGAATGATGGTGAAACGGTTTAAAATGTTCAATTCAGCTGAGAATCAACACTTCATTCTGCTTCTTATTAGACAGTATGGGAGAGCAAGACAAAGAGAGAGAGAGCAAGACAACAACTGTGAGAGAAGTGAAAGAGAGTGAGAGAAATGCATAAAGCATGAAAAAAGAAAGACAGAGAGAGAGAGAGAGCAATTAAGAAAGAGAAAGATAGAACAAGAAAACGTGAGAGTGAGAGAAATACATAAAGCATGAAAGAGAGAGAGAGAGAGTGAGAGAAAGAAAAATAGAGAGACAGTGAGCAAGAAAAGGAGAAAGAGACAGTGAAAGAAAACAATAGAGACAGGGAGAGCAAAAATGAGAAACAGTGAGGGAATAAGAAGAGAAATACATAAATTACAATAAAAGAGACAGAGAGAGCAAGACAAAGAGATGCACAAGGAGAGAAAGAAAGAGAAAAAGAGGGAGAGAAACAGGGGAAAGGAGTGAGAAAGTGAGAGCAAGAGAGGAGAATTACCTAGGGTGAGTGAGAGAGAGAAAAAAAGAGAGTGAGAAGAAGTGGAAAGAATAAGAAAGAGGAAGGGAGTGAGAATCAGAGTGAGTATGAAATAACTGAAAGAGAGAATAACAACAACAACAGAAATGTTTTATATAAATATGCTGTATATAAGTACAGAGAATGGTATAATTACAGAGAAAGAAAAACAGGAAATAGAGTGAAGGGAGTAAAACGAGGACAAGAAAAGGGGAAAGAGACATAGAAAGCGTGATACAGAAAGAATGAGAGAACATAAGAAAGCAACAATTGCAATATTTGAAACAAACCTGTTATGTTCTCAACGCAGGTGATTCTCGCCTGAAGTAAAACTGAGACGAAAACCAAACCGCACAAATTCAGAAGAACAAGTTGAAACGTCTTTCTCCTAAATCATCACGAGTGTTTGGCGTCAGGTTCCTCAGCTAGTTTCGGCCAAGCTTCTGTCACGTTCGCGGAGGAGAGACAAAACAAACGCGGAGCAGAGAAAGAGAGACGCAACACACGCTGAAGTTCCAGGAGAACAACATCTCACCACCGACAACACACATGACGTCTGTCGGAATCCACCATGTTTGATTTCAACCAGCGCACTGCCAATTACACACCGCAAACTAAATAAACTAGTACCTCGCGCTGCAGTGCTGTTAGCGGACTGTTTGTTCAGCTCTCCGTGGCTGAGTGGAGCTCCATGCTGACCGTCCTCCCCCTCTTCTTCTTCTTCTTCTTTCACTCCCCGCTCTCCATTCAGGGCAGTGCAGAAAGACACAGCAGTTCACACGTGTATTCCACCCAGCAGCTTAACACCGACAAGCTTGTTCACTCCCACTGTCTACCACTCCGTCTCTCTCTCTCTCTCACTCACCTCCTCTCTCTCTCACTGACCTCCTCTTTGTTTCTCTCTCTCACTGACCTCTTCTCTGTTCTTTTACTGACCCCCCTCCTCTATCTATCTATTTACCTTTCTCTCACTCTGTCCATCCATCCATCCATCCTTCGATCTATCTACATATCTACCCCTCTGTCTCCCCAGACTCTGTCTGATTTCCTTTTTTCCTCAGTCTCTCAATTACTGTTTCTTGCAGTTTCTCTTTGACTCTCGTTATTTTTCTCTAGCTGATTTTCTCTTTACCGTTCTCAAGCTGGCCCTTTCTCCGATTCTCTCTCTGTATAACATTCTATCTATCTTGCTGACTCATTCTCTCTTATCTTTTTTTTTTTTCCTTTTTCACTCTCCCAATTAATTATTTTCTGTGTCTCTTTCTCTATCTAACAGTCTCTCTCTATCTCTTGCTGACTCGCTCTTTCTATCTTGATCTCTCTGTTTCCCCCAGACTCTCAATGAGTGTTTCTTTCTTTTTCTCTAAAACTCTCATTATTTTTCCCTAGTTGAGTTTCTCTCTCTTTAGATGACTCATCTCTATTTTTCAATTTTTCGGTCAATACTCTCTCTCTCTCTCTTTACCTTTTCTTTGACAGCATCTATCCTCTTCTAAATCGACAAGTCTTTTATCTAAAGTCATTAAACAATCACCTTGACATGATCCTTGTGTGGGTCTTTGCCAACAACACGCTTTAATTATTCACGGGTCATGGTGATCTACAGCTGATTTATGGAGTTTAAAACGTTAGATTCATCAGACTAATCGAAAGCCGCCTCGATGCTCTGCTTTTCAATGAAAAGTGTGAATAAACGGCAACAATCCTACAGGTTGAGCGACAATTCTCACGCTCGTTGTTGACAATTATGAGAAAGCATTCCTATTTTTAACAAAGAATGTTATAATATTTGGACTGTTGGAGTGTTGGACTACCTTAGGAGGCAAATGTAGATCTCAAAGAACTTGAGAAGCCAGTGGAAACTTGGTGACACAGACTGGTTTCTTGTAGTGTAGATCTTGAATCACGCTGAGTGGAACATGGTCATGCTGATCCCTCGAAGGATTTTTCCTTCCAGGGCTTGTCAGACGCAAACCGACTATTTTTGTTCTTCTGTAGGGCAGAGAAGCCACAAAAAGACGACTAAGAATAGTGGAGAAAGTGTGATGTCATGTCCGGTGGGATCAGCTGGCGAGGGAGCGTTTATCCTGGATGCAGAACTATGGTGAGCTCAGAAGGTGCGAAGCTCTTATTGCTACTGTGAGGTCTTCACCGACTGATAAAGTTGGATGGAGTCCATTGTTTCAAAGAGAATTTCAAGTCACGTTCATGTTTCCAGTTCATGTTGGTCTAGACCAGTGGTGCCTTCGGCCTGTGAAGGTGGTTCATGTGGCCCTTTTAAATCTATATTCACTTATGAACCGGGATTCAACCCAGGCAGGTACAACTCCCTACTCCTGGACCACCACGTCCCTGAAAGACAAATTTCATCAGTGCATTTTACAGATTGGGAAAAGGTCAGTGATGTAAAGTACTTGAGAAATTTGTTACTTTACTCAAGTATTTTTTCTATTTACTTTGTGCTTGTACTGAGTATTAAAAACATAAGCAACTTTACTCTCTACTTGACTACAATTTTGATTGAAAAAAGATTTCTGTACTCTTTACTCTAGTTTTACTACCACATTTGAATGGACACTTACCATTACTCGTCTGAGAGAAGTCGGCATCTTTTTCTACCGCAGTTGATTTCTTGAACGGACAAGGTTATATCGCCATCTGCAGGATGCTGAAGATACTGAATGCTATTTATGAGCTAAATCTGTGAATTAGAACTGTGAACATTTTTACTCAGCTGACTTTTTGTTCGCTTTTGTCAATTTCGGTCTGCCATTTTGAAAATTGTGGCATAACAATTCATTTCTATATTAGGAAAAAAAAACTTCATAGAGTTTCTTGTTTTTCACAATTGATACTTTATGACTTTCTCTTGGAATTGGTAACTTTAATTAGTGACTTGTAATTTTTACAGTAAGGCATCCGTACTTTTACTCAAGTGTGGTTTTCCCAAAATGTGGAGACCCAAACCTTGACCCATGCGTTCCGAAATTGGTTTCTGAAGAACAACTGCAGACGTCGCGCTAATAAAATTAGCCTCTAGTTTGGCAAATCCGCCAATTATTGATTCTGTCGTTTCTTTCCTGATGTTTCAGCAGTTAGACCCATTTTAATTATCCATGTTTGATTTCCTTACACAATGCGGCCAGTCAAATTCACAGCAAAGTCAAGTGAAGCATCATCAGAAAAGATCCAGACCGACAAATATAAACGGCTATTTGCGCCAAAAACCCCAGCATTCTTGCAGCTCTAAGAAGGATCCAACCTCTTCATGAACCGTCTAATGCTTTTTTACTGCTTTATCTGCTTAAAATGTCTTTTGGCTGGAAATGGTAAACAGAGATAAAGCAGACATGTATGTCAGGACGACTCAGTAAATACTAAACTGCCTGATCTCAGTGTGTTTAGATGTTAGACGTACATTCATGGAAACCGTCCGACCTTTGCTGCTTCTGAGCTGAACCATATTGCGTTCCTCTGTGTTTTCTTGTTAGCCTGGATGTTTTAGTGGTATTATTAGGAGACATGTAGGACATACTGTACATAACAGAAGAAGCACTGAGATGAAACGATAATTGCGGGGTCAAAAGGTCACACGAATCGAGCGGCGCCTCCTGGAGGGAGAAGATTTGTGGGAAGTGGGAGGAGCTACTGCGGCTCTCGGAACACACTGAAATGTTTAAATGTTGCCGTGGCAACTATAAAGAAAACAGTCATTCTTTTTGCCCTCACAAAGGCCTCTGTGTTTTATGGAGTCAGAGTATGGCGCTCAAGCAGCAGGTAGAGTCTGAGTGGCACAAAACAAACTCACTCACCCCTGAATTCTTTAGGCGACATTCGGAAAACGTCCCCTGGTCCAGTTACGTGAGGCAGTGCTTTTGTTTTTGACCAGGTTTGAAGCAACAAACGACAAATTACTGTACAGAAACCAACTGATGTGATAAACTTACATTTTGATGTGATGCCCAATGACTCTCTCTCTCTCTCTCTCTCTCTCTCTCTCTCTCTTCACTGACTCCCTATGACTCTCTCTCTCTCTCTCTCTTCACTGACTCCCTATGACTCTCTCTCTCTCTTCACTGACTCCCTATGACTCTCTCTCTCTCTTCACTGACTCTCTATGACTCTCTCTCTCTCTTCACTGACTCCCTATGACTCTCTCTCTCTCTTCACTGACTCCCTATTACTCCCTCTCCCTCTATCTCTTTCTCTAACAACTTGTGAATTTCTCTCTTGCTCTTTCTGTCCCGCTCTTTTTCTCTTTCTGACGCCCCATGACGCTTTCTTCTGACTCCCTATGACTCTCTCTCTTCACTGACTCCCTATTACTCCCTCTCCCTCTATCTCTTTCTCTAACAACTTTCTGTTCAGCTCTTTTTCTCTTTCTGACGCCCCATGACTCTCTCTTCTGACTCTCTATTTCTCTTTTGCTCTCTCTCTCTTTCTGACTCCATATGACTCTCTCTTTCTAGCAACTTGTGAATTTCTCTCTTTCTCACCGACCCCCTATGACTCTCTCTCTTATTCTAACTCTTTCTCTAATTCCTGGTCATCCGCTGGTCATAGTCATAATAACAACAAACAAACCACATAATTGCAACACTTTTTCCATTCACACAGCTGTTTTGGGACAGTCTTGAATTTGATTCTCTATCTGGCCCTCTTTTGCCTTTTCTTTCTATCTGACCTCAAACATCCATTCATCCATCCTACTATTTCTCTCTTCTTTCTCTAAATATCTGCCATCCACCGGTTAATCCATACATACATCCATCTCCAAAATGATTTGGCACCTCTGCAATACGTACATTTGGCGCCTGGTTGCTATAGCAACATTTTCAGTAAATCCCTTTGGTCTTTGAGTGGTTAAAACTATAAAGCAAGCCCCTTTACGCAGGTGCTATCCACAAATCTCCCAGTACTCTCATGGATGGGAGGAAATCCAGCCTGTTGACTGGGTTAAGCCCTCCTCTCCCAGCGCTGTATTATCCCCCTCTCTCTCTTTGTCCAATGCAGACTGGATTTCCTTCTCTACCACTGAGCTGCTCAGCCAGTGACACAATCACAAACGCGCTCTACTACACAAGCCAGGCGTAAAACAAAAATCAGCTGAGCATAACATTATCTAACGACAATCCAAGAAACAGCTTGTTTTTCTCTTTTTAATCAAGCCAAAATTCCATGAGGGAAACGCATGGGGAGATTCAATTAGAGATTCTGGCCTTTGATTTAATCTTTGATCTGGCCTTGATCTTGTGTCTTTTGTAGATTTAATAAAGTGTGGATGTTCTAAGCTGCAAAACCTTGCCAGCTTAAATGTTTTAGTACTTCAGTCAGTTAATTTGCGAGACCTCCAGTGTTCCAGGACAAGCACTGTCCAATGTTTAACCACCATTGTATTGCTTGTTTCTTCTAATTGGCTTTTGTGGTCCAGTGGAAGGGAATTGGACTTGTGACCAAAAGGTTGTAGGCTCAAATCCTTCTCTGGCTGGTTCCACAACTTTGTTTCCATTTTTCTTCAAGGTCTTGTGGAGAGAAATGATGTCTGTTTCTGGTGACCACCGGTGCTCCCCAAGGCTCAGTGTTTGGTCCGCTTTTTTCCAATCTACAGAACCTTTTAGGTAGAGTAAATGAAAAATGCTGACTTTTTCTAGCACTACTACAAACACAAACAATAAGGCTTTACATGTCTATCCAAAAGATGATGATCAAACCACATCTAGCATTCTCTTGTTCTGTCTATAGTTCATACGTACATTTCTTACTCCGCTTATTTTGTAGGTCATTAGAGAGCATTTTCAAATAACTGAAATGAAAATAGTGCAAACTGCAATAAAGATCCAGATATTGTAGTTTGTTAGTAGTAGTATTGTTAACAATACAGATATTGTTAGTTTCTGGAAAAATAATGTATTATGGTGCCATGAAGCAAAACAGCAAAGTTGTACATTGCTTTGTACAACCCTGTTCACAAAAGAAACACCATTTATCAAATTAGAATGTGATGATAAAACAATACACATGTTGATGAGTCTTAGAAAGGTCAGGGAGATTTGGTGTTGGCATTGATATTATGCCTTTACTTTTTCTGTGCAGGTACAAGACCAGAAAATAATTATATATATTTTTTTATTTTATTTTTAGGTATTTATTTAATCATAGGTGTGAGTGAAAGTGTGAATGGGTGTGTGTCCTGCTCTGCGGAACAGTTTTCCAGTTTGCTTTCAGAAAATAATCTTGAGCACATGATAAAGGACACTGGAGGTTTGTGTAATCTCGTTCAATGGAGTTATTATCCTGTGAAGACCTGTGCATGAAAAAGACTTTTAAAATGCACAGGCTTTGGCTTTTGGTAGAGGCTTATGCCACAATTTTGTGCTGTTATTTAATTTATAATTCAGGGAAATTACTTCACATTTATAATTTATATTATATAATTATAATTTATAATTATAATGTTAATTCATAATTTTGATTGTATTAAATGACTTCGCAACAGCGATCCAAACTGTAACTCTATGGCCCGGAGAGGCTTAGGAATTGGTTCTATCTCCATCTGACACAGATATGGAAAATAATTGTGAATTTCAAAATACAAGTTTTTCCCACATGCATTTTTTATACCAAATTTTGACAAGGTGCCTAGTTGCCATATTGACAAACTCACTTCAGTTACCTAATAAATAATATAGAAATGTATATTAATACATAATTATTCTGTCTAACCGGCAAGTTGATGTGACAGATTCGTGAGTTGGAATGGAATGGAATACTCCTATATATATTTTATCATGGTCTTTTTATGCCTGAATGCCATCTAGCTGATAAAAGCAATTTTTTAATTATCATATTGATAAATGTACTTTTGTTTTTCTGAAAACGCAAAACTTCTTGTCTTGAAAACGTTGTATGTACATCAAATATGTAACCAAATTTGAATGTAACAAAAAAATGTACTTTTTCATTGTTGCTCTGTTTAAAATTGTTATATAATAAATATGTAATTGTTTTTATATCATATTAAGATACATGAAGGACAGGCTCAAGATAACAGCAGACGTGTTGAAAAGTGTTGAAAAACAACGAGGAAGTGTTGCTGATTTATATTTCTATTTGTCAACTAGGCCATTAGAATTAACCTATTTTTACCTTAGATGATACAATCCGAGTTGTAATTTTCATAAAATCTGATTTCTAGTAATCCAATTGATTGGACACTGTAACATACAATAAATAATTAATTGATTTAAAAATAATCAATTTATTTTTTACATGAGTGAAAACAAAGTATTTATTTTATATTTCTAACCCCTATATCATCTTTGGTTCTATCTGACTCATTCACAAAATGGGAGAGCGAGCAGAACAACAAAAATAGTAAAACGCTATGATTCCACAAGTATGTCATTAAACATATTTTGCTTGTCAATAGGAAAGAAATCCAACAGTTGCTAGGACCGGGAGGACACGTCCCTGAACTGAAGTCCAGTGGTGCGTTCACGTAATCCTCCGCGGTTTCTAGTGAAGGCCAAATGAAGCTTCTGAAGCACTGAAGCTTGTATCAGAAGAGGGTTCAGTGCTCAAAGCTTCTCAACACGGTCTCTTTAGTAACATCTTGTGGCCAAAAAAAAAAAAAGAAAAAAGCTTGAAGTTACTGTAATGAACTGCTTATGGTGTCAAACTTGTGCTGACACCTTATTAATGCCATTTGAGATTATAGTGTGATTGCATTGTGATGCTTTGAAGAAAATACACTATATGGAGAGAGAGAGAGAGAGAGAGAGAGAGAGAGAGAGAGAGAGACCAAGAGAGTGAGACAGAAAGAGAATTAATAGTTGAAATTATAAACAATGAAGCAGAAACACATTTTGAAAACTTATTAGTATTATAATAAAAAATATTCATATTAAGTAATACACTATTATACACTATAATAATACACTATTTCAATTACTAAAGTTGTACTAAATGTGTACGTACTGTCTGCTCCCTTTTCATTACAATGTTCAAAGTATTTAACAATATCCTCATTTATTGTGACAATTAGTAATAACAATAATAATTTTAATAATACATTGTATTTATCAGGTATCTTTCGAGACCCTCAAGGTCAGCATGCATTATTGAAACGTCCTTTTTTTGAGACGACTCATTTCCATATTATTGTGAATTTAAGTCGCAAAAAATTGCCATAAGGTACAAAGGACACAATCTCTTCACATACATCTCCATTTAAGTTGTAGGAGCATTCTGTCATACTCCATCTGACCCTGAGTGACCTTGAGAAGAGCAGAAGTAACTTTATATAGTCCTTTGAAACTCCATCTCCCAGAATGCTCCTCAACACATCACATGACACAGCAGTGACTGTTCATCAGGTGATCCGGTTATCAGCACATTACTAGATTCAGTCGTGTTGAATCATGCCATACTGTACATATACACCTACTGTACTAAGAATAACATCACACTTTTCAAATTTTTGTTTGCCATATTTTGTACAATTAATTTTGCATAAGCGTTACCAGTTGTCATATATAATTCACTGTTACGCGATTGAAGAATTACTGCTTATGATTCTTTTATTTATATTATATTACTAATATTTTTTCTTGGATTTATTCACAGTTTAATGTCCGATCTTTGTGTGGTCAACTCTCTTAAATTCTTTTCCTGTTTTTATTGCCATGTGTGGACACACATGGCTCCGATTGGTCAGGGATCATCATCATTTGCATAAAGTGTAGCCATTGGTCAATATGAACCACTAATCAAAGGTCCTCAAGACTTGTGATGTGCTCAAGCCTCAGCCCTGCGATCATATTTCTCCCCTCTTTCTGTTTATTAATAAACATAAACAGATTAAAAGTTGCCTTGGAGACCCTCTGCATATGTTTAGACCCCAGACAGCTTCTGTGCTATTTTCTGGCTACCAGCTTTTGGCTTTGGGACTTCACGGTATGGTTTTGTTCTGGAAGCCCACTGCTTTGGTTTAGGTGAGTGGCTTTATCCATAACGTGATTTTTGGTTTAAGATTATTTGCAATATTTTGGCAGTTCCTTATAATTTTTACTGTCAACCTTACAGCACATTTTTTTATTATTTTATTTTCTGGACAGTCACAACTACTCAGACAAAGAATTCTATAGCTCTGCCTTTATTAAATTATGATAAAATGTTCTAACAAGTATTTTTAAACCAGTTACACTCTTAATTTGAAATTATAGTCAGAGGCTACATTTCTAAATAAAATGTGCTATTATTATTAATATTATTATTATTATTATCATTATTATTAAATTGATTAGCTACTTTTTTCAACTTAAACCATTTCAGACAAACAAAATCCCCAGTCAGGGATTTGAACCTGTGACCGCCCGATCCCCCAGCATGAACAAACACGTCTATGGAATGAGCAGTTGTTCAAAGTGACGTTTTGACGGCATTGGTGGAATGAAGCAGCAGTTTTGTGCTCTGGAGACTGGCATCGGAAATGCCAACCTTGTTTGTCCAGTTTACATTATATAAAATAAAATCACACTCCTATTGCTTCAAGTTTGAAGGTAGTCATTGCCTTTCTCTTGCCTGTGAGTGTGAAAGTGTCCCGCTCTGTGATTGGTGACTCCCCATGACCCAGAAATGGAAAAGGAGGTCATAAAATGAGTCTATTAAAGTCAGAGATGTTGTCAAGTTAAACATATCGTGTCTTCTTACAGGTTACCAAGAATGGATGACCAAAACTCAAACTTGGGACAAGCTGATGGATCTCAGTCTACAACATTGGGCATGTTTGAACCCTTGTTTGTTGAAGAAAACGAAGACTATTTTGAGGACTGCTTAGAAGAAATACAGGCGGCTCTAACCCTGCCAAGAGAAGCTTTGCCATACTCTGAAAAATGTCGAGAAGCTTTGCAAGTGGAGTTCACTGGACTTATGCAACAAATGTTGGCAGAACTTGAGGTTTTTGAGGCAACTCATCCAAACATCCCTGCGTCTTTAGATTTTAAACCAGATACGGAAATGAAACGAGACAGGGATGGATTCGCAAAAGCTAAAGAGACTTGCATTCCAAAGGAAACCGAAACTCTGCAGAACAAGAATGATGCTTTCAGCATCTCCATTGAGCCAAGGCAAGAGTTGACTTCCGTCCAAGACATGAGCGAGCTGAAGGCTTTGTTCGAGAGTTGCATTGAAGAAGTCGGCCAGCTGGAGCACAGAAGAGACGCATTGGTGCAGGAGCTGCTGGAGTTGGAGGAGTCTAGGCTTCAGGAGGTCCAGACAGTGAGGAGCACTCTTGAGAAAGAACAATGCCTCCTGTCTAAAGTGAGGCTGGAAAGACAGACCTTGTTGGACGAAGCCCAAATGACTAAGAGACGCCTTTTCACTGTGATGCGAGACGGGACACAAAGCCAAGTGGAGTTACAACAGCAACAGAACGGCGTGCAGCAGCTCAGCCAAGATCAGGTAAGGCTTGAAACCAGTGGCTTTTGTTTTGGTACTGTAAAATCATACTTGGTTAAATGTATGGATACCTTAATGTAAAAACAAGTCCATTACAAGTTACAAGTCACCAATCCCAAAGTCGTAAAGTATCCCATTTTAGAAGAACTTTAGAAGTATTTTACCCAAATCCGAAGTAGCCAAAAATAATAGATTTTATTTATAACACTTTCCATTACAGAATCTCAACGTGCTAAAAGTTTAGTACTGCATCTCAATTGTATGCTTTGTTGAATAAAATGTCTTTAAATTGGCTTTAAATGACACCTTGAATAAAATACTTTACCAAGTAACAAAGTCCATTTATTCTGTTTTTCTACTCATAACAATTGCAGAAGGAACTCGGGGACCTTGCCATGAAATTAGAGGCAGATATTGCCACCATCCAAAGTGAACACCAAAGCCACCTGGAGAGCGTTCAGAAGCTGCTAAGCTCTATTCAAGGATCCCGTAGGAAAAGCCGCTCGTACCTTTCGGAAGGGAGAAGGGCTTCCTGTGACCTACAGCAGTACCTGCAGGGTGGCATCAAGACACTGGAGGAGTTCTATGAGCCTCGGGTCATGTCTCTTCTGAAGAGAAGGGAAGCGTCTACTAGCGCTCTCAGTAGAGCCAAAGAGCAATACCAGGTTCTAAGGGCCCAGCTGGAGCCATTGAGAAAGGAAGAACAGGCTCTCAGGCTTCAGGAAAGCTGTCTGGAAGAGAGACTCCTGCTGATGGAGACACAGAGGAGGGAACGTTTAAAGCAACATAGAGTGTGTAAATGAGGTTGATTGCGAAATGAACATGGTTTTGAAGGTTCCACGCTTTCCATTTAGGAAACCACTGGTCTTTTGGAGGAAACCAGTCGGCGGCTGAAGACGGAGTTAGAGGTCCAGAGGAGGAAGCGAGTGGAACTGGAGATGCTGAAGAACTGCAAGGATGAGGAACTGCTTTTCTACAGGCAAGTGTAGGCCAATGATTTCAATAGTCATCTTTTATTATTATTATTTTTTTTAAAGAAGTCACTGATGAAATTAATGATGTTTCAATGCCTTTTAATGCTGATGTAACAGGGCACAAATGGAAGACAAAAAGTTCCTGCAAACAAGAGACAAGATCGGCGCTTGAAAAAGAAAACCGCTGGAATAAATTCCCACCCTAAACACAAACGGATAATTATCTTTGTTTTTTAACAAAAAAAAAAAAAATAATAATATCTGAAGATTAGACATTAAAATAGTTACGTATAAACAGTTGCTATTAAAAAGTGGCGTAAATGGGACAAATTTTAATTACATGCATCTAATATCGTTTGCTTATCTGGGATATTTCTACTGAATCGGGCCGTGAGAGAAAAAGAAAAGCACCGTGTGCCTGAAAAAAGTCGCCTGAGAACCGAATTAAAGGAGGTGGACCTCACTTTCATAATTATTTTTTTTTAATTATTATTCTTTTTGGTGTTTGTAAAACTGTAAAACCGTGTTTGTTAGTTCTTGTTTGAGATGAATACTGGAATGTAAAATGCTTAAATGTTGCTTTAAAAGAGGCGTTCAAGTGCTAAGTAGTATACATTATGGTGTGTGCTATGCAAATTCATGTATGTGTGTATATTCATCACCGTACAAACCCAAATAATTTAGAAATATAACAGGTTGTTGTATAAATGGCATACATTAGTTTCAAACAAACAAATTTACATTTTAACGTTGCGTACAATACGTCTTATTTTATTTTGACAAACGGAGTCATGTCGCTTCATCTGGCCAGTTAATACGGTTAAAATGATAGACAATTACTTAATTATCAACATAAAATGGTACAAAAAAAAAAAAACACGAAACTGTCAACTGAAAGTTACAAAACAGTCTTTTAAAAATCTGCCACGGTCAAGACAAGGTCAACTCTGCACCGTGGTCAGTGTCAGCCAATGAAATGCTTGCAATGATTCATTATCCAAAAGGTGTACGCGCCCGTTTCATGCCCGTGTACGAGCGGAACATATTTGGGCATAGCTTGATCCTCCTTTAAACATTCTGACAGGAAAGAAAGCCAGACTTGGTTTAAAACCAGATTCATTTAAATATTTGCCATTTCAACAACATGTTAATAGGGTCCAAGATGAAACCTCGTCCAGAAACACTCGATCCTTGATTCCAACAGCTGTCGTTTATCAACAAAAACAGTTTATTCATAATGTTCTGTACAACATCTGGACATACAGGAGAGAAACATTGAGAGCTCACAATATTAAAGACAGGAATTGTATCACTGGGCATTACAATACGTTTAAAGAATGAAAAGTACTCAGCAAACACCGAGCTCACTGTTACACCTAGTCATGTAATAATAAAGTTACGCAAGTTTAACAATGAATTGTGGGACAAAAAAAAAAAAAAACCTACTGAAAAGTCACCAATGTACCAAAACACGCAGATTACACCCGTTTAAACATTTATCATCGGGCAATACTTAGATTAAACGGCGAGGAGAATCACTGGAAGGAGATGGTGAGGCTTATTTTGCATCAAACTCTGGTAAAACCATCAGATTAACTGCCACTTCTTAGAAAAATACTCTATTAACAAAGTAAAAAATGTCAGATGGGGATATAGTCAACTATGTTTTGTTCCATTGAGCACGTGACGACAGTGCAGTTGTTAAAAGAGTGTCTGATGCTGAGAGTGAACCTGACGTGGGGAGATGTACGGCTGACGTTTCATCCCTGGACCTCGGTGTCTGCTGCCCCTTCTGGGTCCTCGTCGTTATAGATGTTCTCCGCCTGAGGAATTCAATAAAAGCGGGTATAAATAACTCCCAGAGTAAATGTTTAACCGTCTAGCGAGTGAGAATCTGGAGTAAGAGACTACTCGGCCTTTACCATCTGCCAGACTTGCATAATGTTGTCCTCGGACACGGAGCAGATCACCCACGGCTCGTTGGGATTCCAGGAGAAGTCGGAAATCTTAGCTGTGTGTCCTCCGTGGATGAACTGAATGAAAACCATGTGTAAATATCACACAAACGTGGCATTTTTGTTCTAATAAGAGCTGCACAACTCTAGATAAAAGGAGAATCGCGATTTTGTTTTGCTTAAAGATCAAAACAAGAACATTTTTTGTACTTTAAAGATTTAACCCTGAACAGGTTTGTCAAATAGCAATCCAAGCACTACAACGCTAACTACTGTTTGCTTTAAATTTAAATAAATGTAACGGGGGGGGGGGGGTGTAAGAGTAATGCCGTTAAAAAAATAACATTTAAATCTTTTATAGCTTCGAAATCTTTCAACCGATTTTAGTTTTAGAATCACCAATTGACCAATCAGAACAAGGAGTCAAAAAAACGTGCCTAAGAGATGTATATCAATTTGCATGTGAGCGTGAAGATACACAAGCACTAATCGTGCTGCTCTCGCTCAACTTACAGGTTGAGCGCCCAAAACTCAAGCTACACGCACAACCACATTGTGGCATTAATTCGATGCTTATAAACACTGGAGTGTGTGTTCTCTCAAGACCAGACGAGTTTGGCCAAATCGTATAAATGCTGGATTAAGATTGCGGGTTGGGGAAGGGGGTGTAGATTCGAGATTGTGATCTTTAACTATTAATTATGCAGCTCCAGTTCTAATGTGCCTTTATCTCACCAGAAGTTCTGGAGGTCCATCTTCAGCATCTTCTGGTGACTGTTCCTCACCAATTTTACTGCACACACACACAAACCACAAATCAGATTATCACAAGAACCTTTCTGGGCCAAAAGAAAAAAGGGGGGAAAAAAAAGCATACACACTTGGCCCTAAAAAGTAATATAATGCAAGCTGACCTCAGATCCCAAACGTTGAGTCTCCGGTCCGTTCCGCTGGAGGCCAGAATGGTCTCGTTATGTGGAGACCACTGAACCTGCAGACACAGTTAAAACACACGTTACACCCAAGATCATCTTCATGCTTTCCTTCTCACGTCACAAGCGGATACCTGGAAGATTTCATCTTTATGCGACTCAAACGAATGAAGTTTCAGCTTGAGATTTCGCAGATCCCATAATGCAACGGTCTGAAAGTGAAAACACAAAGACCCGGTCAGTCTCTCGAAGAAGTCAATCAATCGTTTGTACGATCTGCAAGTCTTTCTCACTTTGTCAGCAGAACCTGTGGCCAGGATGAACTCGCTGTAGGGGTTGAAGGACAAGCAGTTGACCTCTGCCGTGTGGGCATCCACCGCATGACTGGGTTTTGATGTGTTATTGGAGCGCGTGTCCCATCTGAAGCAGGAGAAATTTTGCATTATACATTGCAAAGTAAATTAAATAATAACACTAGATGCCTCACGTTAGACCTTTTGTTGCGCTTTTTGACTTATTTTATTTTACATTGTGCTCAATTTGAGCTGAGGGTTATGATGGATTATTGGAGCAATCCTCTCTGAGAAATATAAATAAAAGAAATATTAAAATAAATAAAAGAGTGAGTAATGCAAGTCAACTTTACATTTAGCGTTTTGTGTTAATGGTTTAAACGACAAATTGGCTGACTAGAGTTTGTTTTTTTTTTTTTACCCACAAACCTTTGTCTCTATAGATGTGTGACTATGTACGTCAGTCAAACCAAAACAATCAAGATCATTTGGTTGATTTTTTCGTTTATTGCCATTTCAGCTTCAAAGGGCGATGCATGGCAGATAAATACATTTTAAATAACGTAATATTTCATATGTTCTATTGTATGAAAGTTGTGTCATGTCAAGATAAGATTAAAAAAATATTTTTGCAAAAGAAATAAACAAATAATTCATTAAAAAAAAAAATCTTAAATCGATAAATAGAAATAGGTCTCGAAGAATATTTAAAACTGTATAAGAATACTTAAATTCTCTCTTTAAAAAAAAAAAGGCATTCCAAGAAACCACTTTACAATTCTAGCATTTTGTGTCTTCTTTTCCAGCAAGCAAATGCCCACGAGTTAATCTGGTGTGACCAATGGTACATCTTGAGTAGACTAGACTTCAAGTCTTGATTTAAAAGAGGTTGTATTTCAAAGAGCTTGTTTTGTGGCTTTCATTTAAGTGATTATTTGCTTAAAATATGGCACCATTCCTGCCACATTTTAAGTAAATAATCACTTAAGGATTTCACATGTCAAACTAATTTTAAGGAACTCATATTAACTGATCATTTAAAGTCTCCTTGCAAACGGTGATAAAGGCAACGGAATTATCCCTGAACAACTACATAACGATGATGAGAGTGACTACGATAATGATCTGGCCACGCTAGAAGAAAAAAAAAAGAAAAAGATTTGAAATCATTTCTTAGTTCAAGCGACTTTCGTTGGTCTTCAACTGATAAAGCTCTATATAAATAAACGTAAACTTTTGTTTCAAGCGTTTTTAATGTAAAAAAAAAAGTGATTTGGAAATAGTTATTCATGATGCGTTATAAAATATGGTGTGCGAATTAAAAAAAGGTGACAATTTTGCTGGTGAGCCTTGTAGACCCAAAAAACTACAGTTTTGTTTCTTTACCGGACACAGATACTTACATCATAAGCTTCTGGTCGTCAGCGACGGAGCCAAACAGTGACTCGTGGAGCAGGTGCCAGGACACGTCCTCCACTACAGCAGTGTGACCCGTGAAAATGGTCTTTGCGTCCACTATTTTCCCCTCTTTCGGCACAGTGCTAATGTCCCAAAGACAGATAGTCTACACACATACACACACAAAAAAAACCGCAAATCAATAGAATTTAAAAGCTAATAAAACAAACACAAAGACTCCTTGAAACGCACATGGTCGTCAGAGGCGCTCAGCAGGCAGCCGCTCAGATTGGGGTTCCAGGACAAACCATATCCTTCTTTCTGATGTCCGCGCAGGCGTAAATCAGGAGTGCACTCACCGGAGGGGTCTGTGCGGAGAGGAGGCAAAGTTAAATACAGATACTCTATTACACTCTTCACTGGTTTTACACTTACCAGGTTTGGAAGGATGCTTGGTGTAGTCAAAGACCAGCACGTCACTGGTGGGGGTCTTGGTGGCAATGATGCAGGGGTTTTGCGGCATGTAGCGTGCACGGTTCACCTCACCTTCATGATTAATCTTGATTTCTATTTCTATCTTGCCGCTCACGGAGCCAAACCCCCCGAATTCTGTAAAGAAAGACACGAGCTGTTTAGTCCAACAATGCCCCAGTGTTTTTGTCAGATGTGTCACTATTGGAATGCCAAATATGTCTTATAATCCAGGAGAAAATAAACAAGCAGTTTATATTTGAAAAGTAAAGTAATTTTAAAAAAATAGGAAATGGTAAAAAATAAACAGAAACTATTTTACAGCCTTAATCTAAATAATACTGCATTATTTAATTCCTATTTGATTCCTAAACTGAAAACAGCCTTTTGTATCGAAACAAAACAGTTTTTCAAAACTGGTTTTCTGCTACATTTTCAGTTCGTTCATCTTCCACAAATGTCCAAGTTTAACAGTTTTTGCAATTTAAGTGGGAGCCGTGGAACTTTAAATGTTATCTGGCTTGCCATAGTTCACTCTTTGTCCGTCACGCATTAAACTATCTCTTACTAGCCTTATCGATTGGATCAGTTCTGTATCTTACCAAAATCATAAGGAAACAATTTGACAGATAACGCGCAAATTTAAATCCTCATCCACATGTCTCACCTCCTTTTTCGCTGTCATAATGCGAAGCATCAAACTGAGCGTCATCGTTGGGCAGCTGGACACTGGCGATGACCAAGTGGTTCTGCTCGTCTGAGGTGTGTGTGCCCAGAACCAGGCGATGGACACTGAAATCCTTTCCTTCGGGCCTGGGAAACGAACAAGAGCGTTAAGAAGTTGGCAGAATAAAACTTGTAAAATAGACAGAGCGGAGACGGTTTAGTGAGAAAAGGTACCTGGTGACGTCTGGCAACCACTGCGCGGTCAGACTGGGCCACTCCAGGGCGTGGGTCATCACCAGATCGTACAGGAAAGGAGTGTTCTTCTTCCATATCTTGTACTCTTCGTTGATCACTCTCTCCTCCACCGCGTCATCGAAAGCAGCTGGAAACACAAGGGGCGGGAAATTTACACGTGATCTGTCAAAGTTGCTCAACGCTCAAAATCAGACTCGGAGATGTAACAACGTCAGAGTTATTGTTTACTCACAGCTATTGTTTTGATCTAGAGTACTCTGTGTTGTTTAAAACATGATACCTGTACAACGCGGTAGCAACGGAAAGTATCCCGGAAATGTGTGATTTTACACACTCATATTATGCTCGTAAAAAAATCCAAGCAAAACATTTTTAATAGGTAGAACATAATAAATAATAAACAATAATAAACGGGGGTGCGCGGGCACACGCATGAAATATTTTTCTCACAGCAAAACAGACGCATTACGGCTAATACGGAGCTAAGTAAACGCACTAATGTGTTTTACGGGCGTTGTCTAGTGCGTATAAAAAGCAAAACTGAACATTGTCTGGCACTTTGTGACGATAGTAAGCGATAATAAGCTGCTTCAGCGATACAGTAAGGATATGGCGGGATTCGGCCTTCGCTAAAATTACACTGAGAAACACCAGCACCGGCTTCTTCTATCCGCCCGCCACTAAAACGCCGCAAACACTGAGCAGCAAAACTCCACGCACCTTCTTTATCAGCCATTGCGAGCTACTCCTCGGAACTAAATCCGACAATGGACCAGTGTAGTTTCCACAGAAATGCGGGATGCTCTTTGTCTCGCGCCGGCGTGCTCGTTCGCGCCAACTCAGACCGACACCGCGCAACACGAGCCGCCAATGAACGGCGAGATGAAGGACGTCTTCTTCTGCGGGGAAAACTGATCAGATCTGCGGGGGTCACACTGCCCCCTGCTGACGCGTATGGCGCCGTCTCAACAAACGTTTGGCATTTAGCCATTAAATAATGCTTTATAATTAATAATAGAGTAAAAATTCCTTCAACGCTACATTGAAATACTTTAAACAAAACAATACAATCATTATTGGTAACAATACAGGTACGCATAACATAATTGCATTAGGTACTCCGTGCAATTTGTGTGTGATCAGGAATGGGCAAATTATAAGGCCCGGGGGCCACATAAAAGATATATTTTTTTAATCAGACAATTAGTTGTAAATTTTAATCATTTTGATTTGGAATTAAGGCATATATTTTATTCATATCCAAAGATGTGTATTTTTTGTGTATTTTTGTTGTCTATATGTATTCTCCATCAATCTTCTCTGGGTCAAGTGTAGATACCACTTTTTGATTGGCTGTAAATTGGCCAAGCTAGTGATTGGTCCAGACAAAATGCAAAGCTTAAAGAAAAATCTAGAAAAAATCTAGAATTTTCCGTTATTTGTGAGAAACATGGATAACTTGTAGATTGAAATTGAAATGTGTAAAAAATGCAACCGCTAATTTGTGTTCGTGTGATTTAGCCCAAAAATATCACCCAGTACTTTCAGCATCCTGCAGATGGCGATATCACCTTATTCATCAAAAATGTTGTCAAGTATAGAGTAAATGTTGTTTATATTTCTGTGAATACAATACAAAGTAATGTACAGTACATACAAAGTATCTAAAATACTCAAAGTTCATTTACTCCTGCACTTTACACCATTGTAGATAACAAACATACGCCATTCCGGGTCATACAGCCGTCGAGTTGGTGGGCAATAGTAACCACAACTGCTTAGTAAAATTGTAAAATACAACCACAATTCTGCAGTTTGCCAGACATGGAAAAATTTGCATTTTTCTTGTGTGTCTGTGTGTTTCTCGTGTTCTATATTTTGTAAACATGACATGGCACGCACACACACACACACACACACACACACATACACACACACATGCCCTTCTTACCCAGTGCAACAGGTCATACCAGCTTTTAAACCCAGTAACATGTCTTTCCAGGAAAGCTATAGTCAGTGTTTTATTCTTAGCACATATATGGGTTGTATATTTGGGTTGGTGATGCGAGATAAAAAATATTATGCATGAAACTAATAAAAATCACAAGCGTGTGACCTCACTTTTAAGGCCAATCCATTGTTCATTTCAATTATTTATTTTTAAAAAATATATCTATTATCTGTCCTTCATGTCTGCAGATGACAAATTAGAAATCATGTTTCATTTGAACTGTATTAATACATAGTCAAAATGAACAGTATATTAATAAAACAAATTGTTACAATTGTATAATTGTACAATTGAATGAATGATAAAACAAATAATTTTAGTCGCATAGCAAGTGATTTGATTTGATTATTGTTATGATCAGCCGTTACACCTACTAGTGTTGAGAAATGTGATTTAATTACCAGAGGAATCATAAAGTGATTTTGGCTGACAGAATTGCTTCCTCACACCATCCACAGGGATCCAGATCTGTGCTATAATCTAATTTAATCCTGACTTTGACTCTTGCTCACTTGAGTTGGTCGCTGTGATGCATTTTCCAGTAACACTGGTGTCGTTCTCCTCCTGATCTGATACAAGGACAGTCCATTGCTTTGTAATGGATTAGGGTTAGACAAATCTCCCGGGGCCTTTCGCTGGAAAGTGTCTGTTAAAACTTGCCGTGGGAACATACTGAGCATTTTAAAGCCTAGTGACCAAGTTTCCAGTTACAATTCATGAATATGTTCATATGTTAACAAGTGTAAATTGCATTTTTTTTGCTAATAAAAGAAAATGGTTATAAAATAGAACAGCATCTATTAGAGGTTTTACGGTATATTATATATAACACAAATAATTATCTGCACACTTTCAAGACTCGAACCTTGACTTTTGAATACCAAAAAAATATGTGCTGATTCATTTTTGGTGATAAAGAATATGAACAAAAAAATATGAATGATGAATAAAGTCAAAAATCAACAATGAATAAAGAAATATGTCTCTAAATATATACGTAAATATTTGTTTGTGTGTGTGTATGTGTGTGTGTGTCTGTTGGTGTAATGAGAGATAAGAAACAAACTTAGTTTTTTTCCTAGCGGGAAGATGCTCTTCATTTGACCCAATGAGTAAACACACACACACACTCACACACACACACACACACACACACACACACACACACACACACACTAGACAGTCTAAAGCCGTGTTAAAGTTCAAAGTTTTTCTCTAGATTCTAGAACACTTCACTTGCGGAACCATCTGGGATTCGAACCAGTGACCAAACACAATTCCAACTCCCTCCCGCCAGGCCACAACTGTCCCGTGTCCATTTAGCGTGTAAGTGTGATTTTATTGTTCTGTAAGTGTGTTTGTGAGCACACACGGGTGTAAGCCGTGATCAGACATGTCCTTGCTGTAATACGACACGTGTCCCAGTCCTGGATGATTGAAGTTTACACTGTCGGGGATGAGCCCCGCTATATATAGCCCAGGGCAGCGAAAGGCTTGCTGGAGCTCTGGCTTTCTGCTCAAGCACTTGCTCAGTATTAAAGGACCTTTCAGCTGATGAGCTTTCACGTCGCACGCTTTTCCTCCTAGTACGACGCACTATTAAACATAAGGTGTGTGAACCATTCGAGCTCTGATTCCCTGTCGTGTTGTGTCGTCATGCATCCGGATTCTCTTTGCTTTGCCTAATTTGTTGCTTTTATTACGGTTTGAAGGAGTTTTATGAATACCGGTAAGCAACAGAAGCCAGTGCTTACAGGCCAGCGGTTCAAGACCAGGAAAAGGGGTGAGTGATGCATTTCCTTTGCGTGAGCGGCTCGCAACTCAGCAGAAAAAATGCAAGGCGAATATTCAAAAGTGTGAAACTTTACTCTTTGTGTGTTGATAAAACGGACCAAATCTTGTCAAGCTGATATTCTTTGTTTTATTATTCAAAATAATTTGTATATATCTATATCTATATATACATTTCAACACTGCTCGTGTTTTTATATTGCTGTACTGCTGCTGTAACAAGGTAATTTCCTTGAAAAAAAATTTTTTTTTACAAAAAAAAGGACTTTCTTCACCTTCTTTCTAATAGTCAGACAAAAGTATAAAAATGTGTATATAGTATTATAAAGGTAAAATTATTAAATTTAATGTCAATGTATTTATTAAGTGTTTTTTTTTTTTTTTTTTACATATAATGGGCAAGCAGAAAGCCAACAGTGGCTAGAAAAAGAAAACACTCAAATTTGTAAAATCAGTATGAGTACTTCAACAAACTCTGTAGAACTTTTTTTTTCAGTTAGAAAACCAAGATTAAAAATATTAAGAATACGGTATGAATTTACTAGTATTTCAGTGACTCAAATTGACTCACGATTAACCACTGAAACATCTTCTTGATTTGCTGGGAATTAAACTCATGTCCTTGGTGTTGCAAATTGTTTCTATTTATTTAACACAATTGAGAGAACAATAATTTTTGTTAATAATGCATAAATCAACGTATACAAAAGCAAGTTTGTGCCTGTACGCATGAAAAATGCCCCAAAAACATGTCCGTATACGTCCATTTCAAGAGATTTTCTGTTGACACAGTTAATGCTGTGTCCGGGGTCCGATTCTTGATTTATTAATAGATTGTTTGTGTTCTACTGAGTATCCCGTATCTTTTTTGGCACCAGAGCAGCGTCTCTGCAGATCGGCTCGTCTATAGTTTTGTAACGTAACTCTAAGACATGGAATGTCACAGATAGACTTTCTGTATTACATTGATCTTCACCTCCAGAAACTGTTGAGTCTTTGTGTCAAAGTGTATGGTTTGTTATCCAACAAACTCATTGAATTAAAAACTAGACATTTGTCTATTTCTATTATTTGTATGTTATTAAAAATGTCTTTCTCTAATCACAAAATCAAATATATTTTAAAATTTGCTGTCGTACTCGACATATGTGAATTAATAGTCTGTCAACAATGTCAATGTGTTTTAAAATGTGAATTTGTGGTTAAAGTGCTAGGATTAAGGTTTAATAGGTTCTTAAAATATAAAGAAAAAAGCTCATATATATGACGTGTATCTTCTATAATCAACATTAACAGTGTTAGATATGCTTCAATATGTTAGAAACCAATTAAATGTCATGAGTGTTTTTACATTCACTACATTGTAAATTAATTTAGATGGCATAAATGTATTTTATGTTCTATTTACAACAAACCTATCCATCCAATTGTTGGGTCATTAGGCCTAACATCTTCCATTCACGGGTCATGGAGAGCTGGAATCCCACCAACTATTAACCTGTAGGCGGGGCATTGGTGCTCAGCCAATCGCAGAGCACGACACACAGGGTCCTTCTCGCTGCTTGGAAAAAGCGATCTTGTCTCAAATCAATCTAATTTTGCTTCACTTTGCTTTTCTAACAGATGAAAAAGAGAAGTTCGAGCCTACGGTTTTCCGAGACACGATTATACAAGGCCTCAACGAAGCAGGCGGCGACCTCGATGCTGTAGCTAAGTTCCTGGATGTCACCGGGTCGAGACTAGACTACCGTCGATATGCAGAAACCCTGTTCGACATCCTCATCGCTGGGAGCATGCTGGGTGAGAACAACACGCTGCTGGTGCAACATTCTAATGTCTAATTTTACTAAGTATTAGCGTATTTAGGCGAATATAAGCACCCCCCTTTTTTTTTTTTCGACGCTCAAAAACATGTTGTGCTTATAATCAACGATTTCAAATATGCGCGTAAATATAAGCCCCCATTTTTCCGTATTTCAAGTCAGGAACAATCACAAAGCACGGAAACACGTCATCTTTACGCAGCGGCGCGCGTGTGTGTCTATATAATGTTAAACAATGGTCCGTAGGCAGACGTGCTACAGTATAAGCTTTTATAATAACAGAAATAAAGAAACATTGGAAGAAGTAAGATTAAACTAAATACTGTACAATATTTTATATTACAAACCACGACCGCTTAGCTTAGCGGAACCGGCTACAAACGAGTCCAATGTGTCATCGCGGAAACAGTCAAAACACGAGAAGGATTAAAAATAATCCAAGGAACAGACACAATCAAAACGCTTGGTCGCTGCACAGGGAATAATAATCATTCCTCTTCACACACTGTCGAATAAACAGAGAACCCTAAACAGGCCTGAGCTTGAAACAATTGCTCTGAGTCTGACTGGAGCAAAGGATCTTGGGAAATGAAGTCCTGACCACTAGAATGGACTTTTAGTTTTTTATTATTCAAGCAATAACAATTTCAAAATGATACGAATCACAAGATATGCTTGTTAAATAAAGAAAAAATAGTCTTAGCTTGGTACTTGAACCAGAAACATTAATAAATAAAAAAACAACAACAATTTTTGTTTTGTGCCTGAAAAATCAGGGGGTGGTTATATTTGCGGGCGTAAATACGGTATGCGATAAATAGTGGCTCATTTTTTTGACAACCACAGAAAACATATTTAAAGTATCGTGGCTTTAGACGGACTAAGCTGTAACGAAGCTTTTCTTTACGCCTTTAGCTCACATAAAGGACGTAGCGGTCTTTACAGGATTAGGATAATAAAGGTTCATTATCTCTGTTGCTCCAACACTCCCAACCAAATTAAAACCTTAAGTGCTGTACTTCCCAAACCGGAATCTGAGTCTAGGTGGCTTTTGCTGTAAGGAAGTTGTTGAGTTTGCAGAAGCATTGCGATTAAAAATGTGGAAGACACTGGAGTAGTTTGGCATACTTTATATTTTTCTTATGCTGAATATGTCAAATTAAAATACTAAGAGAAGACGTTGAATGTATTTTACACCCTTTGCAAATAAGTACGTATCTGATTTTATTAGACGAAAAATATGTACGTGAAAATATATAATACGTGAAAATCGATGTTGGATAGTTTTTCATTTATCTATTTAATTAATGTTAATGTTTTATGTTATGTTAATGTTCTAATTAAAATGTTATGTACCATAAAAAATGCATTTAAATATAGTAATATTTTATAAAATGATGCTTTTTTTTAGATTTTTTTGATAAAACTCTGGAAGCTTAAATGATAATAAACATGTCCCGATTAAAATAATGGTAATTTCTAATTAATCCTATTGAAACTATTAATTTACGTAATTAAACATTAAATAAAGTGTCAATGCTAAATTAAATAAACTTAAATTAGCATATCAGTCGATGCTAAATCAACGATGCCACATGCTGGTGGGACTTTTGTATGCTAGAGATGAAATGCAACATTTTCTCACTCTCATTTTGATCCCATTTTTTCGTGTCGCTGTGTAAGAATCAAGAATAAATCAGGATCTGGTGTCTGGCAAAAAAAAAATTATATTTGAATAAAGGCCCAGCAGAGATGCCAGTGAGTTGGTGGCACGGGTGGCACAGGTCAACCGCCCTTTTCTGACCATCTGAGAGCACGACACAGACTGGACATCCAAAAAACAGCAACACTCATATAAGTTAAATTGTATAAGTTGCATAAATACACTGAAGTCTCAGGCAGTGACAAAGTATCCAGATAGACGAACAGATCCAAAATCAGATTAGATTCGATAAACTGAATCGACAGAAATCTAGGCAAATCTGGCAAGAATTAGAATGAAAATGGTAATAGATGGACGGGCAGGAAACCAGAACAACAAACGGGTCGAGATTATACAACAAGAGGATAATAAGTAAGGTATTAAAAGAGGGACGAATTGAAAATGTGAAATGAACCAAGGAGAGTGAATTAATAATGTCAGAATTGTGGCCCACACACCACTAGCACTGTAAATGTGACTTGTTTGAGACCCAAGTTAAAGTAAAAAAAAATATTTCGGGGTAGAATGTGCTTGTTCTCACAGTATCACAGTACAAAACGTTTGATTTTGGGAAAATTGCCTGTATGTGTGAGTGAGAGTGTGTGTCAGTGTGTCTTGCTCTGTGATTGACTTCAATCGCAGGGTGTGAATCTTGCCTTCAGGCCCAAAGTGGCTGGGATTGGCTCTAGCTTCCTGTAATCCAGAATGGACTAAAGATGTGAATGGAGGAATGTTATAATTGTTCAACATTGGTTTCACAAGAAGAAAAGGTAATCTTGATGTCAGTTTTTTTTTTCTTAATCCAATTATGTCCTAAAGGTTTCTTCAGGGTTTAAACAAATCTTCTAAATCTGTATGAGCACACGAGAGAAGATCCGTCAAGTCAAGCGCCCAGTGAACAATCAGATTATTCCGTCCATGTTGTAAAGCTTGGTGGGCGAATGAGTGTCCCTGACTTGTTAGATTAGGGATTAAATCCAAATCCAGTGTTATGTCTGGCTTGGTTTCCTCAAGGTGACCTTTTGACCTTCTTTTGCCATGTGTTCTAAATATAGTACAACATTGTCAATGTGGGGATATTACAGTATCTTTTTTGTATATATTTTTTGTATTGTATTGTATATTTTGTATATTATTTTGTATATAACAACGCTTTTTTTTTGTATTTTATTTTTATAGCACAGTGACACATTCTCTGTAAGGGTTAATGATCACAGTGCTGTTCTCCCGAAGGATTTACTGCATTAACCCGTAACCTCACTTTTCCCATCTCAGCTCCGGGGGGAACGCGCATCGACGATGGAGACAAGGCCAAGCTGACGGAGTACTGTGTGTTCAAGTCAGAAGAAAGCCACACTGCTCTTTCCTGTTATGCTCAGGTAAATGGACCAGTCATGTGAACCAGTTTTATTTGAGTCATTATTATAAATGAAAAAAAAATTGTGAGGTAGTGAGATGAGAGAAGGCCAGGAATATTCTATTAAAATGCAGTTCTTTAATCCACCGGGAAAATCCAATGTGCCACTAATATTAAAATTTTTTTTTTATAATATTCCAATGTTGGTATATTGTTGCAAAATTTCTGTGCAGAGTTTCTAAGTTCCCTTAGTTGCTTGTGTGGGTTTCGTCCAGATCTCGGTTTCTTCCCACAGACTAAAATCTGTTCCGGAGATTTCGACTCTGTAAAACTGCTGAAAGGTGTGAGTGTTAATGGGTGTGTCCTGCTCTGTGATTGGTTGGCCACAAAACCAGGCTGTGTATTCTGTCTTCAGGCTCAGAGTCGCTGGGATTGGTTCCAGCTCCCCGTGACCCTGAATAGTCAAATAACTGATTTAATAAAATGGAAAGACGGATGCATAATTAACTACTCTTTTAGAAAAATATAATGTTCTCAAAATGACCAAAATGTGTCTGTTCAGGTGTTTAACAAACTCATCAGAAGGTACAAGTATCTGGAGAAGGCATTTGAGGAGGAAATCAAAAAGGTTTAACTGAATTTGTCAATCCTTAATCGATCTTGCTGCTGGAGCCAATAGTTCTGATCTGTATTTTAACTTCTCCTGCAGCTTCTTCTATTCCTCAAGGCCTTCACGGAATCCGAGCAGACCAAACTAGCCATGCTAACGGGTGTTCTGTTAGCCAACGGGACACTACCACCATCAATCCTCACCAGCCTCTTCAGCGATAACATCGTCAAAGAAGGTCTGTAGGTCAAATATCTTTAGGCTCTGTGGCTTTATGGTATGAGGTCATAATGAAATGGACATGGTCAGAAACGATATTCGAGACTGATCAGACCAGACAACGCTTTTCCAATCTTTCACTGTCAAATTTTTGGCAGTCTGTGCGAAGTTAAGCATCACTTTCCTGTTCTTAGCTGACAGGGGAGGCTCCCGGTGTGGACTTCTGCTGCTGTAGCCCATTCGCTTAAAGCATTCTGCGTAACTCTGTGGTAACAAGTGGTTATTTGAGTTACTGTTGCCTCTCACTGAAATTCCCAATGCAACTCCCACAGAACGCACAGAACTGGAAATATTCTCAATTCTGGACCATTTTCTGTAAAGTTCAAGGTCCGTGCATTTGTAATGCGCTTTTTATTCATTGTTCGTTGGTGGTAATATAAAGGCTATGACTATGACCCTGGAGAAACCCTGGAGAGCTGCAGCAGATCGCCTTGACCATGCATACATGACTACATGCATTGGGTTGCTGCCATGTGATTGGCTGATTAGACATTTGCATGTGAGAGGTATATTATGAATAATTCATGTCAATATATTACTAACCTCCCTTTGCTCTCTCTCTAGGCATCTCATCTTCCTTTGCAGTGAAGGTGTTTAAAACTTGGATTGCTGAGAAAGACGCCAACGCAGTGACATCATCACTAAGAAAAGCAAACCTGGATAAGAAACTATTGGTATGATGCTTTCCAGAGCTGTAAGGAGTATCAGAGTAAAAGTACAGATACCTTACTGTAAAAAGTACTCCATTACAAATTACAAGTCACCAATTCCAAAAGACTTCAGTGAAAGTCATAAAAAATGCATTTTTACTTGTACTGAATTTATGATGAGAACACCTGTACTTATGAGGTTTTATTTCCTAATATAGAAATTAATTTTAACACCTCAATGTTTCAAAATAACATAACAAAATAGATAAAAAAGAACAAAAAGACAGTCTCAGTAAAGGTCAAATGTGCAAAAAAGTGCTGCCACTAATCCACGTTCACGTGATTTAGCTAATAAATAACATGCATTACCTTTAGCACCCTGCAGATGGCGATAACACCTCGACAGTACAAAGTAGCCAAAAATGCTCAAATAAAATAACAAAGTCAATTTACTCTTGGAAATACTTTACACCACCGACGTTTCATGTTGAATTTTGTTGAGTTTCCAGAATTTCTACAGTGAAAAATATGACTCTTTGTTGGGATTTTCAGGAACTCTTCCCTACTAATAAGCAGAACGTGGAGCATTTTACAAAGTACTTCACCGAGGCTGGACTAAAAGAGCTGTCGGACTTCCTGCGGGTTCAGCAGTCTCTCGGCACGCGTAAGGAACTCCAGAAAGAGCTGCAGGAGCGTCTGTCCCAGCAGTGTCCCACCAGAGAGGTCCGTTAATCCAACAAACATCTCACATTAAAAATGATTAGTGGAAATATAAATGCTGATGAAGCTTGCGAATTGCCTTCAGATTGTGGTGTATATGAAAGAGGAGATGAAGAAGAATGACCTTCAGGAGCAAGCTGTGATTGGCTTACTGTGGACTTGTCTCATGAATGCCGTGGAATGGAATAAAAAGGAGGAACTGGTCACCGAACAGGCTCTCAAACATCTGAAGGTGTTGGGTCTTCACACTCTCCTGTTCTTTCTATGTTGACTTGTGGTTGGTCAAGTCAAATTGTTACAGCTGATTAGATGTTTGAGTGTTTGTTGAACAATGCTTGAACGTTTTATTCCAGCTTTATGCTCCACTTTTGGCCGTTTTCACCACGTCTGGACAGTCCGAACTGGTTTTGCTGTTGAAGATTCAAGAGTACTGCTACGACAACATACACTTCATGAAATCCTTCTGCAAAATCGTGGTGCTCTTCTACAAAGGTTTTAAAGATCACAACTCACAAGGCTTTGTGTTTAATGGGCACTATGGAGGATGCCGTGTCTTTAAATACATTTATTTGTCTTGCACAGCGGATGTTCTCAGTGAGGAGGCCATTTTGAAATGGTACAAAGATGCCCATGCAGCCAAGGGGAAAAGTGTGTTTCTGGAGCAAATGAAGAAGTTTGTGGAGTGGCTTCAGAATGCAGAAGAAGGTGTTAAGAAAACTGATTTAAAAAAAAACCTGTTTTCTGTAAAAACAGCCAATCTTAATCAGAAATCTTTCCCACAGAATCCGAGTCTGAGGGAGAAGAAGATTAAGTTTCTTGAGTCCTGGAGGCATCTGAAGCTAAATCCAGGGAACGTCACCTGAGCTGAAGTGCAGAGGGCAAATATACGAAGCCTTCATTAACACACACTTTGGATTTTTTCGTTTTGTTTTGTACTGATAACACTCCTAGTTCACACGCATTGTTTTTCTGCGGTTGGCTTTATGTGGTGAAGAAATCATCTGTGTGTATGGCAGAAGTCACTTAGATCTTTTTATAAATAAAATGTTTTTTAAGGACTCTGTTTTGTGTTTAATAATTTGCAGAGCAATTTGAGTTCTTTGTAAATGTTTTTTTTTTTTGTTAAATGAAATGATTTTCAACATTTAAATGTCACATTTATGATTGTGACATTTATGTAAATTTTGAAAACATCATACATTAACAAAAAGTATATATTATATTTTTTTATATGTGTTCTATTTTATTATTGCTGTTGTTGTTACAATTATTTTAATTGCTCTTAATTTAAATACAATTTGAATAATGAAAAAAAAATTAATATTGGAGACTGCAACAGTTTAAGCTTTATATTGATAGAGGACCATTCTTTTTACCAATAAAACTCACTTCAGAAAGAAGATTCAAGGTTTAAAAAACATGTTTACTTTTTTAAAATAATATTGAAAAAATAATAATTTTACATAAATAATATTGAGTTTGATTTAGCTAAATGTAGATAATAAGCAACTGTGTATGAAGCTGTGTTTATTAGTTGACCTCAAGACGACCTCTGGTTTAATAAAAGCAGTGTGAAAATACAATATATATTTTTTGATAGCGAGTGCATGCACCGGACACATCGCAGAAACTGTAAATTATATCACTTTAGGATTTCATTCCATTATGTTTGCTCTGGATCAAGGGCTTCATTGATGGTGTGGGATGATTTTAAGAGCTTATGGACTTTGGGGACCACCAGGGTCAAAGCATAACTCAACATTACTTGCAGAGTCCGACTTTAAATATAAAATTGGATTTAAAACTGCTAGTGGTGCCCGTGTTTGTGTAGAATATGTATTTATAGCAACGTTTAAGATGCATTTCCTCAGTCAGTCCACCAGAGGTCAGTGTTACTTCATCTGAGACGCTTCTGCTGCTGAAACGTTCAAATATTCAGAAAGTGTTTTTGCTTAATGAGTTTTGCCCGAAACATTTCACTGCATTCGATTAAATTCAGAAAACCAAACAAATATAATTACTGGCATAAGTAACTAATACATAAATAAATAAATGTTAAACATACACGTCAATTAGTCTGTTCTGAACAATTGTTTCTGCTCAGTGAGCTCAGAGTTTCCTTCCAGTAAGTCCCGGGGTGATGAGAACACATTCATTTGTTGATGCCTTGGAGTCAAACCAAAAGATAATTCCAAGATCATTTGAGTCTCAAAACTGTCATTTGAAATGATTCATTACTATTAATTGCTTTAGCTTAAGCACAAATTAAGTTTTTCTGAACGTTCTGTCTCAGTCATCCGATTTATTTCACTTCTTTTGACAGTTTAATCTCCAAAAGGAGCTTAATTTCAACGGTGGGTTTCTTTTGGCGTGAATACAAGTATTACCACTTACAGATTTTATTCTAATTTAATTGTTCATCCTAAATTGCTTCTTCTATTTCTTGGTTACCAGGAGCTGGAACTCTGGGTGGTATCCTGAATTGTAGGCAGCCAATCACAAAGCAGAGCACGCCCACACACATGCTCACTCTAAATCATATTTTTCTAATCTAAACGATTTTAATACTGACGTCTGAATTTAACTGACTTGCACTTTAGTCAATATATTGTTTACTTTATTTTGGCTACTATAGCCAAAGAGATATAATTCATAGCGACTTTGTGTTGGTTTTAGCAGCTTTGCGTTGGTCTGGAACTAAGAAAAGCACTATATAAATAAACTTGATTATGAACCTAAACTTACCATATTATATTTATATATAATGTACACTTCAAAGTGGTCACTTTAACTAGTGACTTTCTGGTTCACTGAGTCACTTCTTTGTTTTTGCGATTATACAAATTTTTTATCCTTATTTTGCTGTATTTTATTTTTACTGCGTTTTTGACTTCACATGTTAGTTTTGTATTTTATTCACATTTGTAACTTATTTTATCTTATTTTTACAGTACTTTATTATATTACAATTGTATCTGTTATCTTCATTTTTATTATATTTCTTGCTTTTGTATCCACCCCCCCCCCCCCAAAAAAAAAAAAAAAACTCCCCCCAAGTTTAAATGCTGGACGATTGGAAAATACTTTTCACTTCGTCATAGTAATAATCATAGCCATTGTCTTTACACCAACGACCAATGAATAAAATGCAACAATCTTCTGTTTTTTTTTTTTTACATTTTCACACATGCTCTTTGAGACGTTGAAATTCACTGAACTTGAACTTCATGTTGTGAATGTGACAAAGAAAATTTTGAATTTAAAGTCATTTTAATTTCACCACGTCTAGCTGTTTTGAGAGCGACGGAGCAGAACTGCTTTTATCCAGCCAGATGATGGCTGTAGTGCTGCACTACCTGAGGGGAAAAAATGGCCCCTATATTACAATGTCACCAGTGTATGAAAAACACAAATTATGCAGCTTCAAGGAGACACTAAATGAACGTAACATCTAAGAGACCCCCGAGACGCCTGCTTCATATCTATAAAGCTACTTCTTTTGTAAGTAAGTGTCTGTCTGATAATGGGTGTGTAGCTCTAGTTAGACTATGTCATGTGAAAATGTTGGAAAAAAAAAACATGTCTTATTGTTTCCTGTCGTCCTGTGAGGAGAAGTTTGATTGCCTGGAGGTGGATCCAAGCCCAAAACTGCTCTACAGGCACTTTTTGTTATTCTCCACTGGATATTTCTTCTTCAAGCTCCCACAGCAGACGCTAATAGACTTTGTCAGAACACTCCCTGTGACACATCCATTAAAGCTGATAAGGATGGGGGTCTTCTGGCAAAGTTTGTCTTTGAAGTAGAGGCGCTGTTGTGTCTTCTGCGTTACCTTAAAACCAGTGAATCCACAAGTTCAATGCCTAAATGGTTGAATACACAAACGGGATTTAAAAGACCTGCCGAGAAGTACAAACAGTTGACCTTTATGGTGTCTTATACTAGTGGTAGGTCAATACGTTGGAGTAGATTGCTAGGCAGAAATGCCAGACACTTTTAAGATTGAATTGTGGAGTCATAATGGAACAGCAGAGCGCATTTCTTCTTTGCTAAACAGCATTACTATTATGTCATATCTTATTTTCAGTGGTGTACCTGAGTAAATGGACTGGTACTTTACTTAAGTATTATACTTGTACTGAGTATCAAAAAAATACCAGCATATAGCAATTTTTTACTCTCTACTTGACTACATTTGTGATTGAGAATCTGTACTCTTTACTCCACTACATTTAAATGGACACTTACTAGTTACAAGTCTGACCTGTTTTTACCGCGGTTAGTTTCTCGGGCAGACGAGGTGATATTGCCATAGTTACTGGATGCTGTTTATGAACATAATCACGTGAATTATTACTTTTTGTCACATTTGAATTTGACTGAGACTGACTTTTTGTTCTTCATTTATCTATTTTGATCTGCCATTTTAAAACATCACAGTGTTAAATTTCATTTCTATAGTAGAAAATAAAACCGCGTAAATAAAGAGTTTCTTGTTTTTCACATTTCTTCGTGTGTTTTTTTAACTTAAATTCAGTACGAGTAAAATACTTAATTACTTTTAAAATTGGATACTTTACGACTGAAGTCTGTAGGAATTCTGGAAACTCGACAACTTTTACTAAAGCAATGGAGTAATTCTTAGGTACACTTTACACCTCTGAGTCAGTGTATAGAGTATGAAAAGAGTGTAAAAAATAGATGAGTGACATGCATCCTTTTGAAGGTGAAAAGCAAATCAAATTTGATGATTTTTGTTGCTGCTAAGGTCAAGTTCATCCTTTGACTTTTAGGGTGGTGGACTTCTGACCCAAAGGGTGGAAAGTTTGAATTTTCTGTGAATAATTATTATGAATATTATGAAAAATTGTTATGATGCCCAATTCTGAATGAAATGAATGAAAGTGGTAAAGGCAGCAGCATATTCACAAGGCTTTTAGTTCATCGGGGCATCTTTTTAAATACATAAATTATAATTGAATCTAATTCATTCCATAATTCTCTTCAAAGCTGAATTTTTTTTAAACATCAGACTGTTTTTGCAACAATTCTATGAAAGAAAGCCCACTGGAACCTCTCAAGAGGCCTTGTCTTTTGGCAAAAGTTAGTCTAAAATGCCAAGAGATAAATAAAGTGAAAAACCGAGTGATAAAATATTAGCTGAAGGTCATTGGCTTTTATCCACTCCCAGTGGTGTGTGCCCACATAGTCAAGTGGGTATCTCTGGAGAAAAAGAGGAGACACTCAGGCTGAATGATGGCTGCATTATACTTAAGATCACGGGCTTATTGTTGGGGGATCAAAGTGCTATTTATTCCTCTGGTTGAATAACGCAGCATGACCCTTAAGTGAGTCAATTAAGGGATAAAAGAGAGTGAACAATACGCTAACATGAGATCAGAGCACTCATTACGCCAAGAGCCATACAACCTTGGTAATTTAGAACACACAAATGCTGAGAGAGCTGACCATCTCCTACTCGCATCATCTCAGCATTGCTCGGAATGGTTATCTTCTATACGTAACTTCTTTTCAAAGTACTTGAGAAGCACAGCATGCTAATCCTGACCTAGCATGGCGGGCTAAGTGTACTCCAGCCTTTGTGAGCACATTCTGAATGGAAATCCGTTCAGAGATGCAGTAAATGCTCCCATAATGGAGCTGCGAATACGCTCGCAGAAGCATGATGCTAATGCACATTCGCCTAAAATCATACAAAATGCAGGAGTCTGAAAGATTAAAGTGGTTTTGATCAGCATGTTTATTTCTCCGTGAGTGTGCACATCCGTCCCTGGAGATAATGAAACTTGAGGGAAGTTATCATGCACATCAATCTTTCCACCAAACCTCAACGTGGGATTTTTTGCAGTCCGAAATCTCTTGGGCAAATCATTCCAGTGGAAATCCGGCACCAGGAAAGGTCTTCAGATCTTTAGGTTGAGAGGAACATTGAGATTTAGCTACCAAATCCAGCTTGAAAGCTTTTGGAACTTCATTTGTTAGAGCACTAACTGCGTTTGGCCATCGACGTCAAGAATGGGAGCAGTGGGCAGCGCTGTTGCCTCACAGCTAGGAGACCTTTTTGGGGTCTTTGTGCAGAGTTTGCATGGTCTCCTGGTGGGGGTTTCTTCTGGGTTTCCGATTCTCTCCCACGGTACAAAAGCATGCGTTCAGAAGAATTGGAATTTCCTATTAGTGTGAGTGAGAGTGTCAATTTTCTCTGCGATTGGTTGGCTATCAATACATGATGTTTAACCCGCCTCCAGGCCCATAGTTGCTGGGATTGGCTCCAGCTCCACATGACCCAGAAATAGAAAAGATGATAGAACCAAACGTGAAGAATTCTAGTTTGTGGAGAGAGACATTTAAATGAAATTGGAATCGTCTCTTTGATTTTCAAGACCTGGATATTCCACAGCTTAGAGCTGGTCTTGGGTTGACCACTTGTTGACCTCTTAAAATAATCCTCATTTTCCTAGTATTCCTAACCGATTACAGGCAGATTACTGTGCTGGTTTATTGTAACCTCTTTATAGCATATCGTGATAAATCACCGAGCTCCGTTGCGTTGAGGTGACATTTTACAGCACCTTTCGATAGACTCCATTAGGCTTGTCCTTTTCCGCCGCCGATGCTGTCAATACGCCGATGCATCAGCGCAAATCGAATATTGTTGCTCAATCTCTAGATCAAATATTTAAAGCTGTCGGAAACAAATAGCACTACAAGTCTGTGGTTATTATTGATCACAAGCTTGGTGCCTTTAAAACTGAATATTCTCCCCAGCTTAACCTTAAACTTTTCAACTTTTTTTTTAAAATCCTCTTACCCCCCCCCCCCCTCTCTCTCTCTTCTTCTCTCTCTCTCTCTCTCTCTCTCTCTCTCTTTCACTCTCTCCTTCTCTCTCTCTCTCTCTCTCTTTGTGTCTCTCTCTATCTTGGTCTCCCTCTTTCACTCTCTCTTTTCTCTCTTGTTCACTCTCTGTCATTCTCTCTTTCACTCTCTCTATCTTTGTCTCTTTCACTCTCTCTTCTTTTTCTCTCTTTCACCCACTCTTCCTCTCTCTTTCATTCTCTCCTCTCTTTCTCTCGCTCTCTCTCTTTCCCTCTTTGTGTCTCTCTCTATCTTGGTCTCCCTCTTTCACTCTCTCTTTTCTCTCTCAATCTCTCTTTCACTCTCTCTATCTCTCTTGCTCTCTCTCTCCATCTTTGTCTCTTTCACTCTCTCTTCCTTTTCTCTCTTTCACTCACTCCTTCTCTCTTTCACTCTCTCCTCTCTCTCTCTCTTTCACTTTCTCCTCTCTGTTTTTCTCTATTTCACTCTCTCTGTCTCTCTTGTTCACTTTCTCTCATTCTCTCGCTCTTTCTCTGTCCCTCTGTTTCATCCACTCTCTCACGTCCTCTTTTCTCTCTCTCAACCCCCCCCCCGCCCTTAATCTGTTCTTGCCCCCCCTCTCTTTCTCTTACTCTCTGTTACCACTGTCTTTCCCACTTTAACTCTTTCTTTCACTCTCTCTCTCTCTCTCTCTCTTTTCTCTGCCTCTTTATCTCTCTTACTATCTCTTATCTCACTGTGTCTCCCTCACTCTCTCTGTCTCCATCTTTCTTTCTCTCCCTTACTCCATCAGTTCACTCAGTCTACCTCTCTCTTTACACTCTGTCTCTCTCTCTGTCTCTCTCTCTCTCTCTCTCTCACTCTTACTCTTCCTTGTTCTCTTAATCTCTCAGTTTCATCACTTTTACTCTTTCAGTATTACACTCTATTACTTCAGTCTCCTTTTTTTCTCTCTTACTCTCAGTCTCTATCTCTCTCTCATAAGGTCTCATTTGATCTCTTATTGTCTCATTCTAATATAAGCTTCTGTAAAATTAACATTGAAACACATTATACACTCACTATATAGAAGGTTTGTTGACTAAAACAACTGAAAAACCACAAAAAGAACAATTGTGGCACCGTGAAGTGTCGGCACTTCTTACTGCTCTGATGATACACAGTCTCTCTTTATTTTACTGCATTGCAACAATATGTATCTGCAACATTATGCTAATCATATCACTGACATTTGAGGATTCCCTCCGGGATAATATGGATTTGTTTCTGTAGGAATTGACAGACCCAGGAGATCGAATGAAGGTTTTTTCGGCATGATCTGTGTTTCTCAAATAAAAACTAAATAGAAGCGGCAGAACCACCTGCTTCCATCTTACAACCGGCTTTCAGATTCCACTCGGCACTGAACAAAAGAGCTCGACTGCTTTGATACATTAGTCTCTTGTTGGAATTCTGAAGACGTATGTGTCGATTGCAAATACTCAAAGTATTGTCAAAATATCAGATGTAAATGTAAAAAAATCTTCACATTTTTGTTCCATTTTTTTTTCACTTGAGTTTGCAAAAAATGCACTTTATTGTTAAAAAAACTACAACAGAATATTTTGAAACCTAACTCATCCTCCACTTCCTCATCAAAGAGCTGCCAATCACATTCTCCCCAGCCAATCAGAGTAAGTGCCAAAATGCCAAAAGATAAAATGCAATAATCTTGATAGAAAACAAAAAATCTTAATTGAAACATCTAAATAATAATAATAATAATAATAACAATAACAATATTAATAATAACTTTGAACAAAAATGCAAAGATTCCAAAAATATATATATAAAAACCAAACAAAAATGTGAAGCATTTCAATGCGTGAACTCATTCTGTACAATTGTGGTAAACCGGTTTTGGATGCTAAGCTAATTGCAATGAAAAGGCATTGAAATTAGTTCTCCCTTTTTTGGGGGGATAAATGTAAAAATCTACTTTACATTCCCCAGTCAACTGGCTACGCCATTATTCAAGCTAATGCAAAGCATATGATAATTTTCCAAAAGCAGATATTCGATTATACATTCAGAAATGATTCCATAATTTAAGCCCTAATGCGTGACTAATAGCATCTTCCACCATCTCTTGTTTTAATAGCCTTCTATTGGGCAGATTTCAAGAGTTTGTTACAAGTTTAGAAGACGGAGAAGAAGAAAAAAAAAAAGCAACCAGAAGATTGAATACATTCAGGCGTTCATGAGCCAAAGGAAGTTTTAATTGGTGCCCTGGGGAGAGACGCTTTTTACTTTTGCAAATTTCTGCCTTTGTAGAAGAGACTCGACTTTAGCGGCCGTTTGTGGACGAGGAACAGTTACTGTACGCCGACAAAAAGTTCAAAGTTCTTCTTGGGTTACGATGCTTACGGGTTCATTATGTGATTGGATAATTCATCTACAGGCTAAAGGTGCTTGGGTTCTTCATGCAAAAATAGCTGTGGAAATATCTCTGGACCTCCTACGATTCCGACTGTGACTACACGCAGACCGTATCGAGCTGTTGTTGACTAACAGAACAAAGAACCAAGACGTATATTTCCTTCCCCACAGAAATGTACATCAAGGGAAATACAAGAAGTGTAAAGGTCTGAAATAACAATGGCTTTGTGCAGGCAGATTGACAGGCAGCCATCACACATGAGTAATTACCTGCCACTCCACGTTCTGCTTTTCAGCCAAATCCTTAAAAGGTCATCTGAGCCATCTGTGAACGCACAAAAATAGACAGAAGTTTATGTCCGACGCACTGAACTTGCTTGTTCAAGCAAATAACACAACCAAAACATTTCCACTCGGTTCAAATTTAACAACTAATAAAACTATTATTACTATTATTAGCGATCTATCTATCTATCTATCCATCCATCCATCCATCCATCCATCCATCCATCCATCTATCCATCCATCCATCCATCCATCCATCCATCCATCTATCTATCTATCTCTCTGTCTTTCTGTTTGTCTGTCTGTGTAAATTGAAAATCTTTCAGTTTGTGCATTTATCTTTTAATCTACGTACTGACCTGTCACTTTGTCTCTCTGTCTAATTTTAATTCCAAATCTTAAGGTCTGCAGTGTTCTAATCTGCAAACATTGCTCGTACTTTTATCTGAAAACTCTTTGGTCTGAAAGTTTGTCACAATAAAAAGCAAAACAGATATATATGCTACTCATGAGTTTTTTCTGACTAGTGCGCGTTGAATATTTATTAACCCGGGGTAAAAACTAAAAAATATATGATTTTTTTTTTTTTATCGCCAATGTTAGCGATAACTTCAACTTGAACTTGAAGTAAGCCTCCAGTATATGCTTTTCACGGATCGTTTCTCTATTAGTTTTACACTTATAACCTTTATTTCCATTCAAGCTGAGTATGCAGCCCCCTTCCCCTCGACTGGGGTTTCCATGCTGTTTAATAATGGATACAGCAGGGATGGTTCCACACACAGATAGACTCGGGAAGTGTAATATAGTTCTGATGAAAGATTCATAGTGAAGAGCAGGTCAGCTAGTGCTTAACTAAGCCAACGCCAAAGTCCTGTATACGATACAAATGTGTTTAACACACATCATCATTCACGTCAAGTCGCCCTGCAGATCCTCCACTTCAGACTTCTCTTCAGACAATGCCATGAGAAAACACGTCAGTTTAGTGTAATCGTATTTACCGTGTTGATGTACACACCAGCGACTGTATTGATTTCCGTGCTCGGGCAACAGAAATGTCTATATTCTTTTAAAATATCCTCTGCGGCAGATGGGAGGAAAATGTATTGAAAAATAATGACTGATGGAGTCCGCAATAGTGCAAGCCACTTCATAGGCACGGACACATTATCTCCAAGCTGAAAATGATGATGTATCATGTAATAGAACTCTTGGCCAGCCTTTCACATGCTGCTGCCGGCCTACGGATTTAAGTTTTCTCACTTCTTGAGGACACAAAGAGGATGTCATTGAGACCTCGCGAGATATCACTACAGTGTTAATGGATAAAAAAAAAACTGTCTCTCTGGGCTTTATCACTTTCTTACAGTGATTTGGTTGCAGCATCAGGCATGGGCCCATTCATTCACATTCATATGCTCCTTCATTCGCGCACTCACTCACTCATTCACTAACTCACTCATAAATTTGTTTGTTTGTTCACTCACTCACTCATTCACTAACTCACTCATAAATTTGTTTGTTTGTTCACTCACTCACTCATTCACTAACTCACTCATAAATGTGTTTGTTTGTTCACTCACTCACTCATTCACTAACTCTCACTCATTCACAAACACTCACTCACTCATATTGTAAAATATCATATATTAAATATTAAATATTGTAATGCGAATTGATAGTAGAAAAAAAACATTCTTGCCACTGGGTTGCAGCAATAAAGACTTATATATTTAAAACGAGCCACTCTTTCTCCGAGACAATGCAATGAAGCTTGAAATGAGAGGAGCGTAGGTCTCACCCAGCATATGTTTCTGTAACACGATTTACCAAACTAGAGGGATTTTCCGGCAAGTCCAATGCCCTCGATGAGAACGCTACTCATTGGTATTCTTTTAGTAATGCTGCTCCTCTAATTCACACTAAACGTATTGCCATCCAACACTTTGGATTCTTGTCGTACAAAGCAAACAACTCTCCCCTGAAGTTTATTTAGGATGAGTGCCAAGCAAGTCTTGTCTAAAGTAGATTTTGTTGTGTGCCGTAGGTCTTACTCAGCTTTTTTTTATAGGACTGTATAAATATTTTACGCGTAGCACAGAAACAAGAGCACGGAAAAAATGTCAATGTTGTCATATTTGAGCTCGTACAGGGACAGGTTACAGAGAAGGTCATTCGGAAGATGTTCCTGTGTTGGTCGATGTACAAATGCAATGACCTTAAAATTGTATTCACATAAATTAATTAAGAACATGTATTTTGTCTATTTGGGGAAAGTAAAATAGTGTGAGACGTCTCTCTCTTTGCACTTAAGATTATAACTTGTATGATGTTGAAAAGTATAAATTGTTCAGAATGAATTGTTCTTGTCTGAATTAAGTTCTCTGAAGCTAGTCTTTTTTTGTTGATGCTCAAATGGTTAGGGTAATAAAAACTGCTACACGTACATATTCAAAGAACTAGCAACTAAAGACATGTTAGAAGGACCGAGAAGGATCCAGTCGAGACAAATCTTTCTGTGCAGTTTGCATGTTCTTCCTGTGTTTGCATGGGTTTCCTCCAGGTCTCTCCAACAGTCCAAACATGAGTTTCAGGTGAATTGACGTAGGAAAATGTACCATAGGTCAATGTGTGCGTGTTTGCCTCTGCAAATGGTTGACCACCAATCCTGAGTGTGTATGCCGCCTCGGGCCCAGAGTTGCCAGCTCCACGTGACCCAGAAATTGAGCAAGCAGAAGAAGTATGTTAGAAAAGGATGAATAGTTCAATAGAATCTGTGGACATTGCTTCTCTACACTGTGAAGATGCCTGGACATGCTGCAGGGGAACTAACTTCTCCTCACTGTCCACTGATATTTCCAAGATCCTCCTCATGCATTAACCACACGGCGCCGTGCTCGCGCATCTCAATCTCTTTTTGAAAGGCTTTTCTAACCTTGTTTCTGTTGATTGGAGTCTGCTCTGTTTCCCCCGCTGTTACTTTAATATTCGGTCCAAGGATACTACGTAGATAGCATTTCCAGTTGGGTAATGTAAATAATGCAAATGTAAAAGATCATAGTCGGAAAGAATGAAAGAAGCTCAGAAGAGGAGTTAAACAAATGAAGCAGTTGAAGAAAAGAAAAGCTTGCTTATAAGACATTCCATTATTGGCACCAATTGGTCATTGGCTCCCATTAACAATCATCAATTCTTTTTACCATCCTATCTTGCACACCATAAATATAATGCATAGCTCAAGTCATGAATCATATGCAAACAAGTTTCATGGTTTCAGAAAGCCAAAAGGCAAAGTCAAAACATGCTAAAGCCAAGGTCAAGGCTGGGAGAAACTGATCCACAAAGTACCGTAAGGAATTAAATCTCAACAGGCATATGGCAAGCAATGCAATAAGCTTATATCCTGCCTCTCGCCTCATCTTTACAACATTTGCTGTTGCTTATCACTTCCTTCTCACTGTCACGACATTCAGATCAACCTGTCCTTCTCACTCACTGACAGTGATTATGTGCAGTCGTTATTGAAGTGCATAGCATAAGTAAAACTGTGGTTGGCCAGCAACTTTCTGAGCCTATATGAAGACAAGACCCAAGTCTTGGTCTTCACCCTGAATGGAAAAACAGACTGTGAGTTCTACCCCCTGCCTATCGCTAGAAATCCTGGAGTCCTTTTTCAAGCAAGACAACCAAGTCAGCACCGTAGTCAGTGTTTTTATTCAGATTTGACTCTTAGCTATAATCAAGCCTTTCCTGCCACCGAACTTTCTTGAAATAGATATACATGCTTTCATCACCTCACGCTTAGACCACTGCAACTCGCTATATATTGGTATTGCACAGTCGACACTCTCACGCCTCCAGCTAGTCCAAAACGCTGCCACTAAACTCCTAGTAGACGCAAATACGACCACCTCACTTCTGTCCTTAGCTCCTTACATTGGTTACCTGTCAAATAACACATCGATTTCAAACTATTACTAATTGTTTTCAAAAAACTAAATGGCCAAGCTCCTCTCTATCTGTCTGAACTGTAATCTACGCAAACCTCAGTAAGATCTCTACGATCGTTCCTTCACTGTCATTGGTCCAAACCTGTGGAATATTGGAAACCTGTGTAAATGTGCTATGAATAAACTTGACTTGACTTGAAATGCTTGGTAAAGACTTTGTGAAAATGCATTTTACTCAACAGTCATGGTAAATGTTCACAGCTGGTTGCCATGACAAGGTGAGCCGTGGAGGTTGTCGGTAGAGTTCCATGGTCCAGTGAAATGGTTTAGCCTGCATAAACACTTCACCTAAAGTGAGATAAGCCACACACATCTCTCCTGCCCGCAAAGAAAAGCCATTAGGCACTTGTGTGAATGGCCAAATTGGAGCATTTACACCTAGCGCCAATGTATCTCCTACACTCCACCATTCATGAAACCTAGCATAGTACCTTCAAGTCAAGGAGACATTGTCTTTGGTAGTTCTGATTAAATCAAACAGTTCCAAAATGTCCCGATAGCTTGATAGTGGAAGTTGGCAAACACGGCATGAGGTTAATTAGACACTGTTGAAATCCACGCTTTGCTTTCAAACCCACAAGAAGAGAAAAAGAGATTCTTTGGTACATTTCCAGCTCTGCTGTCGAAAGCCCTTTGCAAAAGAGGTTTGTGGAAACATTTCCATACCTTTGATCCGATTACCTCCCCCTCCTCTTCAATATAGTTGTTGTTACCTCTGATATCGCAGTCCTAGTCAGCAGTTAACCGTGTTCATTTAACAATTACCTTAGATTGGATTTGAAACCAGGAGAGTCTTTGATATGCTAATGCCGCTTCAGCGAGCCCTCAAGAGAGAGATGCTCTATGTTCTCTTGATGAATGAGTGAGGATTGCGAGGCTGACAGCAGGGAGGAACTCAAGAGCGTTCAGTCACACCAAACAGATATCTGTATCCCTGAAGACTATGAAAGAGTTCCCCCAACCCTTCTTCATCCCTGCCCTCTTTTGCCCCAGGAGGTGTCTAGATTGTCTCGTCGTAGTCGAGTTTTCCTCCGCTCACTTCCAACTGCTCGCACTGCTGAAGTTATTTGCCATTCATGATCCAGAGAATATAATTTGTGCCCGGTGTTGTCATTGCCGACTGGGTGTTGTAATTATGGCTCTTCCCTGCTGAAGAGAAAGACTTATGGCGGATCATTACTCACAGCACTGCTGGGCCGCCTGGGTCACTTCCATTGAGAACTGGGTTTTAAAATACCAGTGAGGTGCCTAATATAGGTTCTGAGTGAAATCAGACATTAGTGGAAGTGCAGAAAGGTGACAGTAAATGAAATTTCAGCTCATATAGTCTTCAACCTCTGGTGAGGTGTGATATTTGATTTTACATCCGCACGACACGATTTCCCTTGCCATGCAAACCCGCGCTTGCTATTAGTATTAATTAATCTACGGTTCATAATTAGGCAAGTTTGACAGCCAATTATGCGCTTTTTTTAAACACATTGGCCAATTTTGAGGTGAAACACATTTTGCTGTCATTGCAACAACAGACTTGCTGATCTTTGAGTAATTATAAGAACAAAGCTAATTAATCTCTCATGGTCAGTCAATCCCATAATGACCTGGAGACACGTGGAACATATCCCCTTGACAAGTCATTTGCTAAAATCGTTCGCATTTCGTGCTTAAGGCGTAAAATTGCTTCAGATCAAGATGGTTCGGAAAATTACAGAAACGTTTATAAAAAGTGAAACAGTATAGTATTTATTAGTAATGTTTTTTGACGTTCAGCCATTTCAGCTGTAAAATGCTTTTTAATTGGTTAGGTTGCGTATGACAAATCTATAAATTAGATGTGAAGTTGGAATAAGAACTAGTACAAAAATAGACTGGAATAGAATATTACTTTATATGCAGAGACGTGCAAGTGGTTTCTAATTTGACTTTAAGATGGCTGCCTGGAAATACATGTGTAGGAGTGACAGATTATGTCTTTTAAAGAGTAAGAGAGTCAGAGACAGTAATAATAGAGACGATAAGTCTTGTGGTTTGTCTGTTAATAAATGCTCTTTGACTTCCCTTTATCCCACAGTATATAATATGGAAATCGTTTAGTTCTGACTTTTTATTTTTGGCACGACTTGCAGATGAAGTTCGAAAAGAAGCATGAAACAAAACTGAAACAATTGAAGATTTTTCTATTTTCACTCTCCTCTTGAGGTCTTCAGCAATCTACAATTCTAGAAGAAGCTGGAAGAAGATGGCGTTATTCTGACCATCGAGAAGGGGATGGAGTTGCCTGTGTGGTTTGTAAGAGGAAGGGTCTTCTGGACCAATCAGAAGAGAGATCCAATTTATTTTAGTTCAAGTTCAAAGATCAAGTTCAATGCTTTTATTGTCATTTATACAGTGTCCTATACAAGGAAATTCTTAAATTGCTTCCCGCAATGAATGCTGTAAAATAGAGACACAATGAGACAAAGAAACAATGAATGACATAAAATAGGACACCGTATGTATAAAAAATACTAAATGAAAAAAAAAAAAATGAAAATATACTCACATATAAAATATAAAAATGTACAGAAAAAGAAACACAGGATGTCTACAGTTTACAGATTATCTATATTCTATGAATATATAATCTGAAAGTGTATAATTGCTAAGAATAAAATACATCATTTTATAATTGTATATTAGTATAATTGAATATATTTTTTAGTAAATACTTTTTACAATTGTATAATTTATATAAAAAAAATATATATTAGCTTATTTAAATTCAATTTGAGTTTTTTTTGCAATGCTAGAATGCCACTGAAGACTATCACCTGTACGGCATAGATTATTTTTCTTGTAAATTTTTGCTTTCCTAATCTAGATTAATATGGAAATTAACCTAGATTCATCTATAATCACAGCAAATAGGTAATGCAAATGTTCTGTATTAGCTAAGGGATTCTTTGTGTTTAAGCTCTACCTTAAGTAAGACTAAAAGAACTCGACACAACTTTGGTCTTGTCAAGGTTTTCATTAGGCGGCTTCTTAAAATATTGCTGTATAGCTGTTAGAACGTCACATTTTGTGTGGTACTTTTAAAGTAGTCACACGGATATGAGTTGATTTTGTATGGAAATTATGATCAAATGGACAGCAATTCTGTTCTGGTGAGCAGATTCTCCCATCACCTCTTTGTGTTGAACAGCACTTCCTGCTCCGCTTCCTCCACATCCCTATCACACTTCAGGCCTCAGTGGTCTTTAAACGGAAGAGCTTGTTCTCGGTTTGTCACTGTGCAGACATCAGCAGTTCATCAATACAGAAGTCAGATGCTCGGCACAGCTCTGGTCGATACTGAATCAGTGACTGGTTTGATTCCCTGATGCTAAACACAATGACTTCTTTAATCGAATCGCTTTATTTCCTGCTTAATTAAGGTTTCGTTAGCTAGTGCATCAAACTCTACATCAAAGCAGGGTGTTTGGATTAAATTATTTTGTGTGTGTGTGTGTGTGTGTGTGTGTGTGTGTGTGTGTGTGTGTGTGTGGGGAATACATTTTTTAAATGATTCTAACACCAAATTAATATGTGTAAAATAAAACCTAAGGAAGCAAACTGCTAATTTTAGAGTCTGTAGTTTTAAATATGATTTTTCCAATATCACTGGAGCATATGATTTGAGCGAAGACGCAAACACACGTCTACCATGTCTGGTTGGTACATCATTTTCAGGACAGTTATCCTGAATAAACAGGTGAAACTTGAAAAATCTATTACATCTGATTTATTTTTCAGTAATGCTACTTCAATTGTAAAACTAACTGTTGGTTCAAGATTGGTTTTGTCATGAATGAGAAGATTTTGGCTTAAAGCTTATGGAAATCCAAGATCCATAAATAATGTTAAAAATGCCACGTTCTATAGGTTCAAAGTGTCTGACTCTGATCAGCTGATTTAACCTTGGTTGCTCAGCCTGGTTCAGTAAGAATCAGAGTCAAGGAAAGGATTGCTGACTTAACAGTTGTGCAGAAAAACCTTGACACCCTCCATGAAAAGGAAAGCATCAAAAACGAGCTACAAAAAGTTTGAATGTGGAATTAACGTTGTCACAAATCATACTATTCTCATGACTAAATTACTAAACACTCACAAAAATTCAGTTTAATTCACATTGCTGCTTTTGGGACAGTTCAGGGGGCTTTACAAATAAACTGAACCTAAGAAGATTCTCTAGAACTTTTTGGGTAATTTGAATCAACTTCATAAAAGGTTTTTCGTCATTGTTTTGCATTTAATAAAGAATGAACCCATTTTTACCTAATCTACAATTTCTGGGTAAAATATACCTGCTCTTTTTCCCCAAATACATACATATCTTCACAGAACGATTAAGTTAATTTTCTGTCAGAATCACTCGATCTCATCTCGCAGAAGCATTCTGATTGGCTAAAATTCCTTTGTGGTTTGAGATTTGCTCTTTCCTCCAGAATAGTAATGCAAATTATATGACTGTGCAAAGTAGAATTCGCTTTTTAAGCGAAATTAAAATATACATATAAAGTATTTTTACACAATTTATATTTCTCTGATTGTGACTTTTTGTTGTCGGCCACTACGCTTAACAAATGTCACATTTAAATGTATCGAATTGTTGAACATTTGATTTTTAAATCTTATTGAGAGTCTTAGATTTGTTATGCAAAACTCTACTAAATACTACACACTACTAAAGTTACTGAGAAAATGTTAATATTAATGTTCCCAGTTAATGCAAAACAGAAAGTATTTTGGTAGTCAAATACATTCAAACACACTAGAATGTTGAGTTCTGGGATGATATTAATCTCATTATATTTTTAAATGTACACGTAGACATCATTAACGTCTTCCTCACAAGTACTCATAACTGCTTCCATAAGACCGGCGGAGTAATGACACTCTTATCTTCAGACAGATTCATTATATTTCAGAGGACTTTTATGACTTTTGGAACGCACACATTAGACTGCCTTTAAATGAAGTATGAGTTTCCGTAATCAAATCAATCCTTCAGGATGACGGATCTTCGGAGGGACTAGAGGAGATAAAAGTGTGAAGGGAAAATTATCTTTAATTGTTTTTCTAACCATGGCACTTTCCATCTCATCAAAACACTATTTCTTCAACTATCACTTCAGCATATTTATTTACTCATTTTTGTTTAATTTAATTAATTTTCCTGGTGTAATATCCATCCATACAATCATACAACTATCCATCTATCAATCCATACACAGATAAAAAAAAATGAATCTGTCTGTCTATCTTTGCATCAATAGAAAATCCATCCATCTATCTATCTACCTATCTATCTACATTATCAATCTACCTGTCTATCTATCTATCTATCTATCTATCTATCTATCTATCTATCTATCTATCTATCTATCTATCTATCTATCTATCTATCTATCTATCTATCTATCTATCTATCTATCTATCTTCCTACCTACCTACCTACCTACCTACCTACCTACCTACCATCCATCCATCCATCCATCCATCCATCCATCCTTCCATCAAAATAAATACAAATAATGCATTTATCACTGACCCCAACTTTAAATTATAAGAATTTTTACAACTGCTATGAGTTTAGTTGCAAAGTTTGCTTAGCTTCTAATTATTAAGGTATGGTATTCAGTAGTCAATATTAAACTATCCTCAATATAATCACATTTATTTCTGATTGATATTTGTGCAATTATTGAACACCTAGAACAAAACTGTCTAAATACAGAGAACCCAATAATAAAAACCAACTAAACATTTGAAATTGGATCAAATCAAATCAGATTCAAACCGTATTCAACCTGACAAATATGCTTGACAAATATAAAAGTGCAGCTAAAAGTTCATATTTATACCACAATAGGCATTGAATCTGAGTGACTCACTTTATAGAGCACTGAAAATCACTCAATCTATCCATACGCCAAATCGAGTACATCTACATTTCATTCATGATGCTCATATTCATGGTGGATAGACCCTACAGATTTAACAGCCCATAAGTGCCGTAGGAGCATCCATCGCTCTACCTACCGCCATAGCAGGCAATCTCATAAGCCAGGCTAGTCTCGCTCTCCATTAAAGCCAATCAAGACTGGAGAATGTAAAGTGCCTTTTAATAAATTTTATACCCCATAAATATTCATCTCTCCCCTGATCTCAGAAAATCTAGTATTTCTCAAGTGACAACAATCTATGATGAGGAAGCCTCATGTTATCATTTATATGTTACCTCCATCACCACCGGGAAGAATTAGAGCCCAATTACTTTCACAAGGAGCACTAGAGAAACCCGCCATGCACTTAGCGTGATTTGTTGATTACGCGACCTTCCGATATATGCATGCACTTCTGTTCAAGTAAATATTTAAGCAGGACTAAAAGAAGAAATCTGTCTTGTTTGGCAAAGCATATTCTATTGTTTTTGGCAATCCATTTAGGATGCATGCATTATCATTGGGGGAAACAAGAAGTAATAAATATAATGCGAGTGAAGCGTTGAGAAGATTAGCAAATGTCACTTTTGGCTATTAGAAATGCGAAAAATAATTGATTCATAAATTACACCTATTACATACACACCTCACACGTTTGAAAAGAGATGCAGGCGTTTGGGTTGGTGGTCCTGGGAAACGGTAAATTGCTTTCATTATTTACCGTGACACTTAATGAAGGTGGATGGTGGGCATTGGGATGTCCGGTAATGTATTTTAATATTCACTTCCACGTGTCAGTTTGTCATCATCATCCTGTCTTCACCCGGTGATGCATGGACCAGACAAATTTGCATAACGGATCGTTGCAGTCAGACCAAACAGACAATTTCATTTGTCTTTGTTAACTTCTTCAAAGTCTAATATTGTACCTAGTTGTCTTTGCACTTTAGAATTAAGGCTGCAGACAGAATGTCAATTAATCCATTTCCAAAAAGGATTTTTACAACGTAGGAACAAATCTAAATCAAAATCACGATTAGAAGATTAGATTGTATTTAGGCAAAAAATAAAAAAAATCTTTTTTTTGTTTTTGTTTTTTTACATTTAAAAATAAAATGTTTTATTTATTTAACAAACCTAACTTGTGACTCATACAAATCAAAAACAATTTTGATATCGTTCTACTTGAATAATAGATAACAAAAAGTCGATTCTAGTGGTCAGGACTTCATTTCCCAAGATCCTTTGCACCAGTCCACACGGAGCAACTGCGAGAGGCCCGTCGAGCTCTTTGTATATCCGACGCCGTGTGAAGAGAATTGTAGCAAAATGGAAAAGTGGATGGATAAAAAAAACAAGCTATAACAGACATTGAGTAGTCCAACAGAAAGAGTGATGAGATTGGAGTAAGATTATTGAACATTATTGGGTTTCCTCCAGGACTTTGTTTCTCTCCCAGAGTCCCCTTACTTATTCAGGTGAATTGTAGTTTATAAAATAGTCCATAGGTGTGATTGAGAGTGTGACTGAATGTGTGCTCTGCTCTCTGATTGGTTGGCCACCAATCTAGAGTGTGTATTCACCTACAGGCTCATATGGAAAAATGGATGAATAAAAAACAAGATAGAACAGACATTGCAAACAATTACCAAAGTATTAATATATAGAACATAAGGTAAAAATGCGGTAAAAACTGGTGAGAAGTATACCACCTTGACTAGACATGACTCTATTTGTGGCTGTCCAAATCCCATGGTGGGTGTTCATTTTAGGGGTCTTGATAAGATGGCAGCTTGACTGGGAAGAACCGAAAGGTTGGTATTTATTACTGAATCTACTGCTTATTTGGAGTTTGGTCTGGGAGAGAGTCCCAGCGGACTGGTTTGTTATTAACCTCAGGGCCTGAGGAAAAAAGAGGTTTTGATCTGAGGGAGGGAGGGAGGGAGGGATGAAAAAGTGAGAACAGGTTGTCTAGATGTATTCCAGAATAAAATGTACGGAAATAGATCGAAACAAAAAGTTACACAAAACGTACAAGATAAAGTATACACTTAAATGCTGTGGAGTTATGATAAGCAAATTTAAAATTACAACTTTCTCTACGCAGTTAAGTGCTGGACATCAAACGTCTGTCTGCACTGTTGCAATCTTCTCGGTGGATGCTCATCCATCACCTTTTCTTCCCCACTGAGCTCCTACTGAGTAGGTCCCATGACTCCTGCACTTTTATTGACATATCATTAAAAATTTAATTTCACAGAGCAGAGAATGGAGTCTTCAATTTGAAACATGTTAAGCTTGACATGAGTGTAATGGGAGAGCAATTAAGAAATTGTGTGATTAATTCTTGTCAAAGTCACGTCACCTACATAAATATAAAATAATTTCCAGTAATTCAAGGAAACACGCTTGATTCTCACATTCGACTGCTCTTAAACTTTACACCGTTACACCTGAATATACACTACTGGTCACTTCAACAGGCAACAACTTGTTCAACAACTAGCCAATCACATAGCAGCATCTTAATACATTTATGAAGCATGTAGACATGGTCAGGACCGATTGCTGCCGTTAAAACTGGACAAGATAAGTGATTTTAGTGACTCTAAAGTTGCATAGTTGTTACTGCCAGGAACCTTGAAGCGGATTGGCTACAGCAGCAGAAGACCACACCGGGTGCCACCCCTGTCAGCTAAGAACAGGAAACTGTGGCTTGCATTGAAAGGCCAAATTTAGATCATAGACGATTGGAAAAGCGAAGCATGGTCTAATGAGTCTTGATTTCTGCTTTGACATTTGGTTGGTATTTGACATCAACCTGCCTGGAATCGACAGTTCAGGCTGCTGGTGGTGGTGGCACGAAATAATGGTGTGGGGTCGATTTTCTTTACACACTTTTGACTCATTAGTACCAACAAGCATGGTGTTGTTGCTTGTAGCAATCATCCGATGACAACTTCCAGAATGTCATAAAGCACGATCATCTCAGACTAGATTCTTGAGCATGGCAGTACGTTCACTGTAATCAGTCGGCTCTCATAGTCACAAGAGCACCTTTAGGATCAAGTCAAAATCCACCAAAATCCAGAACCTTGTTGAATCTATGCCACAAATGCAGAAGGAGGTCCAACCGGGTACTAGTAAGGTTTAATTAATCAATTAACACTGTTACAAGTTACAAGTGCTCACAAGTGTACACACTGTGGTATCACAAGAAGCTCTTGAACAAAAGTTGAAAATCCTCTTCTGTAGCATCATTAAACCTTGCAAATGAACAGCAATGAAAATAAATGAACTATAATGAAAAAATAATTACTTTTAAAATGCTCTTAAAGAATGGCATGTGCATGTGGGAGGTAGACGTCACAGAAAATGAGAGGTAATCTGAATTTAATGGAGTATTTTTTTTTTTTATAATTGAAGAAGCTTTTTCTCAAACAGTGTGATGAAATCATCAACCAGCTTGGTGCCATATAAGTGACTAGGACTGATCGGGAAGGCATATAAATCAACAATTTCCATTTCCATTTCTTTAATTAGAGCAATTTACAGGTTAACCCAACTTTGGAATCTTTTTTTTTTTACAAGTTGAGGGCAGTTGAGGTCTACAGACACACACATATTGAGCAACGTTCATTGCATAAAAGGGTTCTGCAATGGAAATTATTTAAAAAAAAAAAAAAAAAGGTGAACTTGGGTTTGATAGTTTTTGTCGTAACTACAGCTTGTAGTTGAAAAAATTGTGGAAACATTTGTTCTCTACTAGAGCGATGAATGAATTCTCGGTCGGTTGTGCAGCTCAAAGAGAGTTTGACTGAAGATGACTCTTTATTTTTAAGTGTTCTTTAGCGTACATTTTTCACCGCAATACTCTTTTCCATCCTAATGTGATGTGTTCATTTTACACTAAGACTGCTTGTAAAAGTTCGGATTGATATTGGGATGAAATGTGTGAGACTGGAACATCTAAAAATATGCTGTTTTGGTTAAATAAACGTAAATAATATTTCTTAAGGTTTTTGTGTATTACTTATTTCTTTCAGGCTACAGAGAAAAACTCAATTTGGTCATGACCTTGATCCTTAATATATTTCAGTATTAGCAACACCGGCTATATATCATGTGCGCAATTTGACATATTTCCAGATAATAAATATTTATGGCACCAACTGTACTGCTAGTCAAAGACTTCATTGTGTGAGATAAAGTTAAATTAAATTTGGAGAGGAACACAAGGCAGATCTAAAGTGAAGAACACACACACACACACACACACACACACACACACACACACACACACACACACAGATACTTTGACTTTAAACACAGATAAATAATGGACATTTTTCTTCTTTAAAGATTCTTTTTTTTCCCTAATTCGCACAGCGACTTTGTGTTGGTCTTGAACTAAGAAAAGCGCTATATAAAAAAACTTGAACACACACACACACACACACACACACACACACACACACACGTCCTTGCATATACAGTATATCGTATTGTGGTCCAGACAAAAAACAATACATTTAGTTTACAATTCAGAAAAAAGGGATTCAGGTTTGGTTGATGAACAGCAATCACGCTAAATATTTGTTCTTGGTCACACAGATGAAGGCAAGATAGTTCAAACTCGAGTAAATAATCATTTGTTAAGCAATTTTCACAGACTCTTTTTTTTTTATTTTTTTATTCTTTAAAGAGCCTTGGTATAAAAAGGATAGTATAAAAAACACGTGTCTTATTTCAACTCAGTCAGGATGTGAATGTTAAACGATGAAATGAACGTGAATTCAGAAAGCCTGATGAAATGGAGAATGAGACGGAGTTCCACAGAGACGCTAGGCTGACTACGCTGGCCACGCCCCCATTTAAACATATAAGAAAATCTGGTAAAAGAAAAAAAAAAACTCACTGTCATGAAAAACAAATATTCATTATAAATAATAAAAACATAAAAAAATCATCATCTGAGAAAGAGAGTGAGAGAGGAGAGAGAGAGAGAGCGAAAGCGAACAACATGAAGTTCTTTAGTTCTTTATATATATATATATATATATATATATATATATATATATATATATATATATATATAAGGTTTAGATTAATGATTAAACGTGCATTTGAATTGATCTAAATCCAGAAAGTAATCAATTGGAAATTTTAATGTGGAACAATACAGTTATGCAAACCATTAGGGGAATCAGTCAATGGCTGACATCAAGACCAGTTGGATAGATTCCAGTCCCAATCTTTTGCTCCACTAACCAGAGCTGAGTGGCTATGGTGATGTGTGTTACATCTACTGACATATTTTTTTACATCTCAACCTCCTCAGTCCAAAGACTGTTGCTTTCCACCATTAACAATGGATGAGGGGCGACAAACTAAGCATCTCCCCCTGACAGTTCTTTCTGATTTCCTGTCACGTACTGGAACTCTTCACGTTGGCAGCAAATCAATCCGAAGCTGCAGAAATAATAATAGTAGTACATACACCAGCAACGGCAGAAATCATAAACGCCATGTTTTTGTATGTAAATGTTCACCTATAGCAAAATTTGTATCGTATGAAGCTCTTTGGAAGCAGCAAACATCCAGTTTTTCGTTCAGTTGTTCTTTTTTTTTTTTTTTTTTTAAGTAATAGCTACTGCATAGAGTGAAAACATAAGTTATTCGCTAAGCTTTTATTCCCCCTCCACTGAGAATACAAACTCTAGCCAGTGGGACGCCATCTGAGCTGAAGGAAATACTCTCCAAAATCCATCTAATTCGTTCAGCTATTGGCTTAATCTTAGATATTACACTTCCAGTGTTGTACGTAACATTTAAGTGCTTTTACAATTGCCTTGCATAACTAAACAGCTGAAAATGTTCTTTTTGTTCCACTTGAAGCCCCCAACTCAAAAGCTTAATAGAAGAGGAGCATTAATAGGAGAAACCCGAGTTCAATCTTTCATCTCTTATCCTTTAGGGATAAGTCAGGATAAGGGGTAATATTCTGTGACATTAAAATCTTTTTAAGGATTTATTAAAGGCTCTATACAGTACAACCCGTATCTTATTTACATACAAATGCAGGTGGAATCGGTCCTGGGGGTGCGGACGTGTTCTCAAACTGCGTGGTTATAAACTGCTGCGCTGGAGATTTTCTTCTATCTCTCACTGATAACTCATTTAACATTTGTGAATAAAGGCTTTTTTTGAGATTGTGTGGGTTTTTTTCGGAGCTTGAGGAGTAAGATAGACTTAAATTGCTGCAATTATATGAATATTTACAATTGTTTACCGGGTATTCTTGATCTTGAAGTCTTACAATAAATAGTTCATTTTCTATTTTAAAAATATAATATATTGTGCATATATTTTATAAATGCATCTGGAGAACAGCTTATATTGACAATTTTTATACCTCTATATCTCAGTTTGTATTATTTTTGTCTGTCGTTGGTTGATATTGTTAACTTCATATTTTTTCAGGTTGATTTAAGTGAAAATACTCATGTTTTCTCATCAAATTGCATTTACTGTATTTATATGTGGTTTGTCAAAAGCAGTGTTCTTTTGACAAAGATTTTTTATTTAGTTTTAGTCATAGTCTTTTGATTCAAATTCAGTATTGTTTTTTTTTTTTGTATATATTCGAAATGTAGAATAAAGTTACTAACTATGAACATATAAAATATATACAATGATCTTAGAATGAATATTTGGGAGTTTTAGGAGTTTTACAAAATTAGGAGTACTTTGTTTAGTTTGTAAAGGTTAACTTTATAGGTAATAAAGGTAATAAAGTTAATAATAAAGTTCTTGCGTTTAACTTAAGATTCTCTCGACTCCTACATTTTTCAACCACAATTTATATTGCGATTTGGCTTAACAATAGCGTCCAGTCGCATGAAGAATATTAGATTGTTTGGAACCTTTGAGTCTGGAATTGTTCTGTTATGTCTTAAAATCCGAGTGGTCGGAAACAGAGAAACACACTAGCCGCAGGCCTTCGCTAACACATTGATACGGGCTCACACAAACAACACCGCTGTCTTCTGTGATTAAACTCACGGCCTGTTTGTCATGGTAACAGCAGCTCTCCGGCCTGCTCCAGACTCCATTAGAAGAGTTTAATCTCGGAGTAATCAAGGTCCGTCCCATTTTTCTAAATGACTTATAAATTCTTTAGACAAACTGAAATGGCTTTGTGTGGCCACAGTGTCAGCGGTGGTTTGGGAAGATGAGAAGGTTCTTGTGTTACAGTCAGGGATACCTTCATCATATTGCAGGTCTGGTTCGGGCATCTTAGCTCGCCGTTTTTTCTTTCCCTAGTTCTGTGAATTTACTCACAATCAGTCCAAAGATCAATTAAAAGATAAGCATGCTGCTAGAAACGGCTGCCTTTCTCAGATTTATTCTTTAAAGTTGGTCTTATTGTAAAGCTCCCTGCACAATGGTAAATTCTACACTCAGCTGTTGTAGAACATTTCTATGTTTATAGTCTTGGAATCAGTGTAATTTTTGACAAAGATTTTTAATTTAGTTTTAGTTACAGTGTTTTGACTAAAACTCAGTTTTGCTTTAGTCCCAATTTAGTCATCTTAAATTTTTTTTAGATTTAGTCTAATTTTAGTCGACTAAATACCACAACAATATAGTCAACGGAATTACAGCATAGATTTAGTCAACAAAAATGTAGGTGCTATGTATTCTAAATGCTTACTAAAGTTGCTAATCTGAATACATAGTTTAACTATGAACATAAAATAAATTCAAATTTTTATGAACTTTTCTTTCAATCCAAATAAATGTATTCTCATAAATGAAACCACAACAAAAAGGAAATTAAATACAGTGAAATGAAATTCATTATAATTGCATCACATTTATAAGTAAGAATTGTCCGTAATTGTTGCTCCACACGCGGCGCACAGAATTTTAAAGTTTTTTAAGGTTGCGTTGAATGTAAAATAAATCCAAATATCTGACCAATTGTTTCCACCTGGGAGAAGACATTTTTTAAGAAGCTAGCGCCTCTATCCTCACTAGCTCACCGTGCTTTTCCTGCAGCTGAAAGGCTTCCTAATTAACCAACGATTAACTCGTTTGCACCTGCCTTTCTTCACAAGCTCGGATTTTAATTGGACGTCGTCACGAAAGGCATATTTGTTTAGTTTTTATTCGTTGACAAAAGTGTCAATTAATACAGTTATAGTTTTCGTCCGTAAGCGGGCGTTTTTACATAGTTTCGTTTTCGTCAGGGAAAAAGTGTCGTTAACAAAGACAACAATGAAAATATTTTGTCAACAAAATTAACACTTCACAGAATTGGCTCATCACTTTCTATAAACTTGAAACCATTTTGCATTGTCAGGAGCCCATTTTCACAAACCGCTTGGAATGGATTTGGGTCATTGGAGAAAGTTGGGGATTTGTGGAATATTGCTGTCGCCATTAATGCAACGAATCTTGTTCTTAGTGCGTTTCGCTTAACGTGACATTCGGCTCATCAGCGCTAATGTGTGCTTGACATTAGGCTCGCTCCAGTCTTCTTGTGTTCTTTCGGGTGAGCAGGGCTTCACCGGTAGCAGAAGAGCTTGTGGCGAGCCTGTCAAATGACTAATGACTCCCAAAAAAGAAAAAGCAGCTTTTTCACAATTAATTGAAGGAAACGAGGCATTAGCATTTACTTCTAACAGCGATTCTGACCTCAGTGCCTAAACACAACCTGTACATAATTTGTCCAATTATCACAGACGTCTGGGAAACATGGCACGACGAACCCACGGGCCCTTTCATATTTACCAGCCGATGATGTAAAGTGGCGTGGTGTCTGTTTTAGTGTATGCGCTGTTGTGCTCTTTTGCTGCATGCGGCGTGTGCGCAACGTGCCGCGGAAAATCTGCAACGCTAAGCTGGGAACATTTGCTTTAACTGAATAATTTATTACACGGAGCAACTACACAATTCGTGTTTTTGAGTTGAAGTGCTGGCAGATTGATTCAATATTTTTAGTTGAAATAAACTTCGCATTAAACTGAAATTAATTGAGCACAGTAAAAATTGTAACGTTTTACACATGTGTGGATAGATAGAGTGATATGTGTGTATGTGTGTGTGTGTGTGTCTCATAAGGTACTCTTACCTTTCTGTAAAAATAATTCCATTTCAAGTTACAAGTCACCAATTCCAACAGACTTGAGTAAAAGTAAAAGAACATAAAGTTAGTCTCAGTCAAACTCAAATGTGCAAAATAGTGCAACCGCTAATTCATGTTCATATGATTTATCTCATAAATAGCATCCAGCACCTTCAGCATCCTGCAGATGGCGATATTGCCTCATTCGCCAAGAAACTAACTGTGGTAGAAAATAACTGCCAATGTCAAAAATGTAGTCAAGTAGAAAGTTAAAGTTGCTTATATTTTTTATACTTAATACTCAAGAAAAACAAGAAAAAATAGCCGAAATACTGTACTAAAGTAAAGTCCATTTACTCGAGTACTTTATACTCTCTCACACACACACACCCACTCCCATTTTTATTTTAGTGAAATCTCACCCCTGACGTAAAACAATACACTTTCCCACCTACTCAGACCCCAATACTCCATATATTCCACTTCCAAAACTTTACCTTAATAAAAAAAAACAGACTAACCCATTGACCTTTATACAGGCCTTCAATTATGTGGTTACTACCCTACCTTAGTATTAAAACCCAACATCCAGGTCCCCACTATGATATAAATGACTCTACACACACAGACACACACAGACAGACACACAAACATGGAAGCTTGTATATTATATTTTAAAATTTTTTGATTAATTTGTAAGAAATGCAGCAACGTAGAAGATGAAACTAAATATTGAAGATTTTTCCATTACATGAGATTCCATTCATTGCAGCGCATATATCACCAAAAAAGAAAAGCAAACAGTCCTATGAAAGCCAAACACATAGCGAAAAGTAATAAAATGCTGAAAAGTAATAAAATGTGAAGGCAGAAAGAATAATTTTATGTATTTCTTTTCTTGGGCTTGCAGACTATCAAGTATGTTTTATTCAGTGAATCTTGTGCAGAAAGCGGCGTCTTTAGAGAGCTGAGAACAGGAGACGACCTGCCGGACCATGGCTGGACATTTAGACAGAACACTGGAGCAGAGAAACTGCTCAAAGACCAAACAAAACATGTTTGTCATGGAAATGTTTTATATTGATTGCAAGCTTTGTAGTTCTCAAGAACAGCGATAAAAAAATCAAGTGAAAAGTGTAAAAAAAAAAAAGTACTTGAAGTAAAATCACTTCAATGTTATTGCTTTGAAAATATAAAATTACATTTACATTTAATTACATTACATGAAATGTAATTACATTACAAAAAAAATTAATTACAAAACAATAGTGAATAGGCTATCTTCCCTATAGCTCCCTATAATAAACATACACAAAGGATAAAATTGTGTTGCGAGCAATTAATAATAATAATCACATTTAAACTTACAAAGTCGATTTCACCGAAACAGTTTTTTTGTAAATGTTATTTTTCCTCACAGAACCATTTTCAGACACTTATTTGACCCCCTTTAATAAGAAAAAGGAAAAGGCCACCACCTCTTGCATGAAAACCATTCTGATTCGGCCCCTAGTGGCCACATTGATCGTACAAAACAATGTGGATTAAGAAAAATGCCATCACAGGAACTCATTTTTGCTTACCCTATATGATCATTAAGTCAAATAAAATAAAGCAACACAACTTCAAAACCCTTCAAAGAACCTGTTCAAAACTCACATTTGAGTTGGAATGTGTTCCCAACGATTGCATACGTTTCCTCCCGTTCTCCTGTTTTCTTCCACAGTCCATGAAAATTCCCTCGATTCTTCAACTTCTATTTAATAATTGGAAACTTGCCCATAGGCGAGAGTAAGAGTGTGAACGTGTCCCACTCTGTGATTGGTCGACACAAATCTAGGGTGTGTCTCCAGCCTTTCCTCCCATTCTTTCTGGGATTGGTTTCAAATGGAGAAGCCCAGCGAATGGATGGACAGATAGAATTGCTAAAATTGCACCATCTGAAATACTCAAACCTCACAAGTTGCATTACCACTGTTGGTTGGAATCCAGCAGAGGATATTTATAAGGCTGAAAGAGGTTGGAGCCGTCCAGCAGGACTGTGAGTCAGAGCAGGGTCAAGCCCTTGTGTTTGTCAAGCAAAGATGCTCTTTTTGACCCGTGTCCTCATCTCTCCCGCTCCATTTCTGCCCTACAGGAGCCTCCCACCATCACCAAGTGCCAAACAATTATGCAGATCAAGCGCTTCTACCTGCAGGCTGAGTGATTCTGTGAATCAGACCTGATGCAGAGGAGGTATCCCATTTCTCTCCTTCTTCTCAGTGAGACATGGAAACGCCACTAGACTGACTCATTTGGCTGAGGGAAGAAAGACTCTGTAAACCAGCTTTTCTACCGAAGCCTTTTCCATGCAAAGGATGGTGTATTCATATGTCGCCTGCTAGTATTTCTAAGCAGGGCCTTCCAAACAGGAAGTATAGGCACAAACTAGTGTTATATCATCTACAACGACACATTTTCCCTGATGAAAACGAAATGAGAACTATATAAAAACTCCCACTTTAGGGACGAAAACTATAACTACATTGATTGACACTTTCGTCAACTAATAAAAAATGTAAAAAAATGTATTTCGTGACAACGTCCAATCATAATCCGAGCTTGTGGAGAAAGGCGGGTGCAAACGCGATCGGGAGCACAATTTAGAAAGGGAAAACGAGCAAAATATAAAGGTATCATATGTGCATATATTGTTTACAGTTTCTGGGCTAAAGAATATGAACACAATATTGATATATATGAACACAAAACTACATTTCCATGTATTTTCCATGTATCTATTAAAAGGGGGTAAGGGTAATACACACATTTAAATGATTAAAAAAATATTTAAATGGACTTTTAAATATTTTTCCAATTACTTCATATATATATTTTTTTACACTTTTAGAATATTTATCTATGGTTTATTTAAGCGTGCAATACTGTCAATGTTGACATTGTGTAGTTAATCCACAATATTTGGTAATATTGACTAATATGCAAATTAAATTTGCAACTGCAGCGTGTGTACAACCTCAGGCCCAAAGCTGTTGAGATTGGATTCAGCTCCATGTCACCAAGAAAGGGAAGAAGCGGTGGGAAAAGTATGGATGGATTGAAATTGAAATGTTGAATTAACATAATGTTGATAGAAAGGTTGATTGAGTTGACAGAGTGCAAAACCAATTAACGCATCCAGTTAATATATATGTTAATATATAACACCACACAAAACTTCAGCCAGACATGTAAACCATGCTTCGCTTTGGTGAAATAAATAATGAAAAGAAGTAAAACATTCACACTGGTTCATTTTTCTTTTCAAATCTCCAAAATTAAAGTTTTTGGATTGTGTTAAGAAGTCCAAGCAAACATGGAATGCGTTACTGCGTATTGAATTTGGATCTCAAGTATAAATGTGACACACGGAGAAAAAACATTGTCGTCCTGGGAGAAGACAAGCTTATTTTATATTTTGGAAGCAAGTTCAACTAACTAGTGTTTTTTGTTGTTTTTGATGTTTATTTGACGTGCGTGAACATTACACAACAGATTTTTACACGCCAGGACTTTCTCATCTCCCTGCATTCTAGCGGTAAGAAAAATTTCTTTCGTATCTTGAAAAAAAGTTTGTAACGCGGTACGAAGTTTTCGAGGAGACACGTTTTGTAACTCAAAATTGTCGTTAGCAGTGTTAACTTTGACAGTTTTTTATTTAGTTTTAGTCATAGTCTTTTGACTAAATCTCAGTTTTGTTTTAGTCTCAATTTAGTCATTTAGATTTTTTTTTGTTTTAGTCTAATTTTAGTTGACTAAGTACCACAACATTTTAGTCCACTAAATTACAGTATAGATTTAGTCAATGAAAATATAGGTGCTGTATATTCAAATTGGTTACTAAAATTGCTATGTCTAAGAAATCAGAATACGTAGTTAACTACGAACATATAAAATATATACAAAGATCTTACTTATATATCTGTACAGAAAATGGCAGAGGGCATTGGCCTTTACACAACTGTGATCCCATTAGTGTCATTTCCAGGCACAACGTCTTATTATGTCTTCAGAGAACAGAGGTTTTTTAACGAATCACTAGACTTACATTTTCCAGAGCTTTTTTGTTCCAATTCATAAACTGAATAATAGAATGGACAGTCGTTCATTTCCCGTGTCGAAATGCACAACGAAGAAATCAGATCCCACGTCTTGATTTGTAACAGCATTTTCATCACCACCAAGAAGCCGTTGCACCAGATGACGACAGAGCTTTGAAGGCCTCATTTCCATTTCTACACGAGCTTTTTTCTATCCAAAGTGTCTTAAAGTGGTCTTAAAGTATGGATTTTATCAGCATGTTTTCTTCATTTTCAAACTTTGATGTAGGTAGGGCCGCACTATTTGATCTACACACGTTTGAAAATGGATTTGGAAAATGGTTGGCGTTTCCTTGCACAGAAGTGTGGCGGCGCAGCTTCACATTGACGTAACCTTCTCATTGTCGTGCGTTGCAGACTCTCCTTCTGTTTCAGGCACAGCAATTACATCTGCTTGCATTAGAAGTGTCCCTGTTGATTCTGACAGCGTGTCAGAGATGGTGGAAGGGGTTGGAAACCAAGCTGACACCGGGAGAATGTCATCCAGCATCCAGGCATATGCGACACCATTCTGTCACACAGCTTTTGCATCTGGTCTGCATGTTTCCTCAGAATTACTCATAAAGACTCGCAAACATTAATATACACTGAGCGGCTGAGAACTGTTGCTTTCTCCAGGATTTCCAGCTGAGAAATCGAGATTCTTGGAACATTTCAGCTGTCTAGGTTTCTTTTGTATTACCTTTCCGAAAGCATAAACTTAATTTGGGCGACGGCGCTTTTAGTTAAAAGTCTCTGAGTGGATTAATTCATTTGGGGCGCTGGAGAATATGCATGCGAAATTACCACCTTTCCCTAATACACTTCCAGAAACAGGCATAAAACCTTCCTGCTTCCCACATAATGATGCCTTCCAGCCACAGCAGCGTATTCATCTCTAGTGGAAGGAAATTAACCTGTGCTATGTCCTCCAAACTATATTCGAGGCTTCAGGAAGTCTTTGAAAAGAAGTTAAAATGCTGATTTATTAGGCTTTTACTGTGACTTAATGTATAGCTCATTTGAATATTTTTCAACTTTGGTATTTTTTTTGTGGGAAAGATGACCATATTGTGTGTTGTTTTATGCACATTTGATGTTTTTTTTCTTTCTATTAATATCATAAATTGTATTAGTCGTTGAAAAAGAAAAACCCAAATGGTGCTAAATGTGCTAACAAAACGTATATTTATAGCATAATGTGTATAATTATAGCTAAAAACAATTCCGTTATGAAAGTACGACCCACCATATTATATTAATAATAATTATAATTGATTATTAATATTACATTATAATAAACTAACTATAACAATATTAAGTTAGCTGTATTAAGTCAGGCTAGAGCCTCACTTTCAACCTCACTGTTAATAAAAGTTCATTTTCTACTGGTTTTTACAAACTTGTATGTTTAATTAAAATTATCTTTCAGTTTGAAATTGCGTTGGAGTGCAATCATTCTTTTTAATACCAAAGGCTTGTTCTATGTTTTGCCTGCCACATGTTAAATGCCGTTTTTTTTTAAGTAACTTAAATCTATATTGTGCTTTAATATTGTTAGAATATTTTTAATATTTAATAACTTAAATCTTATTTCCAATATTAAGATCTTATTATATTTTAGGCCAAGGCTGAAAGCTGTTGAATTGTTTATACTCGTGTCTCCAAAAGACATAGATTAGTAACTAAAATCTAGATAATGCAAGATAATTTGACGTTGACGTAAATCCCAATTCCAGTAAACTTCTAT
>MU204349.1:9296021-9333872 GCA_017309775.1 Paedocypris sp. Pulau Singkep
ACTGTGATTGAGTGATGCATTGAACGGCAAAATTAAACACGTGTTAAACCTCTAACGCGGTGTCGGCTCAATTCATTACCCCTGGATCCAGCTTCCGGACAACTCCCTTCGACAGAGACCTGCCATCTCGGCCATGATGGAATGCCTGACTGATTTATAACTATTACGAAGCCTCCAAGAAAGAGTAAATCTTTCAAATATTTTCCATATAAAATCCAAAGAATAAAAAAAAAAAAAAAACAATATAAATACAAAGAAATAAACAACATAAATGCACTGACAATAAAAAGAAAAAGAGATTGACAAAAGCAAAACACACCAAAATAACAAAAACAATAAAAGCTAAAGATAGTACAAATTATTATGGATGAAAATATAAGATAATTTATACATTTTATAGAATACAATTATTATTCCAAGGAATATAAATTAATACATTATTTTGTTTATAATAAGAGGAAAACACTTAACAGGACAAAGTAGCCATAAACAAGCCGCACACTTTACACTTAGTGACAGGATCAAATCCTCATCAGCCCTGCGGCGCCGATGGCAACTAGAAGTCATTCTTGACACCGACAGTGTCACTCCAGAATAAATTGTGTCTTTTCATTTGCTCAGACTTCATCTTGATTAAAAATGTGGAAGAAGTGGAAACATCTATTTGTGGCTTTGAGTGACCAGAGATCTTCATCACAAATCTCACCTCTTCACCCGTGTCTCACCCGCGGAATAAATCACCCTCACACACCAAATCTCTTCTTGCTTTAGCAGCTTCTTGTCATGCAAAAAAAAAAAACAAAATAAATTAAAATCTCTACCATCAAAATAGACATAAATCTACATGACTGTCCAAAGAATCAAACACTGTATATGCATTCCAATCAATAATGAGGAATATCAGAAGAAAATGTATTAAATACAAATAAAAAGTACAAAAATAAATAAACTATTTGTTTAAAAATTCATTACATTTAAAGAAGGCAATTAATTCAACTTAAAGCTAAATGAGTTACCATTACACTGACATGTTTAAAGAAGAAAGTGTTGTTTATGCTGTACAATCGTTAATATAGATTTTTTATTACATAAAATAATTTATTTGATAATGAACAAGTCTTTATTTATTTTCTTTAAAATGTTTTGCCCGGAGGCACACCGGTTTTCCTAAAACCAGTTTGTAAAAAATAAATAAATAAATAAAATACAATTGATTTGTTTTTTAATTGCTTTAATTTGCATTTGAATAATTGATAGACCAGAAAGCAATAACGTATGCAAGACAAATAATGTTTTCAGTCTCCTGTGACTGCGTAATTAAGATCAGTCAAATTTATTTTATCATTAAGTGAGTTATTTATTTTATCAATAATTGTTTGCTAATTTTTGTCCCCTGGGTAAAAGCTTGTGAACATTGAAGTATTATATAGGAAGACAATTCGTCTAAAACTGGTTTCTCCACAACACCCTCAAAAGTAGAATAAAAATGTAAAATTTTTGACAAAACCAGGTCTGTATTAGACGTAGGGCAAAATTTTATATAAAATGACAGTAAAGCATCTTTGACTTGAAATTAGCCAAAACAAGAAGTAAAACTAAAGAAAAATGGCCTCTAATGGCAGGGAAATAACTTGAGATATAAATGAAATGTTTCTATTTTCAAGAAAAAACTCAATTAATGTTGAAATTCCTAATAAAATTACTAAACACTAATGATTATTATATTAACAATATATATTGACTCTTAACTTTAAGTCTTTGGCCCAGCAAATTATCAGTGTTAGTGTCACGGGTCTTTGCTGGAATTTCAGGCAGGACGACGAAGGTTGCAAAAATAAGAAAACTCAAATCAAACAAGAAACAAAAAGCATGAGAGCAGATACCAGAAACATAACCATTGAGCCAGAGCTTCAACTTAACAAACACAAAGACATGTTTTCAGACCTGGATGAACTTCACAACTGAAAACTGTGATCATCCCATGCAGGCCTTAAATATTAAAGCACAAGTGCCTGCAGGTGTGCAATCACAACCGTAGTCAGCTGGTCTTGACTGCGTCCTTGGTCTACCATCTTGCCACTTGAGGGAGCCAAAGACCAGGTCTCTTACAGTTAGCTTTAAAAACAAACTGGTTATGCAAATGCTTCATTCACACAAAAACTTCACTTTCTTTCTTTTTTTTAATTTATAGAAGGATTTTAATCTGATTTCCATTCATAGAATATCTGTGTGGAAAGATACTTCTTAATTGCTTAAGGTTCATGATTCAGACGAAATATCGATTTTTGTCAAGGGATGAGCTGCAGCATCTTCAGTCTCCACACATCCTAAACGCAATAAAACAAATGTAGCTAAAAATAATTGTAATATATTTGTGTAAATATCACACAAGTACCAAGCAACTATAATACACTGCCAAAAGAAAGTATATTAAAAATGAAAAAAAAAACTATACATTTGCTTGGGTGTGTGTGTGTGTGTGTGTGTGTGTGTGTGTGTGTGTGTGTGTGTGTGTGTGTGTGTGTGCGATTGCTATTAAGATGTGTTATAAGGAGACTGGTTTTAAAGTGAAACGTGTCTGTTGATCTCTTGGGTTTTATGCTGGATTGGAATTTCTCTATGGAGCTTTTTCGTTACAAAAAGTCTCTAGTTCATCTCAATGTACTACTAGTTTGTCACTTGAATGACCTCAATGCAATTTTCCTAGTCTGATTTGAGCTCAGAATAATCAGTTTGGCCTCTCGTCTGATCTTTCTGACTGATGAGAAAGGGTGGATTTGTATTTGGAGCATGTGTCCCCCTATAATTTAGCTCCACTTATGAAACAAGATAAGAAACGCACTTAAATTCAGTTTCTGGTCTATTTGTCCTTTAGGATGACATAATAATTTTATATAAAATGAAATTATATGACTCTGTTTTGCGCACTGTACATGCATTTATTTTTGCTAAATTGTTGTTGAAATTGAGCATAAAAAACAACCCACACTGTTTTATTTTGCTAGGCGCCACATTCATCTGAAATGAAGTCCTTTAAAAAGTGAGAGCTCTTTTTAGGTAACTTTTTATAGTTAAATTAAGCAAGACGCTCTCAATCCTATTGCACATGTATATAATGCACGCTGTATTTGTGTAAAATGACAATGAATGGCATTTTACTCTATTTATTTTAATAATAAAATTTACTAGAAATAATTCATGACATTATACTTGATTAAATTAATATTAATACACTGTTAATAATATTTCTTGCCTTCTATATTTTGGACATATTTTTATATTTTGTAGTTTTTTTATTTTGGTTATTCAGTGTGTATATTTTACAGTTTTCTCATCTTTCTTTTTGCTCCAAACGGAGCAGCAATACTAATTTTATTGTAACCCCGTGATACAATGACAATAAAGGCATTCTACTCTATTCTATAATTTATGTGGAATTGGTGAAAAATATGCACATTTGTCAAATGAGAAATAAACAGGTTGGAGTCAGACCTCAGGTTAAATATAAAGTAAAGGAGAATAATTGAATTTGGTGAAAGGTCGAGGTCTTCTGTGACTGACTGAAAAGAACAGGTCAACCTGACACAATATGTCATGAAAGTGTCATCTTACCTTTACATCCATTTCTGGTAAATAAAGGTTAAGAGTGGCACGAGTCATTGTGTGATAAAGCTCAGATACTCACTCAAGGCGGACATCAGATTTGTGACGTCTTGAGGCTTTGGTTTGACTGTGTGTGTTGTAGTATAGATTAAAAGACTTATTTGTGGTTGCTTGGCCTGTTATTCTTAGCAGAAAGGTCAAACGGTTCTAAACGTGCCTTGTCTATAGTTTAATGGTTTGGATTTTCTGGTCACTTTATGCCATGGCAGAACTTATGTAAAGGTTTTTTTTTACCGGTATTATGCATTATCCATGGTAATAGGTTGATTGATTAATAATTTATATTAATAATTATTACCATATTTACGCAATTATAAGCACCCCCCCCCCTGTGCCCATTTTCACAAAATTAGCACACAATTATTATTATTTTTTAATTCATTAATAAATTATAAATATTCACCTAAACATACATTTTTTCTTTATTTAACAAACTAACTTGTGACTTGTATCATTTTGCTATTGTTTTACTTGAATGATAGATAACACAAATTCGATTCTAGTGGTCAGAACTTCACTTCCCAAGAGTCTTTGCATCAGTCCACGTATGCGCAAAGCAACTGCAGGACGCTTATCGAGCTCTGTTTATCCGACGCTGCGTGAGAAAGAGAGAATCAAAGCGAAGGATTATTATCCCCTATTTAGCAGACTCAGCGTTTTGATTGTGTCTGTTCTTGGATTTTTTACTTCTTGCCGGTGTTCTTCATTTTCGACTGTTTTCAATTGTATTGAAAGTCCTTGAATTGAAAATCCTTTATTAGTCAAGGGGGAATTTTCACGAAATTTCACAAATTTTCACAGAAAGTTTTTACTCTTTCTGTAATTACACGAAAGGACCCGCATTACTCAAAGACTCACACTTTGAATAATTCGAAAAAAGGGTGCTCATATCCGCGTAAATATGGTATATTTAACCGTACTTGTTTTAGGTGAAAAACCAGATTATATCAAAATGGTAAAAAGATGCGTGAAAATTGCAATCTTCTGTCAAGATCAAATGTGATGTTTTTATTAAATCCTGATTGAAAATTGTGCTTAACTGCCCCATGACCTGCAGCAAAAGAACTTCTGCACTTATATGACAATCTGGGTTCAAACATCCTGACTTGGAGGTAGTGGATGAGGAACTGGTCCATCAATGCATCTGCTTCAGATCTTCGGTCCACATTCCTCCATCTTACCATTCTGGGTCTCATGGAGTTAATATTAGACAAAGCAATTGATAGAGTGATATCACTATTTCATTTTGTTTACATCTGATTGGCTCACAACTAGCCAACAAAAAATAAATCTGAATTTCTCACATTAACTGGCTCTGTAATTGCCGTCTTCGAGAGGTTTGAGATGATTGTGGTTGACGCTTTTATAATTTTCGGTATTTGTTTTCTTTTTCTCCCTGAATCTGATGTGTTTTCTAGGTAAACAGATGATTTAATGAGACCATTATAAAATTGGACTTGATTGGCTATTTTTTTTTTTTTTGCTGATTGAATTGTGATGAGTTTGGCTAAGTTCTATTGACCCTGAATAGTGGGGGCTGAGGGGGTGGGTTAGAAAATCACTTATGCAGATGTGTAATCATGTTTCACGCAGAAGAATGTCAATTAAAATCCCATGTTTGAACTTGATATACAATATTTACACGTTTACATTTGAACTGCCATTGCAATTTGTTAATAGTTTACTTTCTTGCAAAAGTTAGAAATTACTTGTACTCGTATTGATTGGTTAAAGAATGGGACCAGATATTTTTTATTATTATGTATTTTTATTGATCCATTGTTTAGAATGAAGTAAACCGAGATTTTGGAGAAACACAATATTGGGTGTACATGGCAGAAAAAAATTAAAATGTCTTTCGTCCTTTTCTCTCTTGCGTTCTGGATTCTGCAGCTGTTCTCTTGCTCTATTAGTGTATTGATCACTTTAGTGCTGGCAATCATTTGAAGTGTCTGTTTGTGTTTATCTATATCTGTTTTTAGAATGATTTGTTAGAGCGTTTTTCTCTTTTTTGTGGCTCATTACACAGCTAGTCACTATGACAACAGGTGTAATCTGATGTTGAGACGAAGATAAATCAAAAGCAGGAGCCGAGTTCCAGTACTCAATCAGAATTGAATCTAGTTGTGTTTTTGACCTTTTCCCAGCACTGTCCGTTCTTGGACCCTTTGGTCTTGACCTTTTCCAGTGGAGTGAAGTGGGCACAGAGAAGTTCTTTCAATAGACTTGGAGCTTTTAAAGTTTTTCCTAGCCAACTCTAGCGGTCTTAAACCATGCAGGGTGCCAGAGGGGTGATGGAGGTTGTCTTTTGAAGGGGGGGTTATAAAGCTAAATAACAAACCAAGAGCTTGCCAGACACACACAAACACAAGCGTGACTTTTCAAAGCATCTCATCCACTGACAGCTTTTTTTTTTTTTGTTGGCAAAACTGTGCACGCAAACACACAGAGACTATTTAAACTGCCAAGAGGAAGGCTGGCTCTGCTATTATGGGTTTGCTCAGATTGTCAACTTTTCAATTGGTTCAAAACATAAAAAAAATATTATTTTGATTTTGATGTGCGTATATGTATCTGTGTGTAATGAACTTGTTTTCTGTATGATTATGTAAATGTTTCCATTTTGGCCATAATTCAGTTAGTACCGGAAGTAGATTTGATAGATTAAAGGAAAATCATGTTTTGTTTTGTTTTTCATTCAAAAAAAAAAAATGTGTTATTTGGGAATTGATCATAGAGGCTGTATTTGGGAATCTTTTGTCTTTTCGAGCAATTTTTTACTTCAATGGTTCCACAGCAGTGAAATTGCATGTCACAACAGCAGAACAAATAAGTAGTCAAGAATGCATGCATTAAAATAAACACAAATAACACTCAACACACTATAAATAAATAAACAATAACCATAACACATGGCACACATAATGAACCGTAAATAAATACAGTTGTATTAAAATTTTAATACATTTATTTAGAATAAGAGTTAAATGATCCTTTTCACAGCGCCTTTAGCACTTTCATTTGACTTTTTATTTACATTAGTGTTATACTGCGGCTCTATTCAGTCCCGTTAACTAATAAAGTTTCTTTCACTTTGACTTGACTTTGATTAGTTCAATGGTAAAGTTGATTTGTTAAATGGTAAAGACCTCCAGGCCTGGAGTAAAAGCCCAAAAGAGTAAGCGTTTCAAGCCCCAACATTTCACCTACTCTCAGCTTTATACCCTGATACAAACAAAGATTATTCAATGATTACCAGAAAGATCTGCTCTGAAGATCAGCTGTTTTATTTCCAAAGCTCAGAGTAGAACATGAGGCGTAATTACAGCCACGTATACGTTCAGTCACGTATACTTACATGCCTTGTGACGATGACATTTTACTAAAATCACTAAAATCTTTCAATACTATAATTTGTACACAATGAAATTCGACCACAACACATACACATGAAATGTGCAGCTTTAAGTCGTCGTGCCTGGGGAGCCAATCGGACAATTCAGATGCAATTAATTAGATTATATTCTATTTGTTTGTCATTGGCAAGCACAAGTACATAACACCACATGTAATAGCCACAGTACCTGGTCGGGGAATCGAACCCACAAACTTGTGATAACAAGACCAACTTGCTAAGCGCTACTCGCTAACTGACCTAATTTTGATATTTAAGTTCAAGTTTATTTATAAAGCACTTTTCTTAATTCCAGCCAAGCCAAAGTATCCATGCAGAATTAGGGGGTAAAATAGTCTTTAAAGAAGTCCATTGTTCTTTTTCCATAAAAAAAAAGAAAAGAAAATAAAAGAAAAATGAAAAATGTTTATTGGAGTTCAGACTATGAGCTATGACAGAAGAGCAAGCTAAATTGAAACAGTGACTAGGAAAACTTAAATCTAAATTAAAGATCAAATTCAAGGAAGAAGCCCATGTTGAATAAGTTCAAGTTCAAGTTCTGACCATTTGTAAGGCGCTTTTGACAGTTTTAACTGTCTCAAAGCGCACAAATAAGATGTTGGTGCCATTACCAGATGTACAATCACGAGAAATGCGGAGTGGAAGAAAACTGACTGGCTGATGCTGCTGATCATTTTTGTTTTGACGCGACAGCATTTGCAGTAAATTGATTTAGCATTTCTGGCAGCCTGTGGAAACACAGAGATATCAATTGGCTTTACAGCACTGGGCATCCATCTCGAAAAGATACAATGTAATTCAATCTATTTCCAAGAATAAACAAAGGATGCCATTTATTAAATGGGAGACTGACAAATGTTCTGTGACTGGTTCCAACTCTGCTCTACCCATCGCTCATTTTCAACTTAGGTTGATGAATTCAGGTGCTTTAACAAGGCCTGATGGATGACGGGGATTGTCAGAGATGCTGCCGTTGCCAGTATGTCTGATCCTGGATCGGGGAAGGAGTTTCCATGTCTCCGCACAGGCAAGCTGGTATGAATTGGAGATGGATTATAGAAGCTGCATCTTGAAAGCTCCATTTTTCACCTCTTGCCTACGTCTCCATTTGAAATCAAGAGTTGACAGTAGTTTTGCACTGCTATATGCTTGATGCATAATGGTACAGAATACGAAATGCCACGAGAAAGAATGAATATGTTGTCGGATGTAGCATCAGCAAACTCAATCACGGGGTCGTTACTGTAGCCATCGATCCCGAATGCAACTTTTTTTCCCCTTCTCGTGCACAATTTAAAGAGATTTTTTTTGTTTTCCACAGATCTACTGTTTGTGCCGCACTCTTCCTTCCTTGCACTCTTTTAACTTTCGCGTTCTTTTTAAGTCTCTTTTCTAATTTTTTTTTGTTAAACCCAGCACATGCACAAATTTAGCAATCGCCTTCAAAGTGCACTGATCGCCCTGGGCAACTGTATATTGCAATGTGCCTCATTTTTATTTCTGTGCTCCCAGAAGCTGACTCTTTGTCCCACGATCAAAGAGAGGCACAGGGGGGCTGGAGGACATTTAAGATTACAAGCACTCTGGGAGATGATCTGAGCCTCATCCCGCAGTCAGTGTGAAGGATTAATCGTCAGCCATGACGGCCTAGACATGTAGGGCTCTAACATTAGCTCATTTTCTACAGTTGCATTTAAACTTCGCAATTATCAACATGCCACATGCAGCTATTTTTCCTTACTTAATCTAGTGGTAAACCAATTCCATGCGGCACCTTGATTCATCATTATTTTTGATAATGTATTTAATCTCCTATATTTATTTCTTAATTTATTAAGAAACAAATATAGGGAATGTATTTTATTTAATTCTTTTAATTTTAAAAATAGTTACTTTTTATTTATTTATTTATTTTGTTATATACATTTAACAATCTAATAAAAAAACAAATAATGTTATATTTAATTTTACTTAAAGATAATTCTGAAAATTTTGTTTCATAAAAAAAACATTTTAGCTGATTGATTCTAGCTATGGAAAATAATATAAAATATTATGAAGATATTTACAGTTGGATGATCTTAGTTTGAGACCCAAGTTTGAGTCTTCATTGTGTGAAGTTTAAGATTTCTTCCCATGTTTGTAAACGTCTAGTCTATGTGAGTCAACAAAATTTAAATTTGAAAAAGAATTTCTATAGGTATATAATAAATTGCATACCTCAAAACAAAAACGTTTTTCAATATCCTAATCAATACCACATATATAACACTTGCAAAAAGAGGGGAAAACATTAATACTAATAGACAAACAAGTATAACGTAATATGTATAACTGGGGAACAGGTTGAAGTACAGACAGAATGAAACCTTTCACCTCCTCTCAGAGCGATTGAGATGGAGTAAAGTGCTTCCCATAGTGGCGGCTGAGCTGATTAGAGTAAACACAGCAATAAACCTCAAGAGTGGATTTTGTAGGAACATACAGATGATCCCCGGACTGCAAGCTCAAAGACGTCATTTGAGAGGACCCAAAAGGTCCAGCTTAAAAGCTCTCATCCCCTCTCCTTATCACTAAATGATTGAGCTCAAACAGCATCTAAAAATGAGCCGGACTGCCAGCAGCAAATGTGATGTCGTGTTCAGGTAAAAAAAAAAAACACGGACAGAATTATATTTTAAAATATGTTTCATATACACTACCGTTCAAAGGTTTGGGGGTCACAATTGTATGTGTTCCATGAACACTTACACATTTTTTTTTCTAAGAACAACAATAGACTGTCGAGTTTCACATGAAAGTGCTCTATTTATGGCCATTTTGAGCGTTTGATTGACCCACTATCGTGATGCTCCAGATTCTCAACCTGCTGAAAGGAAGGTCAGTTGTATAGCTTCTTTAACCAGCTAAACAGTTTCCAGCAGTGCAAACATGATCAAACAAGGGTTTTACAATCATCCATTATCCTTCTGACACAATTAGCAAACACATTGTACCATTAAAACACTGGAGTGACAGTTGCTGGAAATTGGCATCTTTACACTTATGTAGATACATTATGTATTGCACCAAACAACAGACATTTACAGCTAGAATAGTTGTTTACCACATTAGCCATGTATAGATTGGATTTCTGATTAGTAGACAGAAACAGTGCCTTTTCTATCTCAAAGTGACCCCAAACTTTGGAACGGTAGTATATATTTTTAACACATTAATATAAGTTATTATTTTTGGTTAAGTATTTTATTAACCATTTAATAAGGTACACATTACTGGTTCAGGGTTCCAGTAGATCATCAGAAGATGGGTACAATCTGGTCCTAAATTGATGGACATGGACAGCAACAATACTCAGGTATACTGTGGTGTTGACACAATGATAAATTGGTGCAAACGGGCCCAAAGTGTGCCAACAAATCCCCCATTCATTACACGTCTAACCTGAACCGTTGATACTGGATGGCATAATGGAACCATACTTTTTTGCTTTGCACAATAGTTCACCAATTTTGATGAACGATGGCCTCACTTTACTGTTCTTGGTTGATAGGAGAGGCACCTGGTGTGGTCTTCTGCTGCTATAGCCCATTCACCTTAGAAAGTTTGATGTGCATTCAGAGGTGCTATTCTGCATTCTTTTGTGGTTCTTTTTAGATTTTGTTGCCTTTCTTATAGCTTGAACCAGTCTGGCCATTCTCCTCAGACCACAGGCATCCACAAGGCACCAACAGAACTACTGCTTGCTGGATTTTCTTTTCTATTTGGGATTGTCCCTAGACATAGATGTACATGAAAATCTCAGTAGATTGTCAGTTTCTGAAATAATCAGATCAGACTTTCTGGCACCAACCAACCATGCCACTTTCAAAGTCACTAAAATCACTCTTCCCCCTTTTGCTTATCGCTTAGAACTGCAGCAGGTTTTCTTGGTCATACAATGTTTTGTTATTGTTTGTTTCTTCTAACACTCCAAAACATTTGAGATACTGTAGGTGTGTGCCATTTGCCATTCGCACTGTGATTGGTTGGGCACTAATCCAGAGTAGGTATTGCCACAAGGCCCAGAGTTGCTGGGATTGGCTTCAATTCCCCTTGAACCAGAAACAGAAAAACTGTTTAAGCTTGTTAATTGCAAAACTTTTCAATTCAAAAACATAATAGTTGGACACTATGTAAGTTTCTATGTGTCCTGATGAAGCTTTAATTTTCCTTTTCAGGATAGTGTAGCAAGTTTACCCTAATTTATTGCACCAATGAATTCCCCTACTTCTATTAGGTATTATTGCGTCTCTGTTAATAAAACCACGCTGTCTGCTAATGTCTGTCAAACAGTAACAACAAAATGTTTCAGTAACCGTTGGCTGATGGGTTTTGAATCCTCTATATTGCTAGATGTACAGCTTTAATATTTCATGAGCTGACATGATTCATTCAGTCTCGCAGCAGGAAGCACTGGGCCTTCATGCCTCTGAGCAGGGTGTGCGATGAAGCCTTCACTCTTTCAGACAGATTCGCTATGTGTTCGCTGCCACTCAAATCAGTTGGGTGTTGGCAGAACTGCATTGAATGATTTCACAATCCATACCGTCTGAGCCTGCGACTACTGCATAAGAGCTAGACCAATTTGTGAACAACTTTAATGTGTGCTAGAGTTCTGATGAGCCTGAATATGTCTTGTGAGCAGCTCAGATCTGTTCCTCTCTAGGTACTGTCACGATCTACACCTACGCGAATCTACGCAAGTAGAGACTTTTATGTTGAACTCTTTCTGGACTTTTATGTTGAAATGTTTCCTGTACTGTTTTGGCTTGTTGATGTTTTGGACACTTCTTTTTACTTTACTTTACTTTACAGTCATTTATCCAAAGCGACTTACAAAAAGAGGAGCAAATGAAGCAATTTGTCTAATTCCTGTTGGTTTTGCTTTAGTTAACAATCATGATCTGCTTCTGCTGTCTTCTGTTAAAGTCTCTCATCTGTTCTCTGGATTGTGTTTCATTCTTGTCTTGTTATTTAATGCCTTGGGTTTCTGTGCTGAGGGCGCAGAAAACATATGTGTTCGTCCGACTGTGTTCATCACACATTTTATGTCACGTAAGTTTTTCAGTGTCTGATGTCCGGATTGGAATTCGTGGTCTGCCTGTTTCCGTGTCTGATTCCTGAGTGAGGCTTAGCGGTTATTATTTGTTACCACACGTGGTTGTTATTTTTGCATATTAGTGTTTTGATCCCTCGTGATCGTTTCTGTTCTGTTTTGTTTTACTACTAAAAGCATCATCTTGCATTTGGGTCTGAGCTCCCGTAAAACCTGGCAGGTACTAGTTGATCCGCTTTCCAATATGACTCATTGCGAAAGGTTCTTTTTAAATGCATTTATTTAGATTTGAAATTCCATCTTTTTCTAGTCTACCAGAAACGGGAACACTTGGCAAGTCAAGGTAAGACTCTTTAGCAACATTCGGAGACTAAATCGATGTGATTCATTAGCCTGATTTAACTCTAAAGTAATTTAACTTGTCATTGCTTCTGCTGTTCACAGAAAATCCATTCTGTCTTAACATATCTCTATCCTGGTTTCTTTACTCCACAACATTTGTTGTAAAAAAGATCGTGGGTTCAGTCTCTAACCTAGAGGGCCTGCCAGATCCTTTTACTTTGCAAGGATCCCACCTGAGCTCTTTGATTTGTTTGCCAGTTCCTCTAGACCCCCTGGGGATTTAGGCAGGAGACGGTTTTGTATGCATAAATACACTTCATGAGACCAGGCAGGTTGAGAAGATGAGAAGAGCGGGTGGGATGGACATGTGACGGTAGAAACCTGACTCCGTCAACTAGCAGATTATGGTAAGACTCCAAATCACAGGTCCCTGAGAGCCAACGTTGTTTGATTCTGTTAATCCAACCATTCAGGTCCAATCAATGGCCCTCCTAAAAGCTATGCTGTTATTGCACTGGGCAGGTGTGTTCTAAGCGACTCTGGTCCAGTAAAGTTTTTTTTTTTCCACTGTTGAAATTGATTCCACAAAGCTACACTGGATGCCTAATCACCCGGGTGGGGAGCGTAACCAAGCTGACACGGCATGCTTATGCGATGAGGATTGGGCTTTCTTCCATGGTGGGGAACATAAGGGATGGCCGTGCTTCCCAAGCCTCGTGGGTAGAGCAACCAAACGATTAATTCCTGGGAGAAATCAACACTTCACAGTTATTGATCCAAACATTGTTTGCTTCTGCTGTGCTTTGGAGTTTAGCTTCTCTGTAGAAAACTGGTCATGCAAGTCTCCAGATCTTTGAATTAATCATTTAGATCAACAGTGGAATCAAGTCCCGTGCTTGGTTTTGATTGACACAACTCAAGGGAATTTCAGTGCATTTGCAAAGGCATAAAGTCTGAGTATCTCCACTTATATGTCTGCCACAACTGTACAATACAAGAACAACTTCTGATAAGAGCATATTTCTTGGGTAAACATAGTTCTTGTTTCAACATCTGTCTCAATCTAGCTTGCTCGTCTGGTCATAGCCCCTAGTCTGAACACCAATGAACAATTCACTTTTTTAACTGACTCTTTTTTACCCAAATTTTGAACGTAGATAAACAATGGACATTTTTCTTCTTTAAAAACTATTTTTTTCTACTTTAAATACTATTATATTAAATACTATTCTTCTTTAAATACTATTTTTCTTCTTTAAATACTACTTTAAATACTATTCCCTAATTCCGCATAGCGACTTGGTCTGGAACTAAGAAAAGCGCTATATAAATAAACATGAACTTGAACATCCCCAACTGACAACAAATGTGTTGTTTTTATGTGGTCAAATTTGGTTTAAGTATAATGGGTTAATCAACGCCATGCTGGTTTGCCGTGGAATAGGAAAGGGGATTGCCGATATCTGCCTGTGTGTTAGCCACACAGCTCCAGCTGTTTGCCTCCCCTCTTTCAGAAGGGGTTGAAATGTAAGGGGGGATTTGCAGTCAGTCTCATCCTCCACACAAAGCAGACGGCTAATCAGCTTTCTCTCACATCCGAGCTGAATCAGGACTCCAAGCTGAATATCCCACACTAGCTCTGCAAAAGCACCTCTCATCCTTCCATCACTCCACAACTTCAAACTTCTTGTCATCCTTCTGTAATGCTCAGTCTTTAGCAGCCTCTGTAGACTTTCCTTCAGTTTTGTTCAGTACAAATGAAAATAAAATATAGTTTGCGATCTCTCAGCTTCTTTCAAGTTTATTAGATTTGTGATTAATACTGGCTGCACTACTTTTTCCCACTGCCTTGCTTTGGTATCTCCGCACGTGACAGTCCAAATTCCTCGATAGTCCTTTATTCCTATGTACTTGTATTTAGTGCTTGTCGGTTGTTAGTGTTGTTCCAAGGATCAGTAAGAAACAGCGTGATCAGTTGTCCAGAGTTCTAGTCATTATTTTTTTTTTATTCCTCACGGAAGGGACTGTTATCCTGACAGTGCCATGATACTATGTGAAGGTTTTTTTTCCTATTTGTTGTTTTCCCGCCCTCTTGTGTTAAGATAAGAAAGTCCTTTATTCTTCCCACAGTGGGGAAATTTCCTTGTTACAGCAGCACTAAGAAACACGAGCAGCATCAAAAAAAAAAAAAAAGTATATAAAGCTTAGAAAATACAGTTAAATAAGATTATAGAAAGTTATAGAAGTTATAGAATATAAAAAAAATGTTTTGATATTAATTGTGTTTTAAGTAGTTGTTAGCGGTTGTTGCAGTGTGATCTAGATGTACTGGGCTATTAGTAGGGAGTAGTAGGGAGTTGGACTTACACCTAGAGATTGTAGGTTCAAATCTTCCAACCAGTAGGTACCAAAACAGTATTTTACCATCACCTCATCTTCAGCTTTAGTAATATCTGATTTATGTCTGCAAATACTGAAGAAAATATCAGTGCCCGAGTTCCATTTTGTTCCTGTTTTGATTTGTTCCACCACTGAGAATTTTTGACACTGGTCACTGAAGCAAATTTCTAGTATGGAGATAGTAGGCATGTTCAAGTATTGCGGAGAATAGTAAGAAAATCACTATTATTAATGAATGGGTTGAAAGTAAAGCACAGATACTGTACATACTGCAGTGTAGCTCCAAATACACTCTGGCAAGTCTACCCTTATATTTTATCCATTATATTATATCCATGTTTGTGGATGAGAATTTGCGATTTAAAGAGACCAACACAATTAAATGTCGTCCACACAATAAAAAAGGAAAATGAGCCGAAACATTTTAGAGGTGGGTTTTTCATTATGGAAAATGCATTTAACCCATCAAAAGAGAATTGGCAACACACAGCAGACACACACTGTGATAACACACAAACCTGGAGCAGTGGGCAGACTTGGTCAAACACACTTGGAACCGGACCTGGAACGCCAGAGTAGTAGGTCCAAAATTTGTACCAAGGCCAAATAGCCCCACCTTTTGTGTTTTTTTACAAAAAAATGTTGTTATATAGATGTTAAAGGTTTTTATTAAAAAAAGATTATCAAAAAATCCAGACGGCATTTAACCAAATCACTTTGCTTTGACACATTATTACAGGTATTTATTAATAATAGTATATTAATAATAGTTTTTTTTTTCCCCAGACATTGTGGCAACTGTTAAACTAGATGGTTTGCTCAGAATCAATGTTATAGTTAGCTGGATTCAAGGTCACTTGTATGGCCTGGTCACTATAGGTCACTCTACAAACCGTTAATTTGCTTTTCTTAGTTGGGTCTGTTTAATCGTGCTGGTTCAGAAGTTTTCATGTTTATTTCCGATCATGAACCCTACTGTCCTCAATTTCTCACAGTTGCTTGATTAGTCTTGTTAGTGTAAGTGTAGAGAAATATTCCCGCAGAACCAACAATTACAACGTGACCTTACCTGAAGTCCAGCTCTTGTTAGTTTCTCATCTTTCACTTCAGCTTGTTCACCTGAAGCATGTTCTATTTTGAAACATTTCACATCTTGTGAAGTAGCACAACCCTTTAAATAATAGAATTTCTTTTAAATCCATATGTTGCAAAATAACCTTATAGCAACATTTTATTGTTTTATTTTTATATACAGTTAAATATAAAATATAAAACCGTGACATTAAAGTCAAACTGGCTGTTATTTGCCATGTCAATGAAAACATGAATCCAAACCTAATACTTTTTAAAATTATTGATATTGTTAGTTTTGCTTTAAAAAACACTAAGGCATTTGTCATCAATGCTCAATATACAACATACACTACAAAACACATTAAAAGAAATTATTTGATCTTTTAAATATAATTTCATTTTTTTAAATGTACTTAAAGGTGTGGAAATGTTGAAAAATTTGCATTTGTAAGTTATTTGTCAAATAATTGTTTTTGAAATTTAAGCAACATTTGATTTATTGTACAGCATTGTACTTTCATCCAAAAAAATATAGATATTTATATCTAAACCAAAGAGCGATAAGAAGGGGCAGAACATCAACAAATTAAATTTAAGAAAATAAAATTATTTCACTACAATTTTAGTGACCAGAACATTTGACACAAGGCTTACATGTGTGTATGTACAGGCAATGGCCAATGATGGCAAGCATGAAATGACTTAGTGAAATAATGATGCACTAATATTCACCAATTAATTCTCCTCAAAGTTTGAAAGACTACGGAGGATATTGAGGTTGTCAATGTACAGTAGACAATTTAAACAGTCCAAGTACATGGAAAAATACCGTTTTTATTTTTTACACACTTTTTATCTTTTTAATTTGATTTACTCAAAAATAATTTTTTTCAGAAGAATAATACTGATAGAATACTAATATTAATAGAATACCATTTCAGGTTTAAAAAGATCCCAAAACGATCTTAAGAACCAATAATGGAATCACATGGGTCATTTCCACTTTTTTTTTTGTTTTAATTTTTGGGGTATTCTCCCCCACTTTCTGCCCCATGGCCACTGAGTCATAGTTCTTCTGTAAATGTCAGAAGCTTAAGCAACGTTTCATCTCAGTAACTAGTCACCAAAAGATGGCCTAATGTCTGCAAGTGATGCAATGCTTGAAAACCCCAAAGCTTTGAAGTCCTTTCAAGTTTAAGTGCAGTTTATTTGCAAAACTCTTTTTACAGTCGAGGGCCGTTTCAAAGCAGCTGTAGAAAAGTTACTGAACGATCAGTGCAATTATTATCATTTTTTTGCACGAATAACTTTAAATATTTCACCTACATGTTAAGAGTGTTTTTTTTCTCTATTCATGGTTTCAATCTCAGTTTGACAAGGAACCGCACAGTGGCTTCTTCAATCTCAATTTCTTTTTCCACCTATGGATCAGTATACAGTCAGGATCTTGTGGACAGTTGGGTGTTAATGATGCACATGTGTGTGTGTGTGTGTGTGTGTGTGTGTAGTGTAGTGTCACATTCCTGGTGCCCCCACCGCCCCTTCTGTTATAGAGAATGTTGAATATTTCAAAAGTTGTTTTGCTGTCTCTTTCTCTGAGATGCCGCGCTGGCTGATACTCGCTCTAGAGATGCAGCCCGCTATATAACCCCAGCAAGACCGCAAAGTGAGGGACAATCAATTATTGATGAATATTTCATTTGCGTGGGCCGCTATTTGGGTCTAGAAATAGTCTCTGTCCGCGAGGTGCGCTTGTTTTTCTGGCGTTATGTATATGAAGAATACCTTTGGAATAACATTTGAATATGGGAGTAGGATCAACGACTCATGAAGAAATGAACCAAAACTGGTTAAGAAAAAAAAAGGTTTATATTGACGAATAAAATGGAACTAGTTTTCTCGTAAAATCTCATGGGATGAATCTTCACCCAAGGATGAGCATGTCAATGCTAAATGTTATCTCTCTACTCATTCATTTCAAATCTTTTACAGCATAAATGAAAGGCACAAGTATTGTGTTATTATGTTTTTTTTAATCTGCATAAAGGTTTTTACAATAGGCCTTGATCTAATCTTATGGGGATAAATATTGGCTAAATATAGATGCCACTATTCAACGATGAGAGGATTGGATAAAGTTGGTTTAATCTCATTATATTAAAAAAGAAATATATAAATACTGTGATACTCTTTTAACGAAACTAATTCGTGCCGCCAGCAGTTTTGTTATATGGAAGTTTCATTATATGAACCACGTTTTGCATGTAAAAGCCCTAATCCATAAGGAGGATTCGTAAATTCAGACACAATGTTTATGTAATTGATAAAATATTAGTAATTGGTAATATGTGTAATTTTGTAGCAATAAGCAAATGTAGCAATAAACATGCTACATAATATACGTTATTTATTACAGTACTTTATTACAAGGGTTCTCCTGAAGTCTATTGTCACATATTGGCTTGATATCTGACCATTATCACAGTTATGTTACAGTCCTAAATTAAAATAGAAAAAAGTTTATGATATTTTTGTAAGTAAAAAGTCCGATTTTTCATTGCTAATTCATGCTCAGTGAAGTCCTGGAGTGTTTACAGAGATTCTGAGTTCTCAGTATCAGATGATTTATGGGTTTAGTATAAGTGGTGCTTCTTCAACATAATCAAATGCTCACAAACTGTTTGCTTTTGTTAGAAAATGGAATTGGCTTTATTTCGTACATTCAAGGTTTCAGCTTGCCAAAGACCATATTGGCTGAAGTCTGTTTTGTGACTAAGCTTCATTAGTTCAGTTTGAGGTAGTTGAATGCTCATTTTGAATGACATATGGAGAGACTTGGCAGTTGCTTAAATGTGGGCACTTGGAAATAAAGTGAGAAAGTAGTGATAAAAATGGTGTGGTAAGAATGGAGTGGTTGTGTGGAATTTACTAGTTTTAAGCATAGTTATTCTGAAGATTTAACTACAAGATTTTTGTTTCTCTGTTAATGAAAAGTTTCTTTCACTAAGGGCATCGTCGAGAAATATCATCTTTTTATGAAATTATTTCACTATACGATAGGCCAAATGTTGTAGCGACAAGAATGTTAAGAGTGTCCAGGCGTGTAAAACTGTTTTTATTTAATCTTCAAGCACGTCAGTAAACAAAACAAAAGAACACTTTTACAGAGATCTTACTCCCGGATCTAAATCCTACTTTATGCTGGTTGGCGGTGAAAGGCAATGCAGATCGAGTTGTTAGACACGGAGAAATAAAGTGTCCGAGTGCAACCAACCGTCGACAACAACATTACAGCCAGAAGACATTCATAAAAGTGTCTGTGCCGTCTCATTATGCTTACGCACAACATAGCAATCATCAGCTTATAGTTCTGTGAATCTCCAAAATCCATAAGGGAGGAAGATCTTTTGCATATTTAGCACCAAAACTATGGAATGCTCTGCCTAGCACAATTCGAGACTCAGAATCCGTGAGTCAATTCAAGTCTAGACTGAAGACACGTCTCTTCAACTAAGCATATATTGAGCTGTGATAATAACATATCAAATGAGTTAATATAATCGTATAGTAAGGCTGCCTAGTCTAGTTGCTTGGAACCAAATCACACCTGCACTCCATAAGACTCTCAAAATCTTTAATTATGGTACTCCATGTTATCCTAATGCTTTGATTTTTCTGTTTCACTCCTCTCCTGAGCGCCGAGTGCCGTACGACCGCCTGGAGGAGTGGTGGTGCCAACAGATATGATGCCAATCAGACCGCTCGGAAAGATAAAATCTCTTAGGAATTTCGGGTTCTACATTCTATGATGCCCCCTAGACCTCTGTAGACCTGGTGGCGCTGTTTTACGTGGAGTGATGAAATCATCATCAAAATGGCACGAAAAAACCAACGCTCTGATTTTGTAGTGTTAGAATGCCAGAGGAGACTGGCACCAGTGAGCCAGATTCTCTTTGAAAAGGAAAAAAAACATGTTTTCCACGCTTTCTGTGCGAGGGATTTTTTTTTTTTTTACCTGGCCACTGTCGCATATATGCTTTCTTACTGGTCATAGTCACCCTCTTAACACCAACGAACAAATTAATACAATGCATCAATCTTTTTTACATTTTCACACATACACTTTGAGACAGTTGTAACTGTGAAAAGCCGCCTACAAATGCACTGAACTGAACTTGCACGCGCAAAACTCAGGTGAGACGCTCTGCTAACATCCTGGTGATGTCAGCTATTAAGATATTTTATCATATTATAAAAACTCTTTTTTTTTAAACTTGGGATAGATAATCGGATTTACACACAAAATGCGGCCAATTTTACAAAATTTCACCAAACTGCTCTCAGCCCGAATACATTTTGCAAAGAGAGGTATCACTGTACATCACAAACGGGAACTATTTTTAGAGTATTAGATGAGATTCGAGAGTTCTGAGGGAGTGCCACCTCACTAAACCTTCACATTTTGTGATTTTGCATGGAGGGAAAGCTCCAGAGAGAACGGTTTCGATCTCGACGTAGCGCTTTCTAGAACAGCAGTCATTAGCCGCACAATTCAGCGTCTCTGCAGGGGCCGTTCTCTGCTCCACTGCATGCCTGCACAAATGAAATGACTTGCCTGTAATGGAATGGCTGATTTCACAGCACCGGTGGCGAAAAGATGCAGCCTTCACGCAGCCCGTCAAGGAGAAAGGCGGCTGAGGGACGCTAATGGTCTGCTTTGATGTTTGATGGATTTTATGAAGCAAGAAAGGAAAATCACAGTGATTACGGAGTGCATTTTTATCCAAATGAGGAGCTAAGTGAGATGTATTGCTGTATAAATTCAATTTACCGTGTGACAGCACCTATAGACCACAATTCCCAGAATCACACTTGTTGTTTCCACTCAGCTTGTTGTGATTTCAAGGACATGTTGAGGGCTGAGCCTTTGTTCTTGTGATTGAGTGTGTGTGTGTGTGTGTGTGTGTGTGTGTGTGTGTGTGTGTGTGTGTGTGTGTGTACATGCATTTAGTTGAAAGTGGGGCCCCAAATGCTACGTTTCTATGTTATGTAATAGGTGTTATCTATCTATCTATCTATCTATCTATCTATCTATCTATCTATCTATCTATCTATCTATCTATCTATCTATCTATCTATCTATCTATCTGTCTGTCTCTCTGTCTCTCTGTCTCCCTGTCTGTCTGTCTATCTATCTATCTATCTGTCTGTCTGTCTGTCTGTCTGTCTGTCTGTCCAGCCGTCCTATCTTCCCCATCATCTATAAATCAATTCAAAACAATGACCCAGTTTAACCCATGTGCAAAAACAACTGCTGTAAGATTGTGCAATAAGTGCAGTTATGCAATTTATGTTTATAGCAAGTACTGTTTTTTTATATATATTTAAATATTAATGTTAAAAATCTTTGTATTATTTTATTCTTTTTTATTTTGTAATAAGGGAACAAAAGACGGGGTACGACATTTAAGTGGTTGTTGATACTTTACTAGGCGTTTAAATTGGATTCTGATCCTAATGCATTCATCTTTCTTTATGTGTCTGTCTATCTATCTGTGTTTTTCATTCTTTCTGTCTGTCTGTCTCTCGTTGTTCTATCTTTCAGTCTGCCTGCCAGCTAGTGATGGGAAGTTTGATTCTTTTAACTGATTCGGATCTTTAATTTTCCACCAGTAAAGTGAACAAATCATTTCATCATTTGTTAACAACACGGCGCTGTAATAGTGAGCTCGCACTCAAAAGCAATATACGCAAGACACCATGGTTTGCTTCAGCAGACAACAAATAATACAAAAATTGCCACCAAACTATTCAAATTATGTGAATGCCTAGTAAAACTTTATCTACGTCCTGCATCTGCCCTGCCATCTTTGCTTTAACAGCTTGATCACGTGACACGTGAACGAAATGATCGAAGAGCATGTGATCCGTTTGAACGAATCACAAACGAACTGGTGTGATGTTGCTCGATACTATCGTTCACTGAGGAGACTCATTCATTCCAAATCATATGAAAGATTCGTTCATTTTGAACGATTTGTTCATGAACGACACATCACAAATGCCTGCCATCCATACAGCTAAACAACTTATTTTCTTTAAACTCAAAGTTATTGATGATTGTCAATATCAGGAACTGTAAGAAAATCTTTCTGGAGTAGGATATGTGTGTTTCATTAAAATAATTCATGATTGTGGAGTGTGTTTTGTAGTTTTTGACAACAAATCATCTCCACGGAATCTCTGTGGCAACCTGTCAGATATAAGTTGACTGTTGTTAATGTTTAGTCAGTTACCTGCTTTAATAAATGTGTTAATAAAAGGCAATTTCTCAGGCTAATCCAGTTCTCGTGTTTCTCTGACAGGAAACCCCTTCTGTACTGACAAAGATCCCAAATCTTCATTTCAGGAACCTGCCACAAACAGTTTTGGAAAACACTACAAAGGATTAAAATAGATGCAATAAAAACAAAAACAGATAGATTGTCGCTTACTAATTCCAACAGGATGGCGGTGTCATTTTTAGCGCTTTGACACTAATTCAAGTCTCCGGTATCATCTTCCGAGCACTTTTGCTTTCCAGATTGACTAACACATGGCGTCTTGTCTTTTCCTGTGTCTGTTTTAAGTGCTGAGGCCACGCATTCTGATAGGTAGTGCCACGTATAGCCATATTTATTGTGACAGTTAAATTACAACCTTGCTGTGCAGCCATCTTTCGTTTTGCACGGCTCTATATTGGGGCTCAGGGTCGTTCAAGCACATGCACATCACTGTCTGTCGTGCGGAGACAATCCATAGAATCTCACGGGATATACTGTAGAAACGCTTATTTCACCGTATATAATTAGCTTTATGTCATGATTGGTATTGAATGTATAAAAGGCTTTCCATTAAAACGTACTATAACTACAATGTGTCTTACAGATAATTGCTCAAAAGAACATTTGATAAATGTATCAAAATGTTGGTGGTACTAATTAGTCCCAAATTTAATTAGGCCAAATTCCCAACACAATTGCTAGTACATAAGTATAATGTGTCAGATTATGTGGGAACAAATTGTGCTTAAATGGGCAAAAAATGTGAGAAAGATAAAGTAAAAGTCGCCCTTGTAACCACTCACACACAGACAACATTTCCAGACTGTAATTCCCTGGAACGCAAGTTTCTGGATTATGAAAGAAGACCAGAGGAGATCAGGAGGAAATCCAGGCAATCACAAGGAGTACATACCGCATTTACGTGAATATAAGCACCACTTTTTTCAAACTTTTGACAAAAACTAAACTAAATACAATCATTAATTTTACAACAAGCAGAAACTACAAACCACGACCGGTTAGCTTAGCGCTAACAAACGAGTCCAATGGAATCGCAAAAAGAGTCAAAAACATTCGTGAAAATGTGAAAATGAAGAACACTGACGGGTTTGTTTGAGAACAGGTCTTGAAGTTGAATCTCTAACGGGTCTGTGTCACAACAAAATGTCTGCTACAAGTTAAAAGTCCTTCCAAGAAATTGTTTAACGGTTTACTGGTGTTCAATGGTTTCAGAGCGAAATCTGACGTTGAAATGTGCATACTCAACTACAATCCATACATAAACAGATTTCTTAGAGGCTACTGTACACACACACACACACACACACACACACACAACCACACACCATTTTTAATTCCCTTTGTAAAACAGACAGAAAAACAGCTATTCACTGCAATAATACATTTAATTTATTGGTAGGTTAGAGCTTTATCCTATGAGCCTTTATATACTTTTTTTTCTCTATTTTGCCTTTTTTTTCCACCCTACTTTCTTTTCAATTCTCCCTTCTTTTTATTTCTTCACTTTTACAGCACATTTCTGGAGAGGCACTTGTTTTGTAGCTGCTCCTCAGAGGGTGGCATTTAATGGCTTCCAGTCAGAGTTACACTCGGCTCTGATGCTCAGGTTTTAATGAACAAGACTCTGGTTCTTACTGCTCAACGACTGAGAAGAGAAGCAGAGGCCGAATGTGGGACTTCATAATGAAATGTGTAATATCATATTCATGCGAATATAAGCACCCCTTTTTTTTTCGAATTTTCGACACTCAAAGAATTGAGGAGTGCTTACAATTTCAAATATATGCGTAAATTTACGTCTATATAATTTTAAACAATGGTGCGTAGGCAGACATGCATACAGTATAAGCTTCTATTGGCTCAACAACAGAAAAAAAGAAACATTAGACACGCCGCCACACTTAACAGAGACAAAATAACACACTGAAAGAAGTAAGATTAAACTAAATACTGTACAATAGTTTATAACAAGTCCTGATCATCAAAATCATAACTAAGCTTAGCTTAGCGCAACAGGCTGCAAACGAGTCCAACGTGTCATCGCAGAAAGAGTCGAAACAGTCAAAAATGAAGAACACGGGCAAGGAGTTAAAAAAAATCCAAGGAACAGACACAATCAAAACGCCCGTTCGCTGCACAGTGGATAAATAACCCGTCGCTTGAAACAATTGCTCTGTGCATGTGAAGAGTCTGAATGGAGCAAAGAATCCTGGGAAATGAAGTCCTAACCACTAGAATCAACTTTTTGTTATCTATTATTCAAGTAAAACGATACCAAAATGATATGTGTCAAAAGTTAGGTTTAAAGAAAAATGTGTATTTTTTAAGAGAATATTAACGTAATTGAACTAGAAATGTTAATAAAAAATACACATTTTTTTATTTTGTACCTGGAAAATCAGGGGGTGCTTATATTGGTGGGGTGCTTATATAATCGCGTACATACGGTGTGTGAAATGCTGTAGTGGAAATCCTCAATGTGGGAATCCTAATGGCTAAAGGAAAAAATGTGGAAAGGAAACAAAAAGGTGTGAGTTATTACAAATCCATGAGACGGGTTTCAACTTTGTGGAACTCCCCCGGGTGTTTTACAGAAACACCGAAGCGAGAACAAAATTGGTGTAGACGGAGGAAAAGTGGCAGACAAAGAAAGTTTTTGTTTCCAATTCTACAACACCACCAGCATGGTGGTCCGGACAGGTCGGTTGGACAATATATTTAGGTTCTTCTGCAGTGACTTTGAACTTGCCCTTGTATTTTCCTGTCTAGTATAGATGGACATACTGTCAGTGGACATGTCAGCTTAATGAAAAACCTTGCCTTTTCTGATTATTTGAGTCAAACCTTGACCTTTCAGTTCAGAGGCAGAAACTCTGAATCTAATGTTGTCACGAAGCAAATCTGTTTTTACTAGGCTTGCTATCACACGCTCACAGCTAGTCTTTTCTCACGACACACACGTGCAACAATGATTTTAACTTTAAGCGGTTGAACACACATACACACACACACACACACACATGTACAGTGGTACCTTGGTTCACAAACACAATTGGTGAAATGACTGTGGATGTGACCCGAAATTAGTCATTCAGTTCAATGTAAATTTGGTTAATTTGTTGAAAAAAAAAATACAAAGTGTCTAAAAAAAAAACTAAAAGATAAGTTAACCTGTTAATAAAATAATAAAAGTTAATAATGTTTGTCACATAGACATTTTCCGCATTCGTTAAGAGATTGTTTGCTTACGTCCTGCACGTCCTGCATGCAAGTGGTATGTAAATGAGACTGAACCACGGCATAACTATTTTCTATTTATTTATATTTATATGTATTGTTAAACAAAATATATTTTATAAAAACAATAAAAAAAATCTTGTAAAAATATAAATCTTTATACTATTTATAATTTCAGATTTTGTTGAGTATGAGTATTTATCAGATTAGTATTTCTGGCTGTTAGTTTATTGTGTGCCATGTAATCTGGAAAAAAATGCCTTCCTTGTGTGTGAAACACTTGCATTATGAAATAGTCATTTTTAAAGGTGAATTTTACAATTCTGTAAGAGTCCAAAAATATGGTATTGTTACGGGCATTATTTAACGGCATGAAGGTGAGTAAATCAACTATGCTTTATCATTCATATCTGTCTCGTTGTTGTGAGTTTACTCAGCCATTTATTCTCTAAAGGCTTACAGTGTTACCGCATCAGTGACCTTTCATTAATGTTTCTCTTCTACACATTTTGCATTCTTAACACGTGACCTATTCTACTTCATCTTAAAAAAAAATCTATTTAAATCAATATTCTAGTACTTTCTATGTTCAGGCTACTTTGTATACATTTCAAAATGTATTACTACAGTGGAGTAAATGTATCTTGCATAACTTTTGCTTTTATGAAAAATGTCTGTAAAGAATTGGTGGAAATGTACTCTTTAAGTACCTCATATTTGCCAGCTTTCACTTCGGCGAATGAAAACACCCAAACTCGTGTATTTTCTCCCCCTCACTGAGTAAAAAAAAATCAAGAAAATAATGTAAGAATTTGTAGAATTCTTTTAAAGAACCAGAAAGTGCATTCTGACATTATTTATACAAGTTACTTTTGAAGTGATTGCTTCATTGCTTGCAAAGTGATGTGTTATTCATCTTTCCATCCATTTCAATCCCTTTAACCTATTTTGGATCACAAGGAGCTGGACCTAAACCGGAGACCCAGAGGAAATCCACATGGGAAGAACCAGCAGGAGTGAGGTGATGGCGAAGCCCACTACGCCATCATGTGTTAGGCTAATAACCCCATTCTTGGGTTACTTTACTTAAATCCAAATCATTTCCTTAACAGCTTGTTGAAAAGAGCATCTCGGTCTTCAAGCTAAATGTGTAACTATATAAAAGTCACCACGCAAGTGATTAAACGGATAATGACGTATTTTTTTTTTTTTTTTTTTGCAAATATCCCTTCAAGGACTATTTTAAAGTGCTGATGTGTCTAAAAAGACAAATTGTGACATTTTGACATTTTCTTTTTAATTGTGTGGCTAACAAAAAGAATGATTGACAAAAAAAATTGACGCTCAAAAACTTGGGGGGTGGAAAAATCTCAAAAACCAATTTTAAATATGCACGTAAATATAAGCCCCCGTTTTTCCATATTTCAAGTCAGGAGCAATCACAAATAAACACAAAACACGTCATGTTTAGGCAGCGGTGCGCGTGTGCGTCTTTAAATTATGCATAAAGTAAAGTAAAGTGAGTGCTATTAGGCAGACATGTATACAGTATAAGTTTTTATTGGCTCAATAACAGAAATAAAGAAAAGTCCTGACCAGTAGAATCGACTTTTTGTTATCTGTCATTCAAGAAAACGATATCAAAATTCACTTTCATGTATATATCCACAATTAGAAACACAATAATGCATTTCTGTAAATGCATATTTTACACTTATGTAGTACAGTGTAAAACTGATACAAAAATGCTTTGGTATTTTATTTGCACCTTTATACTCCATAAGTAGACATTTTAAAAGCAGACCTTCGTTTTTCTTTACACCAACACGTGACGTGCTGAAGGTGAGCGGAAACAGGAGCAATGTGCTGGCATGGGAACACATTCACAGCACGAGTCTTTGACTTCAACAAAACCTCTGTGACAGATCCGTCTACACCACGTTCGGCGCAATACAACATGCCCCATTACGCCACATGCTTGTGCAATCGCCAAAACAGGATATTTGCAGCGAGAAACTGGTTTCAGAGGACCGTTTTGCAAACCACTGTCTCTTTTCCAGTCTCCTCATCCACACAAGTTCAAAAAAGTGACGTGCATTGGCGACTGAAACCAGAAACGCGATTACTTAGGGAGCTACGAAGCTAGAATGCCCGGCCCTGCAAGGGAAATGTATATTTTATTAACATACAACTCTGACCTTTCCAGTTGTCTCACAGGAATTCTCCGGAGAGCCACAACGTGTGTGAATGTCTGTTTAATATAGAGGGCGACTATCTAATAGCCTACAGCAGAACCGTCTGTGTCTTGACTTGAAAAGGTGAAATTCCAGAAATCCAAGGGTTTATGGGGTTGACAGGTTAACAGATTGGCAAGTGTTAGGAGTTCGATCTTGAAAGGGAATCCTGGATGTGTGTGTGAGTGTGTGTGCTGTGCAGTCATTTAGACTCCGTGATGTGAAAGATTGGTGATAACGGAAAGGGAACTGTGCTCGTCACTCACAGGAGCCGATAATGTCAGCAAACAGGACAACAGGAGACCACATATGTTCTTGAGAAGCTGGCAGGCCTGTCTGACTACAGATAAGCTGGACAGTCTTTAGATTTCAGCTGGATATTTAGTCAGGAAACAGATTCAGATGAACTACACAAATCGGAACAAGATTATGTGGAGAACACAAAGGTGTTAAATAATGGCCCAACGTAGACTTTCATTGTGATTTTATGTATTTTTTGAGCGACTCGCTGGAACGTAAGACTGAAACATCTGCTTGTTGCCTCCTCAACCGAGATACAATATGCTGTAAATTTTAATATCTCTCAAAATGCACAGGCTGTTTTTTTGTTCAGTCGTTTCTTTGAAGCATGTGCTCATCTCACCGTTGCAAAATTAGCAGTGGATATTCACTTCTTGCCCTTTTTTATAGTTATATTGTATTATAATATATAGCATTACTGTGCAATGCGCTACCGAGGCAAAACAAAGCAGTGAAAAGCAAAGAAATCATTGTAGCTACTTTTCAAACGTGAAATTGGCAAGAGTGTACCGTTAATACAGTGTTACAGAGTAAAGAGTACATTACTGTAAGACTTACTCCATTACAAGTCATCAATTCCAAGAAGACTCTAGTAAAGATTGCAGAATATCTAATTACAAAATAATTTAAGTGTTTTAGATTTAAAAAGTAATGTGAAAAACAATGGTTTTATTTCCTAATATAGAAATTAAATTGAACACTTCGATGTTTTAAGATGGCAGAACAAAATGGAAAAAAGAACAGAAAGTCAAAGTCAACGGCAAAAGATGGTGACTTATTTCGAACAATCACAATGTAACGAGTAAAGGTAAGTGTCCATTCAAATGTAGTGGAGTAAAAAGTACAGATACTCAATCACAAATGTAGTCAAGTAGAGAGTAAAATTAGCTTATATTGTTGATACTCAGTACAAGTACAAAGTAGCCAAAATCTCAAGTAAAGTAACAAACTCCATGTACCCAAGTACACTACTAAATGCATCTCAGTGAGAGATTTTTTGACTAATAAAGTTTTTGACTAATAAAGCAAAATATGCTCACACACGTACAAGAAGATGCCATGTTAGCTTCCGAAAAACAGATCTTTCTCAATGTATTTCTCAATTTTATCAAAGTCTTGCAATCCTGTGCAGTCTCAATTTATAAAGATACTGATGAAATAACCAGGCAAGTTCTTCACAGACAGTGCTTTAAAACCTTTTCTACCAACATAAACTTAGCTCTCTGTTAATTATAGAAAATCAAATTCACACAACTGCAATAATGGAGCCCTGTGTTTTGTCTCCCGAATGGACGCTTTTTTATAAATTACGATACATATTTTTCTTTATATTTTACTTTTAGTTTTTTCTACTGCGCACGTTTTTATTGATTTTAACCAGGATATTTCATCCATCCGCGGCTACAAAGTCCGATCAAATTGATACCCTGACTTTTTCCGTCATGGTCACTTCTTCAAGCTCTTCTTGTTGAGCTCTATTCGTTCCATTTTTATGTTATATTATATTTTTTTATGCACATTAAAAAATGGCGTTTTGAGACCTTGAGATTTTGGTTCCTACCAAAACAATTTGTTGACTTCCCCTACATTTTGCCAATCTCCAGTTCCACCACATCGCAATAAAGTTCTATTGGAATAAAATATGGTGACTCTGGAGACCATTTGAAATCCAGTAAGTGAACTCATCATGTTCAACAAACCAGTCTGAGATGATTTGCGCTTTATGATGCTCAGTTGGTACTAATGGGCACAACGTGTGCCAAGGAATTTATACCACCAACAACCTGAAACGTCAATATAAGGCAAGATGGCATCCAGTGTGGACTTCTGCTTCTGCAGCACAAGATTTGCCGTGTTGTGCATTCAGAGATGCTTTTCAGCAGACCTTGGTTGTATTGGGTGGCTTTTATAGATACTGTTGGCTTTCTATCAGCTCATGCCAGTGTGATCATTCTCCTCTGACCTCTGGCATCAACATGGCATTTGCGGCCGGCCACTGAATTGCCACTCTGGAAATGCTCTCATTCAGACCACACTCTGAATCCTAGAGATGGTTGTGTGTGAAAATCCCAGTAGATCAGCATTTTCTGAATTATTCAGACCGGACTCAGCCTGGCACCAACAACCATGCCATGCTCAAATGAACATCAAAATGTGAGTTTTATTATTAACTTTAGCTCTTTTTATACTGTTTATTGAAAGCAATTTATTGATATGGCTGATGAGTTTTTTACATCAGTTTTCATCACACAGACTTCAGACTTTTGTTAAAAAATACTCATAACTAAACATGAATTGAGCACATGAACATTAATTCACAAATGAATTAAAAGAATAAACACTTAACTTACACTTGGACGACTTGGTCCTGCTGTGTCAAGGTGGAGGGATGAAGCCGCCTCGTTTGCCACTCAGGAGGGAGACATTTTCCGGAATCATCATCAGAATGGCTCAGAACAATCATCACAATGATTTTGTAGTGTTAGAATGCCAGGGCAGACTGGCAGGAACGTGGGCCGGGTTCTCCTCAGGGTTTTATCCTCGCATTCCGCCAGTGAGGTCATTTTTTTTTTAACCTGGCCACTGTCGCATCTGTTGCTTGCTCACTGCTGGACTCATCACTTGAACTACATCAAAGAAAAAACATTTTACATTCACAATTACATTTACAATAAATCAACATTTATATGTGGAAGTGAAGGCTCGTGAGTTTGCAAACACAAAGAACAATAAACGACAAAACATACACAGGAGGACAAGTAAAAGCCAAATTAATATAATTGTTTTTTTTTAATAAAAATCGAATTATAAATTAACTAGTAATGGCAATAAAAAAAATGAACAATGTAACAACAGACAGAAATAATGCAAATCGAAGACTTAAACCCTTAAACTGAATGATCTTGCAGCAGGTCGTGCATGACTATGAGCTATTCAAACAATTATTCACACGCTTCTTTGTTGTACAAGTACAGTATGTCTCATGTTCTAGTTTATCTCTTTCTCTTTCTAGTTTATCTCTTATCTCCAGCATGTGCTTGTGTGTGTTTCCTCCGTTTCACCAGTTTCCTTCCAAATTCAAAATCATGAGCTTGATAGAAATGTAGTCTGGATAAATTGCTCATACTTGTCATCGATCTTCTTGAGGCTGTGAACCAGACAGATGACGAAGTTTGCCAGATCTCTCAGGTTTATTAAAACAAAAGACTGAAATATAACGAGCCAGAAAATGGCATAAGAGCCAGAAACAGAAGCATGGCATGGCATGGCAACAGAACTTCCAATGTTGCAAACATGTGCGAAGTAACATCAATAACCGATCGTTTGTGATCTGTAGCGCAGTTTTTAATTAGTAATGCATAAGCGCCTACAGGTGTGTGCTGGAGATTGTTGTCAGGTGCTTGATTACTTCCTTGCTGCTTCTCTCCATCGGCACTAGAGGGAACCTCTTACATTACTATAGGTGTGAGTGAATATGTATTTATAGATACAATTTTTATAATTTTGGGTTAATCTAGATTGATTTAGATTAGATTCAAAAATAATAATCAGAAAATGTAAGTCAGTTTTAGATTTAAAAATTACTGTAAATTGTATTAATTTAGTATATTAATACATAATCTATGCCCACCTTCAATACATATTTTTGTGAACCTTGTTTGTTTTAAAAACATTAAAAATAAAAATTGGAATTATATCTGTTTCATGAATGATTTAGTCATGAGCAACACGAGTGTTTTGTTTCTGTTTATTTGCTGTGTCCTCAAAGTGTTGTGCTGGTTTACACTGCAACATTGGGCTGGCAAGTATTGTTTGCTTTGCTAATACCACTGAGTCCCAGAGGGTCGGAGTAATATCGACTGCAGTATTGACATTGTTTCACATTTCTCTTTCTACTGCTACTTAAAGCACTTTCAGAAAGTCATAAAGCTGAGCGTCCTGACACACCAGTGAATTGATTACCAGACTGTTTACTTTTTCCTTTTCTTCTTTATCTTCACTTTCTTGTGCAGTTGGAATGGCTAAAATTAGTTGTGTAAATAACCCCCCCCCCTCTCTCTCTCGCAAGTACTTACTCTCTGACACTATTTTATTTCTTATTTCTCTCTCTCTCTCTCTCTCTCTCTCTCTCTCTCTCTCTCTCTCTCTCTCTCTCTCTCTCTCTCTCTCTCTCATTCTTTCTTTCTCTATTCTCCCTCTCTGACTCTCCTTTTTTTTCCCTCTGATTTCTGTCTTTCTCCTCTCTGTCTCTCTCTTTCTTATTTACCTCCCTCTCTGACACTCTTTTATTTCTTCTCTCTCTCGTTATTTTTCTTTGTTTCTCTCTTTTTCTTTCTCCTCTCTCTCTCTCTGATTCTTTTTCTTTTATTCTCCTTTTATTCTCTTTCTCTTTTTCTGGTCTCCCTCTCTGACACTTATTTTCTCTCTCCTTCACTCTCTTTTTCTCATTCGCTCTCTCTCTGCTTCTCTTACTTTCTCACTCTATCGTTCTATTTCACTCCGTCTCTCTGCTATTTAGCACTTCTTTGAGGTAATTTCGTTTTTTTCTCTTGCACACAGTGTCTCATTTCCCCCCGTGTAATCAATCCATGTAATTACAATGTCGTCTTCAACCCCAAAGCTTTAATCAAGCTGGGCATTTTCTTGCATCTCTGTCACGACACGCAACAGAAGAGTCACGGCTATGTCAATCGCTCCATGTATTTCTATAAAAGTCAGACAATAAAAGAAACATTATAGTAACCAACAAGCAACATTACCATGCTTTTTCAAGGTTGAGTATTCAAGAAACGTGTGAAAAGTGTAATGAGGAAACATCGCTGGCAAATAAATGGAGCCTTGCTGACTCAGTCATAGACCAAATCACTTCCGGCAAAAGAGAGGAATGAAGTGTGCGTGGATCTGACCAGCCGAGAAGAAGGGACTCGGCCGAGGGCTGATGCTTTTCATTAATATCCGTAAGACAGCCTTGTACTTGTTTAGTCCAAGGTTTTGTAAAAAAAAAAAATAAAAAACACCCTCCAGGGTTATTTTGGGCGGCCCTGCAAGAAGCATTGCAGCCGCTCTTTTGTGAAAGTGCCATTTCGAAAGTTTTCACTGTGAAACTCCCTTAGGACATGGTTAAGCCTAGTGGGAAATTGAATGCACTCGTCATGGCAGTCTGTTTCTTTGGTTGGCCGCTCATCTAAACCAAATTTGCCAGTAAATTAAATCCAGTGCTCGCGAGACAGTTTTGTAATGCAGTATGACATGTATGTGGATGGTTATTCCTTTTTTGCCCATGGGGTACGACCTTTTTTCTATTTCTTGTCTAGTTGAATGTGGTTGTGGCGGGATGTGCGAGACCATAATCCTGCAGCTCGATGAACTGTCCGAATCGTCCAATGAATTGTCTGATTGCTTTTATACTATGCTGATTGAGCGTTGCACTTTTGATATACTATCTCAATTATCGTGGCAATGAGCTCGAGGCCAGATGCATGTCGTCTTGATCGCTGTTTGCTTTGCTAAATTAGAAACTCATTAAAAAGCTATTCTAAGTGTTGGAAAGGCTGGATTTCAGGCTTATGGAGCGCAGAAGCAAATACTTCCAAATTAAATAGATTAGGGCATTAACGCAGCATGCAGATGAGGAGCAGATTCAGGAAAGACTTAGATCCTCTTCATTCTTGAAGAAACCGACAACCCTTTTTCAGCGTTTGCTCATGTTCATATAGAGTAATCCTTCCCACAGTGGTCTCAGTCTTTATAGAAATCCTTCATGGCTTCCACGTTTACGTACGTGCTGTTGTTGTAGTGTTGTCAAAGCTCACAGGGAGCTGTGTTCTGCAGAGGGAGGTTTATAGGCTGTGATGAATGATCTGCCCAGTTCACTGCCACCGTGCTAAATGCTTTCAACGCTGGCAATTCTATAAGAGCTTCCTCTCTCCCTTTCTGGTTGGAAAGACCATCACCCTTCTGCAGGAACCTACAACCTACTTGAAACGATCCACAGCAAACACTCTGTTGTCGAGTTCTTCTGTGTCAAGCAAACTCCTGTGGTTTGATGAAGAAAAGGTAAGTTCAAGTTTATTCAGATAGCGCTTTTCTTAGTCCCAGACCAAAGCAAAGTCTCTTTGTGGAATTGGGGGGAAAAAAGAGTCTTTAAATAAGAAAAATGTCCATTGTTCATCGGTGTTCAGACTATGGGCTAAGACCAGAAGAGCAAGCTACATCTCCACAGGCTAGGAAAACAAAACCTCTCTGGCGGGGTGAGAGGAAAAAACCTAGGGAGACTCTGACTCTGTGGTGCAAGTTTCTAAGCACTTTGAAGGGCTCTAAGACAATAATTATAGCAGTGATGCTTTGGTGCAGGTGAGGTTCGGTTTCCAGGCTTCTACCTTATGCAGCCTTCCTATTCGTTAGTATTTGTCTGAACATGTTATTATTACAGTTATAAATATGCTTCTTGAAGAGTTGTGTTTTCAATCTTGACTTAAAGTTAAGAAACACTGCACAAAGACTTCGATCCAAATGGAAGGAAACGTACCATTATCATTTTAATGATTGGTTGAATATCATTGAATCAATGACAGCGACTGTAACAATCAAATATGTGCCTCCAGTCAGACCAGCTGTGTGTCTCTCTGTAAACACGCCGCACCTTTAACCTTTCAGCGTTTTACAAGCTGCTGTTTGTCAGAAGGGGGTGCGAGGATAACTAGAGCATGTGTCTTATATGACAACTCCATGAGTTATGCCATGTGCCATGAACCGTGAAAGTATACTTGAAGCAGAAGGGCTGTCAATGTCTGTGTTTTTTGTCTTGTAATTTAATCTGGTCCATGTAACATCTTCACTAATCTAGTCTCCAACCGGGCGCCTGTCAGAGCAGCAGATGCTTAACCCTTTCTTACACTGCCAGTGCAACTTGATTATAAAACCGTTTCGTCAATAGGAAACAGGTATTGAGCGTGTTTTGATGTGTATCATAATAAAATAGGGGGAGAAAGTTAGAGAAGCAGAGAGAAAGAGTGAATGGGAAAGAGTGAAGGAGAGAGAGAATAAAGAAATTAAAAGTGTGTCAGAGAGACCAGAGAACGATAAAAAAAAACAGAGAATAAAAGAAAAAGAGAGTCATAGAATGAGAGTATACAGTATAAAGAAAAGCAGAGTCAGAGAGATGGGTTAGAGAAAAAAAAGAAAGAGTGAGAGAGAATAAGAAAAAGAGTCAGAGAGGGGAACTACTACTACTACTACTACTACTACTACTACTACTACTACTACTGATGATAATAATAATAATAATAATAATAATAATAATAATAATAATAATATGTAACAATTATTAAAAGTAACATTAACAGCAATATTAATAGTTCAAGTTCAGTGCATTTTAATACTACTAATACTACAACCAAATAATAATAATAATAATAATAATAATAATAATAATAATAATAATAATAATAATAATAATAATAATAATAATAACAATGCTATTATTCTTTTTAAACTATTAAATCTAATGAAGTTCATTTGGTCATTCAAATTAAAAACTGGGAATCGGAAGTAAAGAGAATATGGTAAGAAAATAGTACGTAAACTTTCAGTGGTAAAGTCTAACCTATTTGTGTTTCTCATAAGTACTGTAAGAGCAAACACAGAGTCTTATTAAATTAGCTAATTGAAAGTTGAGTAACGATGAGATTGGATGTTTTAAGTAGGGGATGATGAAAAGTGACTGGTTGAAGTGAAAGCCTGTCCGGATTGATGATTAGCTGGACCAATAAAGAAGCTGAAGCTGAGTGTCTGAACAAACAGGAAATTAAACAACCATACATACAGAGCAACGCAATGATATAAGAGCGTGAAATATGTTCACATGTATGCATTCGTATTCATTTCAAACTGTAATAATTCTTGTAAACTCTCCATGACCCTGAAATGGAAAAGCGCACCAGAAAATACATGATTTGAAGCAATGAAATGCACAAATAGAAATCTGTAGTTTTTCATCATTTCCTTTCATAACAGACTTAGAAACATTTTTATTTATTAAACTGTCATTTATTATGACTTGTAATTGCAGGTTCAAAAAATGCTGTGCTATTATGATTAAGAACAGTGACATTGGAAATTGCATTCTGCGTGGACGGCCAACAGTGATTGACATGCAGAGGCAAAACCTGGCCACTGAATTTCCTGTTGAGGTATAATTCACTGCTTGTAAGAATATTTCTTTAGATATTGTCACAGCTGGTTTATATGTTTGACATGACTATTTGTAAAACAACATTTTTAAATGAATCATATTTTTTCATAATTTCTCACATTTTATCTTGACCCTTTTTATCTTGATATCCAACATATATAATATAGATGTACTGTATAAAACACATATGTTTTAGTATTTTCTAAATAAGTAGGCTTGTTTAATTATGTTTGATACCTACACTTTACCTTTCTTTCAACCTTCATGGCAAGCGCGTTTCTATTGATTCAAACAATCAGCCATAAATCTCATCAAATCAATTGCACTGTGTAGGAGATTTTCTCAACAGAGGTTTTGAGCCAGAACCATCTATAAAACATAATGGTCCATAAGGGGTTTTCTATATGTTGTGATGGTGCCCCTTTCAAAAAGGTGTTTTAGGTAATGGTCTGCTTAAAGTGGACAACAGTAGCACCAGTATCACAGTAAATTGCTGGGAATTTGGTGTCAAATCAATTGCACACCAAAGTCAGTGACCTTCTTGACAGTTTGATTTGTTGTAGGCGCTTCTAAGAAGAAAGGTCTCTAACAACTCAAGACACTGAGTACAGCATTTATAATAAAGGGAAATTTAATAATATGGGAAATTGAAGAGCTTGCAGAAATATACAGTGTAGTAGTAGTAGTAATACTACTACTACTACTACTACTACTACTACCACTACTACTACTACTACTCCTACTAATAATAATAATAATAATAATAATAATAATAATAAAAATATGAATAATAATAAATCACACTTTATTGGTCCCTCAATGGGGAAAATTGTCTCGTTCAAAATAACTTGGAGCAGTGGCCAGCTTTAAGTAGTGGTGTAAATAAAATACAATTCCCCTTTATTTCTTTTAGGATCAGAATCAGGGCAACACACTGTGTAATCTCTGGCTACGTACCACCCTGAACTGACTTTGAAGAAGCCATCACTGGATCCTGAAGTACCTGGCAGCCATTTTGAATTTTTCTTTTCTATCAAAGCTCCTTGAGAAGATAGTTTCCTTCTAAACTCTACAATCATCTATAAAACTTGTTCGGAAAGTTCCAGTCTGTCTTTAGCTCAGCTCGGAAAGGCAAGTGGTCCGCTCGTGACAGCCACGCCTTCTCATCCTACTGGATTCCTCAGCTGCCTTTGACACGGTGGATCATCCCATTCTTTTCAATTGTCAAGTCACTGATTAATTTGTTAATTAAATATTTATGTTTCATTTCTATGTATTTATATATTCTATTTTTGAATTTTCTTGTATGGTTAAATTAAGAGGGAATCAAATATGGAGTCAGACCACAATTTAGAGCTGCAACTAACGATTATTTTCTTATCGATTAATCTATCGGTTATTTTTTCGATTAGTCGACTAATCTATCGACTAATTTTTCGATTATTCTAACGATTATATTTTGCCCAAACGATTATTTGTCCATAAAAATTAAATAAACATGCTATTTAGTTTTTAATTAACACTTTTTAACTTTTTTTATTTTTTTTTAA
>MU204349.1:9333972-9363607 GCA_017309775.1 Paedocypris sp. Pulau Singkep
CGAGCGCGTCTTTCTCTAACTTTCACTAACTAAAACAGCAGCTCTTAAATGCACATTAAACAGACATCGGAGAAACATTAAACAGACACTTACAGTTGCGCTCGCGCCTCGCCGGTGTTCAGTTGGGCGCCGGTTACTACGTTTTCTGTGATCGATTAGCAATGCCTTCTCGTCATTTAACGTCATTTAAAGTTTATTTTGTTCTATGTCATCCTTCCTGAAGCCAAAATGTGTCCTAACGACAGAGACCTCGATCATCCATTTATGTTTCCCACACTTTAGACCACTTATTTGCTATCGTATGCTCCGTTAGTTTCCTGCGCCGCCATGTTTGAAAAAAATGAAAGCAAAAAGCGACTACTCGACGCGCAATTTTTGCGTCGACGTAATTACGTAATCGATTACGTCGACGGCGTCGACTACTCGTTGCAGCTCTACCACAATTAATTCCTTGTTGCCATGTACAAACATGATTAAAGTGGATTCTGATTCTATCAAAAACTATATTGCATTTTTCACCAACAAGTATGAATGTGTGATGTTAGGAAGAGGTAAGTCCAGGATGCGTCACACTATGCCTTAGTGTTGTGCATCTTTTTCGGCTTAAAAGCATTGAAATGGACTTTGTCTGAATACTTTGGCTCCGTAAATGCCTGAAGAGGATTGATTACCACAACAAATGCCCATTTGCATTCATTTTCTGCATGACTTGAGTTTCAAACATTTCCAACCAACGGAGGAAACTCCTGAAAAACAAATCTGAGGATTTTGGTCCGGGGCGTGATGCTAATCATTTCATCCTTAGCTGGTTTTCTGCAGACTGAGGGAGATCACATGGAGAAAAAAAATCATTTATGGAGGCTGAAACTGACACTTACAGGCATGGAAAATGCAACCTTTAGAGTGTGGGATAAGAGTTGCCCTCTCCAGACAGAGAATGAGACGCTGGGACACCTCAGCAAATGTTAATTGAAATGACCTGGCAGATTTACGACAGGGAGGAAAGTCGTTAATGCCTGGCACGATCCCACCGAGAGGCGGATTTGAGATAAGTCCCTCAGCGGATCTCACAGAGCTTAAGAGGGATGGAGATGCCAGAGGAGAACAGCTAATGAAAGTGTTCACAATGAAGGCCACATTAGCCACTAAATGCTTTCGGTGCATTATTAAAAATGACAAAGACCCTTGAATTGAACATATGAAGAAGAGAGCATTGAGCTCATGTAGAAGGTTATTAGGGAAATGGCAATGGTGTTGAGAACATGTGTGGACATGATTGACATCATATTTCCCTTTTAGTCTTTATTGAGGGTCGATTTAATAGGATGTGTTGCGGATGGAAATGCGGATTAGGGGCTAAGGAAGTTCCAACAATAGCTAATAGCTTTGGCAATTATTACCACAGTCCAACTTGTATTGGTTTTTATGATTTAATTAGACTACACTGGCCCCATATTGGAGCACAGATGTTCTTTTACAACTTACTCAACACTGAAAAGGTCACTTGAAGCCAAAACACTGGTATGCGCATTACGTGGGCCCTATGATTAAATATGTCATTTCATCCCTCGCTCAATTGCACTTTCTTTAATTGTGATGAGTAATCGTGAATAGGTCATGCTGTGCGGTTCGTGCTATCATGAGTTTGACGATTCTATATTTAGGACTTCAGATGAGGAAAGGGCAAAAACGGGCATATTCAATTTACACAACTCAAATGTCACAGAACATTACCTAATGCCCTGCCTGTGGTCTTCTGACTTGTGAACCGCTTTCTACTCGAGAGGAATAGATGACATTGATGAGACCACGTAAGCCAGAGCTGTTTTAGGGTTGCGCAAAGAGCGGAGAGTAAGACATCTTAATCAACCAGGAGAAGGCAAAAGCTATGTTTCATTAAAACGCTGACAAAGTGGAGGCAGAGGAATTGATGGCTTGTAATTGTGTGAGGATGTCTATCCTGGAAAGTAATGCGGTTATGAAGTCGGTGCCCTGAGAAATTGCGAGGAATTTGCAATCACGGTGGCTGTTTCTCAAAGTGCTGGCGAAGTGTGAAAAAGAAAATGCTAAAGCTTAGGATAATTCCCTAACATCCTTTCCCCCATAATGATCACATTTCATGTCATATCACCACAGCATTAATGATGCACATATGCAGTAGGGGTGGGCGATATGGGTTAAAATTCATATCACGGTATTTTCTAGTGTACAGACGGTATCGGTATTATATCACGATATTGTGTGTGTGGGGGGTATTATTATATATAAAATTCATGACCATATGACCATTCAACAACATATGATCCAACTTGGTCATGTGGATAGATGGAAGGATGGGTAGGTTGGTCAAATTATGGATGGATGGACAGACAGACAGAAAGTTGCTGCTGAATTAAATATAGGAGTGTGGCCCAGAAGTGTCGTAAACCTTATTGTGATTTAATGGAAAATAATATATAAAATGAATAAATAATGGTTTAAAAATATATTTAATTTAAAGAAACAAGAAAACAAAGAATGGGATAAAAAAAAAAAAAAACACATAAATGAATAGAATAAAATGAATAATAAAAATGATAAGATGTGTCTTATTCATTAATTATAGTATAGTAATTTTATTAATTATTACCAAATGTATTGTTTTGTTTGATTAGTTTTTAATTTATTCTGTCTGATTAATTTGTAATTCTTAAATTGGAAGCTTCTACAGCACCTTTGCCTCTGAACGGTGTTTACTTTAACTTAATTGTTGCGGTGATATTGTGGTGAAAGAATGAGATAGTGACTTGTTTATTCTGTGTTGCATCAATAACAGTTGACTGGATTGCAATCAAAGGTCAAAGGTGAAATCTTTTAACTTTACAATTACACTGATCCTGAGACTGATTTGTTCTGTTTTAATTAAGCCCCTGTGAGTCTGGCCTTGGGGATGCTGAGAAACCCCAACACGTAGGGAAGGAAACGTTGCTAGGAGACGGTTTGTACTCTGCCCTGATGAAACTCTACAACGCCCAGCAATTCATTAGAATTCCATTTCCTTTCATTTCTCTCACATTGTTTTGTGAATTTTTTTTATTTTTTATTTTGGGACCAAATCTGACCTTTTTATTACACGCTCCTCAGGGAAATGTGCTTCTCAGGCATCTCTAATAGACCCATGTGGGAATGGATTGTACTACAGCTTCGCTTTTTTATTTCTTCTTCGCTCTGAAAGTGGTGTGGGATTTGTGGACTGGACTCTCTTGTTCTCATTTTAATGTGGCTAGTAGTTGTCTGATCTAGTGCCCGGCAGAAAAGGCAGAACGGACCTCTGCTCTATTGGGAATGTTTATTATTTATGTCACCGATCCTGAAATATGCATTGGAGGGAGCTGGGAATGTTCTTTGAGAGCTCTCATTTTGTCGCCTGTGTACACTCAAAGGACATGTGATAATCAGGAAGCTGATGGTTCATGAACCATTTCTGATTGCAGCATCACATCGACTAGACGTACACTGTCTTTTGATTGTCTTTGGCGATGACAGTCATCAGCCGTGATGTTATAGCTCCGGAGGATTCAGGCGCCATAGAAGACATTTATTTGTTGATATTTATGGATTCTCTCAAAGAGAACCACCGTTTGAAAATTGCATAGTGGTTATTATGTTTTCCCAACAACCCAGTCATGGATCTGTCATCTATGGATCCTATGAGAGTATAAGGTTAGATTATGGACTGGGTTATGTGAACCACTTAGCTTTGTGGCCTAAAGCCATTTCGAGAGTGAAATGGCAATGTTTGTTTGGAAGCGCATTGATTTGCCTCATTTTTACTCCATGATGCCTCCTTGCATTAAAAACAAACCTTTGGATGTGTTCACTAGAGGCGTGTGTTTAAAAATGGATGATAATGGAATCGGTTCTCGCTGAGCACGCGACATGATCCCTTGTTATATTCATGACAACGACACACACTCAAGATCAATGTCCAAACTGTTGTAACAGATTTGACAATTTGGTGCTGCTTTTGCATCATTCTGAAAGAATGCTCCATTGAATGATGTGGTGAATCTTTGAATATAAGCTTCATGCATTTCTTTATACCAAAACTACAATGATTATTGGCATGTTGGCTGGTATCATAGCTCCACATGTTCCCATAGCAAACACACAAATGCGTGCCCTACATAGCCGAACATAAAACCTTCTGTTGAGCGATCATCTGGCCTGAAAATACTGGATAGAGAGATTTGTTTAGCTCTTGACAAGCTACTGTACACACCAGGGGTCGCCAACACAGTGCCCGCAAGCACCAGGTTGCCCGTACGCCTGTTCTAAAATTAGCTCAAATAATGTGTCCTTGCAATTTCATATGCAATTTTACATCAAATTCGATCAGTTTGGTCTGCCATAGCATAGCAGTATTGTTTTCACACTTCATTATGGTGATGGGAAGTCCAGTTCTTTTCAAAGATTCGACTCTTGGCTTGGCTCTCTTGAAAGAGACTCTTCTGGCTCCCAATTGGCTCCCACACAAGGCTGTTTTCCCACCTGCCTCGTTTAGTTCGACTGAATCACTATCCGCCTTCGCTACGTGCAGCATTAAAATATTTTTTCACTCTCAAAATATAAATGTGGTTATATATGGTATGTAAATGATTGTCCTGATCAGTGCGATACTATGTATATAAGCGATCAATACATACTGTACTAGGGCTGGGCGATTATGCCAAAAATGAATTGAACGTTTTAACACGATTACGATTAATAAACAATTTATTTATTTATTTATTTATTTATTGCACTCATAGTTCTCTGACATGTTTTGTACAATAAATATGCTCAAATTTAACGTGAGATATTTTTGAATAAAGTGTGCATTACTTGATTTTAAAATAATTGAAGAAAACACACACGTCATATATTATTATTTAGTGAACATCAACAAACTTAAACTAACACAGTCACAATCCCTTTGTTAGTCAAATAAGTCAAAATAACAGAAAACATTACTTTTAAAATTGTATTATTTATATGGAAAATGAGCAGTTATCTTCTAAATAAAATGTGTCTTGTTTATTATAAGATATAGTTTATAATAAGATATATCCTGTACAATTCTGAACAATTGAAACAAATCGAAATTTGAAAAACACTGGAAAATAGAGATTAAAGTGTTGCATATTGATATTAATTTATTTCCTATCTTTTTACAATGTTGATATTTTTTATGAGAAATCATTAACATGATCAGTGTCTTCACATAGCTAAACAAAATACCTTTAATTATTAATAATGACAAGTAATTTAAGCTAAATTGAGCAAATCGACTATTTCAGAAGTATGTATCAAACCGGTAGCACTTTGCCTTTATCAAGTTCAAGTTTATTTATATGGAGCTTTTCTTCTTCTATATAGAGTCCCAGACCAATGCTAAGCCGCTATCAGCACCCAGGAAGTAGCGCCCGGTTTCAAAACCCATGCAGAAATCGAATATCTTTCAAGTTGGGAAACCCATCGGTAATTGCATGAACACTACTTGGTGTCTATAAAACAAATCAGTTGTTTCTATCAGAATCACTTATCGTAACAGACTTGTTCTGTTTTTCTTACACTCTGCTTACAGACTGGTAGACTAATTGGAGACACTCTATAAAATGCTCCAGACACATTCACTAGCCCATATATGCTCTGATAAATAACTTGTGATTTCCCCTGGCTGTGAAGTCCTAATTTGAAGTTATTTCACCGTTTTTCTCCACCGTTTATCCCTTTAAGGATTTTGGCTTTACTTTTATTTCAGACCATCCAGTTTTCTGCAATTCCCGAATTCATTGTAAAGTCATCAAAATGCCCAAGTTTGATCGCGATTTTGCGAACATTGCTTTTCACCAGAAATAAATTACAGAACGATGCATTTAAAACAGAAAATTGTCAGTAAATGGGCACTTTACCCATTTACAATATTTCAAATTTGGACATTGTAAACCTTGAGGCTTTTCGGAAATCGTTTCCAATGTTCTCTTATTTTTCTTACTGAACTGTCTTGAGCTATCCATGCTTTCATCACCTCACACTTAGACTACTACAACTCGCTTTTGTCAGTCGACACTCTCACGCCTCCAGCTAGTCCAAAACGCTAAACTCCTGACTAGTAGATGCAAATATGACCACCTCACTTCTGTCTTATGCTCCTTACATTAGTTACTTGTCTAATACCAGATAGATTTCAAAATGTTACTAATCGATTGTTTTTAAAGCACTAAATGGCCAAGCTCCACTCTATTTAGAGCTGTCTGAACTGTTATATCCGCAAACCTCAGTAAGATCTCGACAATCAAATGGCCAAAGTCTTCTAAAAACCCTTGAGTCCTGTCTCAAGACTTGTGGCGATCGTTTCTTTGCTGTCATTGGTCCAAAACTGTGAAATACTCCCCACCACATAAAATCTGCCCCCACCAGCTCCATCTTCAAATCCAGACTCAGAACACATTTTTTCTCTTTGGCTTTCGATGTGTAATTTTAAAGCTACTTTTTACTGCCTTTTAATGTACTACTGTTTCGTTGTGTTTTACTTTTTACAACTCTTGCTTTTGCATATTATATACTTTTGCTATGTTCAGCTACAATATCTTTCTCCATTTTCCCTCTTGTGAAGCCCTTTGGTCAACCTTCGTGGTGTTTAAATGTGCTATATAAAGAAACTTGACTTAACTTCTCTCTTAAGACAGTGGTTTCTTCATTGACAGAATTCCAGTCACAAGAGAGTGAAGAAACCACTCATTGAACAAACTATTTAGTTTATTCACAACCCAAGAGTCACTGAGTGCAAAAGTTGACACTCTTTGATAGGGGAGTAAAAACAACAGAACTTCTGAACATGGGGGAAAAAGCCAGACTGCACGAAGGACAGGTGAGCAAGAATTCCACCTAGCACAAACCATTTTACTCTAGATAAATACTAAGCAAAATGCTACCAAAATATATTATACAATCACTCTACTTTAAAACTACAATTAACACATCTCACAAAAATAAGTATGAGATGAACATGTGATATATGAGCATCTGTCAATGGCAAAAGCAAATCCATATCACCTGCCATTATACAGAATTGGTAAAAATCGGACCAAGCATTACCCAAAAATACTGCGTTTGCATCGGGGTAGATTGTGTTGCAGCTTGTGCAATAAAGTACTTGATTACAATCAGTGGCGGCATTTTTTCATGTCATGTTGGGGGGCGGCACGAGCGCTCAGAGAAAAAAGAAAATCTGTCCACTAAGCGATTTTCTATTAGATATCATTCATTCGTGGCTCCCTTGTTAATGTTTACTGAAGGAATGATGCACAGAAAATGCGAGAGAAGTGGAAAACTTACGGAGCGACGCGCAAGGAATTTCACATTTCTCAACAAACAAAGCCGGCGGCCGCACAAAACTAAGTTCAAGGTTTATCTGTTGATTTGAATCCGTAAAGCTATCAGGGGCTTAATTTAGAAAAAGGAGAAAATAGGGAAAACTAGCAAAATATAAAAGGTATGCAACAGTTTTCTCTGTATTCATGTCATCAATAAAGGACTATAAGTAATAACTTATAAAGTGTTCCATATGTTCCGTAAATGTATCCGTGAAACTTTGTATTAATATATTTAAACATATATATTTAAAAAATGCGTACAGTATATTCAATATATGGGAAATTATTAAATTTTTTTACACATGTTTTTACACAAAATGTTTTTACACATACATACAGTACATACATACATACATACATACATATATTGTTAAAAATATAAGTCATATTTTGTTTCATATATGAATTTCACAAATGAATATATGAATAATAGGTATATCTCTATAACATTTTTAAAAGAGATTCATAAAAATACAAGATATTTATTTAAAAAATGCGATATATTTAAAGAGAGGGTCTCACCCCTTGGAGCCAGTCAATGCAGCTGCAGGTGACCATGTTGAAGAACACCTGGTGGAAGGAACAGTGTGAATGTTAAATAAAAGAAAACAAAACAAAACAAAAAGAAAACAAAAATGATTTAACAGCTTTACTGTTAGTCTTTTTATGGATTGGCTTGTTTTGTAATACTGCAAATTTCTCACTCTTTTACCACTTTTTTCACCACTGTGCTCGAGTTTAGTTCTTTTTTTCAACGATTGCATACCAAATCGAGCACCAGCATCCAGTGTTCAGCGGGCTACATAAAATCATCACAGCACTCCGACCGACCCTCGCTGCCAGACCTCCCATTGTCACTCACACGAAAATTGTTGTACACGTTCCCCGCAGGAAGATCCTGTGTGCCAGCATGCGTTTTAAAGAAATAAGATCACATCTCAGTCTTTCTCCCTCTTGTTTAAAGATTGATTCACAATGTGTTTGCCTTCAGATCTCCTTTTTAAATGGCACCGAGCACAGGAGGCGAGTGAATCCTCAGCCACTCACAGCTGTGGAGGGATGGAGGAAGGCGACCTGCACTGCCGCTACTTTTCTCACACTGAGCAGATGCGTCACATTCTTCTCGTCTTGCCGTATTTGAAAAGCATAAACACTGGCCACATCTATATTTATGACATTCTTTCAGCATTACGGGGTGATATTGAGGCATAAACTCTCCGTGACTCTCACTAACAAGGATATAGAAGACACAAATTCACAGATGACTTCATACCAGGCGGGGGTGAAGGAAAAAAATAACATTTATGAATACATATTGAGGATTGGTCATGAGAAAAACTGTGCGTTTTGCTGACTCCTATTATTCAGGTGCGATTTCATGTTGGATTATGAATAAAAGACTAAAAATATAATGTATAATCTATATGATTTAAATCTACATAATAAATAATGTAAATACTATTGTGTAATGTTTTTTATTTAAATTTTACATATACAAATATGTAAAATGTCCACATTTCTTTTTCTTTGTTGTAGATTCATAAAATATAAAATCTTATATTCTAATGTGTCTAAAAGAAATACAGATATCATTTATTTCACAAATGTTGTGTTGCTTTTGGTCTCAAAGCGCATCTGGGTGGTGGAGTTTGTATGACTAGAATAAATGATTTTAAACCATTATAAAAAATTACTACTAGAGACTACTTAGAGTTTCTAAACTATTATACTAGTAAAAAAGAAAAATAGTATTTTTATAAATGTACACAATTTAGCCATAAATGTAAAAAAAAAAAAAAAAAACGTAATTTTTAGGGGGTGCTTATATTCACGCAAATACAGTATCTTGTTTTTTTTCTGGTCATATTTTTTTCATTATTACTAGTAAACAAATATTTTGATTATCAATTAACCACATTTTGTGTCCCTTTATGTTTTTCTTTCTAAATTATGAACTTTGCCTTGTTTTTATCCGTTTGTCTTCACATCATAACTTTCTTGTTTATTCTGGAAGCCAAACAAAGTATGTTTACAAATCAGATGTCTGGTACGGAAGCGGATGCTGCAGCGGGTGGTGACGCTACCCTGTGCAGCTCCCATTCATCCCATCGAGGACGTCCATGAGAGACGCAGTTTCCTCCGAGCAAGTCGTATCCTGGAGGACTCTTCTCCTCTTCCACATAGAATTTTTATTCTGTCTCTACAGGCAGACTCTTAAGAACCAGGAGCAGCAGGATGAGGAACAGCTTCTTCTCTAACTCTATTGATTTCTGCCCATCACTGGCATATTTCATCCCCTTCCCCACCCTCATTATATGGCACCATCATATTTATTACTCCTTTTCGGCACAACTGTATATGATCAGAATCAGAATATACCTGTATATTACTTTTATAGTACTTGTAAATCAATATACTATATTACTATATCTAATTTATATATTAGAGCTATAATTTTTTTTTGGTATGCTGTCAATTCTTTACACATGTAATTCTGTATATTTGTATTATTTAGTATTGACCACCACTCTACTGTACATCTTGCACCTTATACACTTACTGTGTTTGTAAATTCAGTATCATAAACATTTTTTACACCTAAACTGTGTGTATTTATTTTTCTTTGAGGTTGTACAAGTCTAATCTTAACTAATCCTAAAGAAGATGATCACATATTTAAAAAAAAAAAAAACAGCAGTATTTTAAACCCAAACTGAACTGACTCTTCTCGGTGTCAGCGGAAGAACTACTTGACCAAAGCTTTTGGAAGAAATCTAAGATTACATTTTAAGCCATTTCTCAGCATGTAAAAGGTCAGGGTTTCGCCTGTTAGGGACAGACCTAAGAAAAGCTTACAAATCAATAAAAGCTTGGTAAGAAGCATAGAAACTAAGAAAACATGACATGTGAGATGTCAATAATATTTTAGTTTGAGTTGAATGGTGCATTGAAAAACCAAAATAGACATAGTGTGGTAAGACAGATTAAAAAAAAAATGCACAACAGATAGTGATTGCAGACTAAACAGTCATGATAAAAAGAACACAAAAACACAAAAAATGTTCTAAAAGGGGTTGAAACCTATTTGGAACCAGAAGTGTAAAGTACTTGAGTAAATGGACTTGTTACTTAAGGTATTTTTGTAAATGTACATATGTATAATACAATTCATTCTAAAAAAAAAAAAAAAAACTGGAAAAAATGCTTTGTATTTGTACAAAAGTATTTTAGTACTTACACATTTGTACTTGTATTAGTACTTGTATTTTTTTGATTGGGAGAATTTATTGGGACTGCATGAAATTAAAAGTGAAAGTAAAGTAGCCAAAAATACTTAAAGTAAAAAAATATTTATAATATTTACAAAAATACCTAAAGTAACAAAGTCCATTTACTCAAGTACTTTACACCTGTTTGGAACCTGATGAGTTTGCATGGTCTCACCAAGGTCTAGCCGAGTGAGTTGTCTCCCACAATTGTAGTCTTAAAGCGTTTGCGTTCAAGAGACGAAACAAAAATGTGAATGTGAATAAAATGTACTATGTAAGCATTTTTGTTCCTGTGTATTTGAAACCAGTGTTACGTCAAGACGCATATGTTGGTTATTGACGTGTTCATTACACAGGAACAACATATACAAATAGAAAAAAAGCAATGAAACTGTTAGTGCTTGCAATAATTGAATCAATATTGACACAAATTTAATTGGAAACACCATTGATGGAATATAGTAGCCACACATCAATAGAATGTCAATAATGGCATTTGAGACATGGATCTATACTGTAGACGGCATGTAACAACCTGCTTTATTAAAATATCACATTCTGTTGTTTCTTGATCCAGTTGCTCTTTGTTTTTTGCATTTCTTATGCCAGCTGATGATAATCTGGGACCCGTTTCCATAGAACACATGGGTCATTTGTGTTGACAATGGAATTTCATTTTAAAATCTTTGATTAAGATTAAAAAAAAAGAGAGAAATAAATATTTATGGTAAAATGCTTCATGTCCTAACATCAGAAAAGAAAATGTATTCTTTCATCAATGATTCCTGTTCGTTTTATTTTTTTTGTCTATGCTGTTATAAAAGGTTGGATCTAAGCACAAAAAAATTATTAATAATTTTAAAATAGTCAAGGTCTCGCACATAGTCGGCATATGTGACCTAGAGTTGGGACTTTTATTTTGCCTTTGATTGTTGGCTCAAGACAAACCAAATTAGCTTATTATTATTACACTGTTTACTAGAAAAATATTATTCATAGTTTCCTAATAGTAGTACAGCCGAAACGCTTTAAAAAAGGACTTTGCTGGGATTGGCTCCATATCCTGTGACCCAGGAAAATCTTTAAAAGACTCTTTTCTTCCTAATTCCAAATAGCGAGTAATCAGGAATTAAGAAAAGCGCTATATAAATAAACTTGAACTTGAACTTAGAAAAAGGTACAGTGGTTTGAAATGGATAAATTGATGGATATAAAAAAATTGAATATAAAAATTTTTTAAAATGTTCATTCAGTTGAAATGTATTCGGTGTGACAATGGCATCCTAAATTATTGTAATTTAATTCATGTTTTTGCAGCATCCCACAAAAAACATCACATACGGCAATAAAAAAAAAAGACCAAACCCAGGATGGATCTGGCATCCCGCTTGTGATATTTCTATGTGTTTGCTGATCAGACCTGGTATCTGCAGTAACATTTGACGACTCTGACAGTCCTTATAAAACAAAGATGATACAGAACGGCATTGCACCAAACCGCCTTCTACAGTTGTGCGAGAAAAGCTGAAAGTCTTGGAACCTGGAATGATGGACACTGTGTTCGTGGTGGTTGCGAGATGATCAGAACAGTGAAACCAGCAGAGTATAGCAAGCAGCAAATCAATGCTCTCAGATGTTACATTGGTGGATATTGATCCGTGCGTGAGCTCCAGTAGATGCGATCAGACATCTGAACCTGTGGGGGAGAAAGTGCCGGAATACTGGAGCTCATAATACGTTCTCTAGTAAAAAGATTTAGATTGAAGGCCGACTGCTCCACTGCATTTGGATCAATTTACAAAAAGCTAGTTACTTCAATGATAAGTTGTGTTTAGGGGAAATGTACAACCTTTTTTATTATCACCGGGACTTTTGGAGAGAGATATTTACCGACACATCTTTGCTCATGAACGGTGTAAACAAGCTTTGGAGAAAAAAAGTGAGTAATGTTCTTTCCCCAACGCTTAGAAGAAGCCGAGAAGCTGAACCGAGTCCGACGCTCCTCTCTCCAGCTCTGTCTCAATCTCTCTCCGGCTATTTTCATCACTTTAGTTTTATATCTTCACAGCAGGACACTCTCGGGTGGCTAGACAACACACGGTGTTTAACATCCGGTGGTTATTTTGTCCTTTTTGTTTTTATCACTGCAATGATCAGGTTTGGAAACAGGCACAATAAAATGTGTTTTTATTTGATCCATAATCTGTGACAGGTCAGAAATGGTTGAGAGACTTTCAAGGAATAATGAAATTGTTGAGGTCTGATGAGTAACAGCGCGTGAGTGTAGTTTGTTCATCTTCAACTAGCAAAAGCCCCTTTATGCCCCATGTTCAAAGCAAAGTGGGGGTATTTTTATGCGTAAAGTTTAAAATGTGACCATAGGAGTGAGCTAGAGTATGTATACATCTGTGTTTAACTGGCAGTGGTGTAAATTACTTGAGTAAATTTACTTTAAGTGTTTTTCGCTACTTTGGACTCTTACTAAGGATGAAAAATACATGCAACTTTTACTTTCTACTTGACTACATTTGTGATTGGTTATCTGTACTCTTTACTCCACTAAATTTGAATGGACACTTACAGTTACTCGTTACATTATGATTGCGTGCGACAAGCCGGCATCTTTTTCTACCGTGGTTAATTTATTGGGTGGACAAAGGATGCTGAAGGTACTGGATGCTTTTTATCAGCTAAGTCACATGAAGTAGTGGTTGCACTTGTTTACACATTGTTGTTGGGCCTAGACTCACTTTTTGTAATTTGATTTCTGACATTTTGAAACACTGAGATGTTATACTTAATTTCTATATTAGAAAATAAAACCTCTTAAATATAGAGTTTCTTGTCTATCAAATTTCACAAGTTTTTGAGCCTATATTAAGTGCGAGTAAAATACTTATGGTAAGTTAAAACAGGATACTTTATGATTTTAACTCAAGTATTCTTGTAATTGCTGACTTGTAATGTTTACAGTAAGGTAGTTTGTTGGTACAGATACCGTACTCAAGTATGGTTCTCAGGTAAAACCAAAATAATGTTCTATTGCATTCCCAAATATCTGACAAGTTACATGACCAATTCTGAATGTTTTTTTTTTTTTTTACAATAATCACTTTTCTGCAATTTGGGAAAAATTGGAAAAAATGACAGTAGCAATGACAAATTGCTACTGTCATTAAACTGTCTTTAAATCACAAGCAACTAATTGTTTTGTCTTCCAGTAGGTGAAACGTTCGTCTCAGTAAATGACATCAGGACCAACAGACGGAACGAGAGAAGCTTTTCATCACAAGGCTATTTGGCAGGACAGCCAGCGAGCGAATCGTGTCAATTATCTGTGTACACATTCCGACAGGCCTCTTGGACAGGTTTCACACTTCTAACTGTGGGAAATTATTTCATGAGCGTGAAGTGTTGTTACCTGTTTGGAGCGGACAAACATTATGTTATTAACTGGACATTCACTAGAGAAAGTGTGAAATTGAGTGCAAGGTGACAAATGTATTTCAATACATTTCTTTCTATCTATCTGTCTGTCTGTCTGTCTGTCTGTCTGTCTGTCTGTCTGTCTATCTATCTATCTATCTATCTATCTTATCCATCCATCCATCCATCCATCCATCATCTGTTTACTTTGTAATTGAATTTATACTATTTTGACTTTCACATTTTTTGGATTTCTTGGTCAATCGCACACTTTTCTCACAGTTCAAACTAGGTCTTAAATAATGTAATACATGTAGAATAGTTGCTATAACATTTTAAATGGCAATAAATAAACAATAAATTAAAGTATTGTCAAAAACAAACCTCAGTAGTGCCAGTCTCAGTTTTGCAGCTAAAGAATCTGGATGAATTATTCATAATTAAAAGTTTTTTTTTATTAATATACTAGTGTTTTTCCCTATTTTGTATTCTTGCGACAGTATCTTTAATTAGCTTTTGTGGAGTAAAAACCAAAGCGTCGTTTCTTACTTCCGATTATGTTTTCATAAATAAATTATTAGGATTTGATTTAAGTTAAACATTTGTTAAAAACAAAATTTAGTTTTAATTGGCTTATTCGAACTAACCCTTAAATTTGCATAAAAGGAAAATGGAAACCGTCTAATGTTGTGCGGTTCTTTCTAGTGCTGCTAATGGAGGATAAATCGCTTGCTTTGAAATCCGAGTGCTCTTTTGCGAATTACGAAATTTGAGCATCCGTAGGGATTAGTAGAAAAACTCAAGCTTTTTTAAAATGTATTCAAAAAAGGCCCCAAATAAGTTTCACTCGTCACTTTGAATGATGCAACAGAAACTACTTCCTCTGTGGATGTACAACATATTAGAAAAAGCAATTAGGAAAGGTTTTCTTATAAGCTCACTGTGCCCAACATAAACAAATTTTAATTGGTTACTAATTGCATTTATTTATTTTGTTTGTTTATTTTTTCATAATTAATACATCCATTAATATTATTTATAATTATGAAATAATATATACACGTATATATAATTATGAAATAATAATATATAATATTTATTGATCTAATAGTTAATTAATAAATACTTTCATTCATTCGGTTTCTATTTATTCATTAATTAATATAATTGTTTATTTATTTATTTTTCTTTCTTTTTTTTTCATATTTTTTCTTCTCGTTTCAGCATGGTATCCATTAATCATTCCGCTGCCGAACACAGAGACAAAAAAAGCTAAATTCTCTGTGGCAAGTACTTCACTTTGACAAGTGGGAAATAAATGACTCCGCCTCTCGTTCTCTTTCTTGACTGTCCTGTCTCCGGCTCCGTGTAGACGGGGATCATAAAGAGAGGAGAAACAGCAGGAGCCCTGCCTGATTCCTGCAACCTTTCATCTGCCACACATTCATGTCTCAACCCTTCCTTCACCGCGTCTCACATTCCCATTTATTTCTCGGGCTTTTCACATGCTATTGTATTTTCTCCCCTTGTATTTTCTACAATTGCTATTTATCTCTTTACCTATAGGCTGCATTTTCTCCGCTTTTCCCATTCACTTAGACTTGTCATTCTTTCCTTTTAATGTTTTTTTTTCTCACACACGCACATTCTAGCCTGACATTTCAAAGTGTTTGTAATTAGAATGTTTCCGAAGTCAAGAGGAACTGACAGAACATATTTCTGCTTAGCTCAAGAAACGAAAGAACTAAAGCTTAAAATCATTCTTGTGGAAAAAAAAAAACATGCACTTTAAGCTCTGGTGTTAAAAAGCAAATCTTTTTTTAAATCTGGATTATTGCTTTTTATTCTGTCTGGAGATATTTTTCCGCTTGACATGTAATAAAAAGACAATTACGTATTTATTTTTATATATTTAACATTTTTGAAGTTATATGTTTGATAAGTTAAACTAATCTGAAAATTATACATTTTTCTAAACTTCTCTTCTTTAAGTTAAGTGAAACCCTTTTTCTCTCATACTTCAACACAATTGCAGTGAATCTATTTTTAAATGTTTTTTTAATTACATTTTCTTTTTCGTTGGACATTTTTGGGATCACATTCTAAGCTGTTTCACTATCTAGTTTCTTGATTTTAGAAAAAATTGTGTCAAATAAGGGCATAGTTATTCACATTACTTTACTGCATTTTTCTTTTTTTTAACTGAGCGACTTTGCGTTAGTCTGGAACTAAGAAAAGTGCTAAAAATAAATTTGAACCTGAACTTTTGTTTTTCATGGTTCACTGAAAAGCATCACTGTTTCACGACAAGATCACTGAAAAATTCCAGTGTATGTCTGGCTGATCTGTCTTATAAAATAAATATGACAGTTGGTGACTTATTCTGTTAAAAAAAGATCACCCTCATGTGACTTTTTAAGCTCAATCCAGGTGATTCTGTCAAATTCTGCAGTCTTCAGTATTGACGTCAAACTTGGCTCTGGCCATGCTGTTGAGCCAGCAAATATTTCTGGAATTGAGATTTGAGTGCTTTGGCAGATAGAATATTTTGTGGGGGAATAAATAATAATACCTCATGCTAGCCTTTGGGACAGGTCTCATAAAGGGGTATTCAAGTGGGCTTTGTGGTATTTCTATCTTCCAGAAAAAAAAATTTGTGAGAGAAAGTGATGAGTGAGTTTCTCAATATGGCCACTAGGGGTCGTGTCAAAATTGTGCTTTGCATTTAAGTTTACAGTCAAGTTACACACACACACACACACACACACACACACACACACAGGGAAGAGAACACACACAAACCCGGAGCAGTAGGCAGTCTTAAGGGGTGGAGACTGGAGAGCATGGAGAGGTGATGTCAGAGTCTAATCATTGGGTTCAATGTCTAGGAAGGAAAGAAAGTAAAACATGATCATAGAATGTTGTTTTCTTCTATTTTAATAAGAAATAGACAAACATAAAGACCTTGTGACTTTTTATAGTACTGTATTTACGCAAATATAAGCACCCATTTTTTTTCTTCCAATTTTAGCGGCTCAAAAACATGCAGGCCGATTTCAAATATTCATGTAAATACAAGCGCTCATTACTTTAAATAAGGGTTCTCGGGGCTGAATAGCATTTGAGTTTTTAATAAAACGTTTATACAAAAAGTTTCGGAGCAAACCGAAAACAGTTCAAAACAAAGAACACCAGAGTCAAACACAATCAAACCGCTCTGTCTGCTACACAGAGAAAAACGTGACTGTTTAATATATACGTCTAACAAAAAATTTTAAATTTTGTGCCTGAATATATTCACATAAATGCGGTATTTTCAAAGTGGAAAATCAGCACATATGCTTTTTTTATTTGCCTTTCCTGTACTATGCATTTATTAGACACGTTTATCCAAATCAACTTCCGTATTATTACAGTACTTTTACAATCCAACAGCTTGGTGTTTTTACTGGGAATCCAACCTGGTGTTCCAAAAACTGCACATAAGTTGCCCCATTGCTTCCAATGTAATGGGTCCAAGTAAAACCAGTTGAGGTCCATCAGTCACCACACAACCATCATTAGACGATCTTTTATTGGGGTCTTGTTTTTGCAAAAGGTCTCAAATCAATCCTACCCAAAAGTAGTCATGTCAAATCTCACCCCGACACTTCCCATGAATGACATTTGCTCAGGTGACAGGTCCATTATGATCACATTTGCAGGATAAACTCCCCACAGCGTAAGCGCTCGCACCTCACATCGAATATACATGTTGCACAATATATCAGAATATATCAGAAGTCCAAAAAAGCAGTGCTGCCTAAAGTAGTCACAATCATTACTCAAGTAGAAGTATAGATACTAGAGATAAAAAAAGACTATTGATATTGGGTTGAGTGTTAGACAATGCAAGCCAAAAGTGAAATTTCAGAATCATCATAATCATTTATGACAGTCGCTGAGGCCATATATTCCTTTTCATGTGAAGTAGCTCTGCTTATCGATGTTCTCCATCCGTCTCTATCCTTCCTTGGTGCGGGCTGAGATGTTACTGTTCAGTCCCTCCATCCGGGCCAACCGATGATGTAACTCTGATGTCCGTACATTGACGCCTCCAGGATTTTCTTTGCATCCGTGTTTGGCACAGCAGCCAAAATGCCTTTCCTCACGTCTTCCCTGTTCCTTTGATACACCAGCTTGATACAGTCCGATGAAAAGTGCCCAAATAATGAACAAATCTTCCACATCCTCAATGGACAACAGTTCCGAGCAGACCGAGCCTCACTTTGCCACAGATCTTTTTTTTCCCACAAATCCATTTTGACGATGGTTCCAGAAGAAGTCTCCCTCTAAGTGGCGAAAGAGGTGGCTCGATCCCTCCACGTAGAAACAGCGGCACTAGGTCTACAGAGGTCCAGGGGGCATCATATAAAAGATGAACCCGAAGCTCCTAGAAGATTGAATCTTCCCGATCGGTCTGATTGACGTCATTGGTGGAACAAGATTTTGACAATTTGGCAGGTGTGGTTCGGTTCCGAGCAACTAGACTAGGCAGCCTTTCTATCCGATTATATTATCTCATTCAATATGTTATTATTACAGGTCAATATATGCTTCGTTGAAGAGACGCATCTTCAGTTTAGACTTAAATTAACCTACTGATTCTGAGTCTCGATTGTGCTTGGCTGAACATTCCATAGTTTTGGTGCTAAATTTGCAACTAGAAATAAGAACTTCCTCCCTTGTAGATTTTGGAGATTTCTCCTGAAGAGATGTTTTTTTGGACTGTGGGGGGAAACTGGAGCACCTGGAGGAAACCCAGTCAAGAACAAGAAGAACATGCAACATGACAAGCTATATTAAGTGAGTTCTCCTTTTGATTGTATATCTATATGCTAGATGATTGATGTCAGCCCACTGATAACATGTCACAGGGGAGACAGGCCTGTTAAAAGAGCTCTGAGAACACGCATCAGAATCTTCACACAGATCAACTCAGGTTGAGTCTCAACCATCTCATTTTTTTCAAAATGGCTCCTCTTTATTCCCGACATAAGGAACTGTAGATCATCAAAGGCCCATTATTTCAAAAGCCGATCAAAGAAACCGCACAAACAGAACAACTGTCAGATTTATCAGAAGTTACAGATGCAACACGCACCGAGATGCAGCACCGCTATGAGAAAAAATTGTCAATAAAAAGTAAATAAATGATTTAAATCTCTACATTTATTTGAACCATAATTGGATACATAATTTTCCCCCCTTTAAATCCGAGAATAAGAAACTAGGTAAAGAGAATTTTAATAACTTTCTCAGTACCAAAAAATAAATAAAACATAACACCCTTAACTTTTTTGAATGTATGTTATATATTAGACATTAATAATTTTTTTTTAATAGCTTACAAATGGTTCCTTGAAATAAATGTTTACAAACTTATCGATTTCTTATTGATTTCACTTCAGTATACAACGCACGTTGCTTTATTTTTCACTTTAATAAACATTAAAGTACATAACATTCCCTTTAATGTACGTACATGAATGATACTATTCAGCTGCCACTAAAGTCACATTTACAGACTCGCTTTATTCATGCCATTGTGAGTTTTGAAAGTTTTGAATGTCTGCGTGCGCTCGCACAGGGATCTGGGAAACAACACGAAGCCCCTTCAGCAGGTGTTGAGCGCTGGAGGTGGTGGGCTTCATTGTGGGATTCGCCCCGGGGAGCGCAGCAGATTCAAATTCACAATTGATATTCTGCAGACTAGTCATATAACACCAACAACGCTTTACACGAAAATGTGTCTGGTTTTAAAGATGCTTAGATGTGTTTACTGAAAAGGAAAAGGAAAAAACTGATGAGGAAAGTGATTTTTGTCTGGTTTATAGTTGTGATTAGGGTGCCAGGCTGATATGTGTGGTACATGTCTGAGAAGAATTCAGCCATGAAATTGATCTGGGCCCTTTGAGTGTTGCATTTGTCTTTAAGGGAAAGACTCCAGGATATTACTAAAGCAATGAGAAGTAACCTTTCCGTCAGCCGAGCCGTTGCTGCACGACACTGAGCAAGATTCAAATCATGGCGTGTTTAAATGAGCAGTGGAAATCTATTTTTACCGTCCTGTCTCTTTAAGAAAATAACAACATGACTATTTTTTACATGACGTAAAACACAATGTGTATTTGTGAGTTGTTTTGTTTTATTCAAAGCTGCTTGGTGTAGTGTTTAAAGTCCTGTATTGTTTCTTTAAAATGATCCGACTTGATGAAACTTGATGATGATTTTTCTGTTATTAAAATGTCCATTTAAAAGCTTTGTGAATATTTTTGAAATCAATGTCCAATTTGCACAGTGACTTATGTGTATTGAATGCACACCGCATAATTTTTTAGACGCTTTGAGTGGCATTTAAAATACACGAAAATCTATGTGTACACCATGCAATGTACGTATTTTAACGGCTGTTAACGTAAAATGAGTTATGTGCTGTAATAAAACAAAAATGTATGCCGGTAAAATACGATGAGAGACATGTGCGTCATAGTGACCGTGGTTGAGATCTCTCTGCTAAAGTTTAATCAGCATTCTTCTCAGGATCTGCTTCTCCTCCATTCACTGGCTTCCTGCCCTGCTCCCCTGATCTGTCAAAATAACATTGCAAATTTGCCAAAAATACATTATTTATTTTCTATGAGTAATGCCAGATGGCTATCCATTGACAAGCTTTTTATTTTATTTATTTATTTTCCAATTTTAATACCCTGTTCTGCACCTGAGACACAATCTACACTCACGAATCAGCATCCTTCAGGAAGTTGGATCAAGATTCCTATTGAAATACCATCTAAAAGGTTTTAGATCATCACTGGGGAGAAGAGCTCAAAGTAGTTTCCTAACCTGTGGTTGCAAATGAGTAATTCAGGTAAACGTATCATTCACATGTATTTTCTAATTGTGTATTATCAATTTTTTTTTATTATGAAGATAATGCAGATGCTTTGAATTACTCGTACTTGAAAAGTACTTGTCAGAATTTCAGAAGGACAACTAATAAACAAGTATACAGTACAAACACATCAATAAATACAAATTTAAATAAATCAAAGACAACCAAACAAACGAATCAAAAACAGTAAATCAGAAGAATCCAAGCCTAAAAAAATATATAATACGAATATATTGTTACGTTCCGGGACGGGTGAGGATGACGGGATGAATGTCATGAATTTTTCTTCACTTTTCTTTACAGTCCTTTAGCAGACACTTTTAATATGTTATTATTTAGTAGCTATAGTTATTAGCTAGTGTTTTTCTTCAGTGTTAATATAGAAGAAATAACATAACTGCTCTTGTTTCCAGGAGAAAATAAAAAAAATTCACCTCAACTATGCCACTGCCATGCTCTCATGCAGTTGGCATATGGAGCTTGCATTTTTGGGAACGATTTGGAGGTCAGAGGAAATTTTCCTGTGTCACAGACTCTGACATTAGCCGATGTGAACTCCTATTTTAACACTTTTGGTTTCACTTTGTATTTCCGGTTTACTCAGCAATCACGCTCTGTTTGTTTTCCGGTCCAGCTGTTTTCATTTTGGCAATCACGTTCGGTATTTAAGCACCGGTATGTGTCATCACCATTGCTAGATTCTGCCAGTGATCCAGCCCGTTCTGATACTGATCTGGACTTGTGCCCGTTTCCTGGATTGCCTTTCGTCTGTTCTTTGTTATCATAGTTTGCTGTGTACAGACCTCTGCCTGCCTGATTTCGATTTCGAGAATGAAACCCTGTGAATTCTCTCTGAATGTCTCGTTCGTGCTGTGCATGTGGGTCCGTCATCCAGCCGTTTGGGACACGCCACATGTCTAAAAAAATGCCCCTAGTGGCAATATTGACCAAATCACTTTTTTTTTTTTCTTCTTTCTTTCTAAAGAAACAATACAAATTGAACTGGTTATTCACATCTTTATAAACCTGAGCATTATTGGCAGGGGAATGGAATGCAAATTCCGCTCACCGATGCTAAATTATTAATTGGCTTTTTAAAATAGTGCAGATGTTTATTGGTTAATGTCACTACAACCACACAAATTGAGTGATTGACAGGAAGGGAGCGACATATTTTAAACAGTTCGTTTTTAATACAGCATTTTCTTCTGAGTAGATTTTTAATTACATGTTGTTTTGAAATCTGCCTTTTAAATGAATGGCAAATTAACATTTTGTTGTGTAACAGTGACATTTTTTAAGCGTGACTTTTGTACCTCTCTGAGACGGAGTGTATTTGCAAATGCTAATTCATGTAACATGTCATTCTGACAGACTCGGCCTTTGCGTCTGCACTGTAGGATTATGTTTAATCTTCGGCTCCCAGTTTATATTGGGAGAAGTCCCAGTCTCCATGCTTTCTGCGTGAAATTGTTGAGCATGAAATTGAGAGGGTACAGGGAGAAAAATGCAAAAATAAATAAATAAATAAACAAATGCAGTAAAAAAAAGAAAAAGTTTCAAAAGTGTATGAGTTCCTTTGGGCTGTGTATCTCATGCAGTTTACTAAACTCACAAATCCAATTTCAAAATAATATTTGTTGGTTACAGCACAGTTGGTTACGACCTTGAAATTGAATAGATATGCTGTGCTATGGGCCTTTTCCGAGCCTCTTCATATGCACAGGCTCCATTTGGATCTGATTAAATTAAGAAGAGTTTTCTTTTCAGACTGTATGTGTGTGTGTGTGTGTGTGTGTGTGTGTGTGTGTGTGTGTGTGTGTGTGTGTCACGATTGAAGTGTGTCATGTCTAAATAAACATGAAAGAAGGGAACAAGTCACATGACACACTGGATTCTGGGAAACTGAGTTTGTGATACACATCACAGGGACAGAAACGTCATGCATAAAAAAGCAAAACATCAAAACTACAGTTTTATAATTTGATAAAATATCTTCACTATTATTTCTATTTTTAAGCTGTAGCATATGAATCTATTTCCTTTAAAATGTATATTTTGAGTATGTTCCACCACTTTCCAAGAATAAAAGCATGCCATGTTTTCAGAGGTGTCAAGTAATAAAGAAAATAAAATACTTTGGATATAATTTATAAAATACAAATATAATTTGGACCAGAGGTGAGACAAAGTCATTGTTTGGCAAGTAACAAGTAAGTCTCAAGTCATTTTGACTCAAGTCCCGAGTCAAGTCCAAGTCAATAGCCAACAAGTCTCAAAGTCCTACAGTTTGACTTTTGAGTCTTTTTGAGTCTTTTTAACAAAAAAATAAAAAGTATTATTTATACTTTATGTATGATTGAATCACCTGTATTTATTAAAGTTCAAGTTCAAGTTATGAGCATTTGTAATTTGTAATTTGTATTTGAACAGTAACGTGAACGATTAATTTTGAGTCATTCGTTCATTTTATACAGGCGTTGTGACAACAATTTACAGCAAACATACATCTCAAACATAACAAAAGACAACATGGTTTGCTTCAGCGGACACAAAATGCCACAACCATGTGAAAACCTACCAAACACACACCTCATTAACGTGATCTATGTCTTGCATCTTTTGTGTTAAAAGGTCATTTAACACACAATCAAACGATGCCATTTGGATGAGTCCTACAAACAGCTTATTTTTAGTGTGTAATTTTTCAGTCTGTTTAACTCCTTTCAAACTTATCCATTCAAACATGTCACCGCTTTAAAAAAAGAAAATTACACTTAAATTAGGGTCATGACTCTCAAAAACCACTTGCAAAACAGTCCAACAGTTTTTAGTTTGCATTTTTGTTATGTTTTAACACGTTGTTTGTGTGTGTGTGTGTGTGTGTGTGTGTGTGTGTGTGTGTGTGTGTGTGTGAGTGTGTGTGTGTGTGTGTGTGTGTGTGTGTGTGTGTATGTGTGTGAGAGTAGATAGAGTAATCACAATCCCTTGTGTGCAGCAGGGACAGTACAGTTTCATTGGTATAAACATGCAGCTAGTAGATTACTTAGCTGATAAGCTAGACTTGAACTTCATTCAAAACGTACCTTTGTGCAGCTTTACTGTAGGTGAAGTTGTGGCGTCTCCGTCTGTAATATTCGCCTCACATGTTTTACACACTGCAACTCGTTGTTGTTGACCACATCGTAATTTTACAGCCAAACGAAACTATCTTTGGTATCATTTTGCGCGTTCACCTTGTTGCTTGTACGGGTATTAGACGCGGTCAAATCAAAACACTCGCCAGCATTTTGATTGGACGTCGTGCCCAATGCGCGCATTCTCTTTCAAACGCGTGCGCGCATGCGCACATAAACGGAAACTAAAGTAGCGACTTTTTAAGCAAAGTGGCAAGACAATAGGTGCAAGTCGAAGAGAAAGTCCAAGTTTTTTTTGTGTTAAAGTCCAAGTCCAGACGAAAGTCTTTTTATATTTTGTCAAGTTGAGTCTGAAGTCATCACATTCAAGTCACATCCAAGTCACATGACTCGAGTCAACAACTCTGATTTTGACTTATTTTCACTTTCCTTGAGTGGAGTGGCCTTTTTTAAATTTGTTATTTTGCATTGTAATAACATGCACAATATTTAAATGCAATTTTTTATGACAACATTTTAATAAAACAAGTGCTCTACCATTAACAATGACATTTTTACTTCTCCCTGCATTGATTTTTTTTACTTTTATCATTAAAGTAGTTACTAAACCAGTTTTTTCACTTGAGTGCAATGGTTGGTTTGACACTTTTATTTCCACAAAAATCTCAATGCTTCTTAAGTATCTATGCTTCTACTTGAGTAAAGCATTGTCTCCACTCCGTTTGTCAATTTTTAAAAAAATATATTGCATTGTGACAGATTTGAAATGATGCCTTGGTGAATAAATAGCATTATTGCGTTGTTTCCACATCAAGATGGAGGGCAGAATCCTGCACTCATCCTTCTCTCAAGGACCATTAGACCTGGAGGGTCAGAAGCCCCTCCAGCGTTACAGGAAGTGTCATGTGTTGACGCTGGTGTTGCCTTGTCGCCATTCAGGATGCCCCGTCAGCACAAGTCACTCACTGGAAGCTTGTTTCTTTCTGTCTTGAGAAAAGATAAAAAGTTAGGGGAAGGCATCACTGACATGTTTTGCTTTTTGGCGTTTTTGCCTGTGTTTTAAAGATTGTCCAGGTTTAATAAACGACATCGTCAAAAAGCGAAGTCATTTTTAGATGCATGATAGCGCTAATTAATAATTGTTTTGAGTGTTTGCGCAGTAGATGACGGGCTTTACAAATGGCTCACGTTCAAATTTAATTTATTTATAAAGCACTTTTCACAGTCATAGACAGACCCAAAGCAGATGTACAGAACCTGAACAAACTGTTTCAAAGCAAAGACTATGACTTGACAGGAAGCAAGTCCTTAGGAAACCATGGATAGGAAAGCAAACAAAAACAGACATAAATATACAACCTAATCTACAAAGTGCGAGTCTCTTTGCTGTTCTAAAATTATTTTAAAAAAAAACAAAAAAGCTTCACATTTCCACCAGCCAATCACTTGAAACAAAAAAAAAATGTGCCAAAAATGTGCCAAAAAATGAAATGTAAAAACGTGAAATGCACCAAAACTCATTAAAGATGAAAAAAAAAATGAAAATGAGGGGAAAAGAGTGAAAACTTTAAAATAAAAATGTGGAGATTTAAAGAAGGCAAAAGAGAAAAGTGAAGCATTTTCATCCAGAATTTTTTTTTTACTTTTTCGTTTGATATTTTTGACACTAATATGATTCCATGGTTCCAGAGGCTGAATGAGCGTGGTCTCTCCTGAGTGGTCCAGTAGAGAAACCATCCCTCTCTCTAATGATGGCAACCATCAGAAGCAGGAGTTTAGACCATCCAAGCCTCATGGGAAATTTGCTTGGAAAACTAAATGACTCAAGGGTGGATTTTCTACCAATTGTGTGTTTTGATTCAGGGCATCTAAAGTAAAAGATGCATTCTGAAGATGAGTACAGTATTTGATTTATAATTAAACCAAATTGACCAAATGACTACTTTTATTTCAAATGTAATTACAAAACATAATATTGTGTGTGTGTGTGTGTGTGTGTGTGTGTGTGTGTGTGTGTGTGTGTGTGTGTGTGTGTGTGTGTGTGTGTTCATCTCCTTTTCACAGATTGGTTACATTTGCAAACTTTGTTTATTTGCTGATTTATGTATTATTTTGTTACACAAAATAACAAATTATAGTTATTCATTTGCAAAAATGTTTATTGTTTTTACAGTATTTTACAGCATTTTTACTTCATTTCAGGAAGAAGCGTTTAGCTAACGTTCAAGTTGTGTTTGTCTGTCCATGAGAAGTCTACTGTAGATCCGAAACTCTTTTTATTACCACTAGATTATCAACTATCACTAGACATGTCCATAAAAATACTGTAGGTCATAGTCCTAGTCCTAGTGTTAGTCAAAGCCTTTTTCTTAACACCAACAACCAATGAATAAAATGCAAACATTTTTTTACTTTTTCACACAGGCTCTTAGAGACAGTTGAAATTGTGAAAAGCGCCTTAAAAATGCTCTGAATTTGAACATATCTTTTACAAAAATGTGCCAAAAACCGAGGACATTTGTTTTCATTCAAATAAAGCGTCCCATACAGTACAGCCATGGTTGGAGCAGACTGGCGTGTCCGGCGACACCAGGCTTGTTAGCGCTCCTGTCAGCCGGCCGTGTGCACTGACCTGTCCAGATGCTGGACACTGTTTGGGGAGCAGGTGTGACATACGCCACAGAGAATACAGCTGTCGGAATCTGGAACATCACCACGTCCTGCTGCTCTGCCATGGTGAGCCACTGTCTTGATGTGAGTTTCTAAATTCACGAGACGTATCAATATCACTGTGCCATCCTTCAAAAGACTCAAATATAATTCATGACAGAAAGATGTTGGCGCCCTTGAGTTCATCAGACGCACATAAACACTTAACCAGCTACACGTTTTAAACTTAAATTAAATACCGTATTTACGTGAAAATACGTTCTGTTTTCAAAATTTTGATGCTCAAAAACTTTAGGCAGACGTGTATACAGTATAAGCTTTCATTGGCTCAATAAAAGAAATAAAGAAACATTAGAAAAATGAAGAACATGGGCAAGACGTAACAAATACAAGGAACAGACACAATCAAAACGCTCGGTCTGCTAAAAAGGGGACGAAAATCCTTCACTTTTAATTCTTCAATTGTGTACCTATACTTTTCTATAATTTTTTGTTATTCTATTCTTGTGCAAAACAGCTCTACCTTCATCCCTTACAAAATATTTACACTGTATTTGATATCTTACATTTAATTCTATTACTTTCTATTTTATTCTAATTGTACAGTATATTTTCTTAGATATTAGATTTTCGATTATAGTGTCACCACTTCAAAGCTGGTACAATTTTGTTGTACTATGCACAGTATAATGACAATAATTGGATTGGATTCGGATTTCAATAAAGTCATTAAATAATAAAAAATAAATCAATCAATCAATTTATTTATTTATTAATTGATTAATTAATTTGGTGCCTTGATATTTGGCATTCACAGCCTTTTCTTGATGTCTTTTTTAAACTAGTTTCTGGGTTTGAACCAAAAACTTTTTGGTAGTGGTAAAAAAAAACTATTTGATGAGTGGCGTCTTGTGAGCCAAATTTCAAATTACGATTACACATATTATCTTTAAATACAATTCTAATAGAATAAATTAACTCACTAGCACATGAAAATTACAATAGCAAACATTTGTGATTTCTCCTGGTCTGCAGCATAAACTTTTGTGTGTGTGTGTGTGTGTGTGTGTGTGTGTGTGTGTGTGTGTGTGTGTGCGCGCGTGTGCGTGTTTGCTACATTATAAATGTAAATTCATAAATTGCAGATACCGAGTACAGCAAACCTGACAGACCTTGATTTAAATAATAATGAATTGTTTATTTGCTGTCCTATTGCTATTTTTAATGCTCTGTGTGGTTGTGATAATGGGATTATTTGCAAGTACAATGCGCACAAAGAGGGCAGGAGTTGCAGAATAGCTAATTGGACCTTTTTATTTGTGAACACAGTCATTATGATCAATCTAGCGGCGCTGGGTGGGTCTCTCCGGCCCTGCCACTACCATCAGATCGCTTGTGGACGCTTAAGTACATTGTACAACACAGTACACGCGTGTGCAAGTGTCACATTTGGACAATTACTTGTGTGGATTTATAATAAAGGCTGATTTAATTTAGCCTTCCGCCTGCCCGTCTGCATTGCAATGCGCATTTAGAGCCACTCCAGAGTCTCGCAGGTGGTAAGTGACGAGCCAAGACTGATGCCACATCTGCTCCACGCACAGGATTTCTCTATCCGCCTGATTGTTTATGTAATTCCATCTGTTTATCTTCGGAGTTTTGAAAAAAAAAATAAATAATAAAGTGACTACTGTGTGTGTGTGTGTGTGTGTCTGTGTGAATCAGTGATGGGAATAACGACGTTATAAATAACCGTTTATATTATTCTTATTATATTTTTAACCGTTTTTCAATAACGATTACAGTTTCGGTTACAGTTCGTTTACCGTATTTCAGTAACACGTTTCACATTTTCCAGTAACAAGTAATCTAATGTAATTACTTTTTTCTCTGGTCACCGAAGTGGTTTTTGTCCGAGCGCAAGGTCTGCACTCTTTTTTCCTGGTGTGTGTGTGTGTGTGTGTGTGTGTGTGTGTGTGTGTGCTTGTAGGGCGGGACATAACTGGTGATTGGTGTGATTAAATGTCCATCATTTAACACCCGGAAGTAGAGTAGTGCGTCTGACACCATAGAAGCTTACGCACATGGAGTTTTATTTTAATACTTGTTTACAACTCTCTTTTTTATTTAGTGTCCATTTCATTCACACAATATATTTAATTTTGAGAGCAGTGAAGTTCCTTGAGAAATCAAATAAAAAAAACAGTTTGAGAAGTCTCAGTGAAGTAAACTGCATTCAAATAAAAAAAAATGTTTTTGTTTTATTTTAGTTAAAAAGGAAGCACTGTAAAAATCAGTTTTAACTAGCACTCTATTTTGAAAATAGCAAAATAAAAAGTCTTATTCGTGTTTTTTAGTCTTTGTGATTTTTGGACAGGTTTCATAATTATTTTTCCCATTTTCACTAAAATTCTACTGAGAATCTATTGAGAAACACCAAGTTTATAATTTTGTTTGAGTGCATTTTGAGGAAAACAAATCTTTTATTAACAAAAACGTCTAATAGTTTGGGCAATTGAATCAGAGGCATCAGACATGAAATAATAAAGAATAAACTGACAGGACTGCCAAACGGTTCTCCATGCTTTTTTTGATTTACTGTATAGCTAATTATAAAACGCTTCACAAATTGCCCCAAGGGCATACACCACAAATTAAAAATACAGTATTTTGATGTAAACTAAGTTATATTTTGTATAAAATATACAAAAAAGGGAAAAAGACAGGATGTAGAAAGTTGTCATTAAATGAAAACAAAAGGCCTTTGGCACGTACCAAAAACATTACCTGGCATGGCATGGA
>MU204349.1:9363707-9416388 GCA_017309775.1 Paedocypris sp. Pulau Singkep
TAGCTAATTATAAAACGCTTCACAAATTGCCCCAAGGGCATACACCACAAATTAAAAATACAGTATTTTGATGTAAACTAAGTTATATTTTGTATAAAATATACAAAAAAGGGAAAAAGACAGGATGTAGAAAGTTGTCATTAAATGAAAACAAAAGGCCTTTGGCACGTACCAAAAACATTACCTGGCATGGCATGGATCGGGCAAAGCAGGAAACTCTGGTAAGGATGTAACTTTATTGAGCGGTCACTTGTTCCTTCATCACTGTGTCATGGATCACGAGTCACTGTCATGGATCACGAGTCACGTGTCATGGATCACGAGTCACGGGACAACGGACTTTGATTATGAACTTCAGTTGGGACTTTTATGTTGAAGCGTACCGGGTTGCCGCCATCTTTGGTCTATCCTTATGTTTGTAGGATCGTTTGTAACTCAGGTGTGTGTGATTCATGATTATCGCTCATTAACCAATGTATTTAAGTTTGTTTCACTTCGCATTTCGTTGCCAGATCGTCTGTGTATTTGTACTAGTCATCCAGCCTAAACTCTGGTCTCGTAAGTCTTGTCTTGTTGCCTTGTCCAGTTTCTCGACCCTGTTCTCATTGTTCTGACTACTGCACTGCCCGCCGATTTGGATCTTGTTTTGGATTTTCTGTTGACGACCTTTTGCCTGCCGACCCTGATTAAAACCTTGTGGACTTATAACTACTGCTCCATCTCCTGTCTGTGCATGTGGTTCCGACACACCCCCTCGTTTCCAGGACACACTGCAGCTTTTATCATTTTAGTGAATTGCTAACAGCTGCTGCGCTGATAAAGAGCCAGGTGGTCATTCCTATTTGAATGCTGCTTCCTGTATTAGCCACCGGGAGGAGCCACAGAGCAGAACTGTGGCAGGTTTGGTTTGACAAGGCTTTTTTATTTCATTTATATATATATATATACTACATTTTTATAATAGTAGTAACAATAAAAACTACATTTTTATTTAGTTTTATTTCCGTTTAATTGCTTAAGACATAATTGTCTTTTAAATCCTTGTTAAATCATGCATTTTTTTATTTTAATTTTATTTTTTTTACGTTTTTGCAGCTATAGCTACAGTAGAAGAAATAGAGAGACATAACTTTGGAGAAGAAATGAAACGACTCAGTGAGTGAGTGAGATGCATGAAGAAAGTGCTTTGCGAGCCAGATGCCAATTATGTGTTCAAGATGAATATGGAAATTACAGTAAAATTGCAAAACACTTAAAGTCTCCCCAAAACAAAGTGTTCATGTTTAAATTTGAATATGAAGTGAGGATCAGCCTATTATTGTGTAAATAGTAGTTGACATCTGAGAATAGACAGATCGATGTAAGAATGTTATGTAAACTTAATTTATGTCAAAGATCTCCGGCAGATGCAAACAAGGGAATCCTAAATCTGCAATTTAAATGCTGGCGTTGAGCGCAGCAGAGAATGATTAAACCACGCTGTGATACGGTTCCCATTTGTTCTGATGGTGTAATTATTTAGATGCAAATGACAGTGAGCAATATGCTGAAAAAGAACAGCAACACCTTAAAGAATCAAACTGCCGATGCATCAAGTTTCATGCTAAATCTGTTGCTGAACTGCGTTTCTTTTTTGCTAGTTAAAATGAATATTTTTTCCCTTTAGTGTTCAAGTTCGAGTTTTTTTAGGTAGAGCTTTTCTCAGTCCCACACCTACGCAAAGTTGTTATGCGGAGTCAATCCAAAAGAAACATGTTCATTGTTCATCAGTGTTCAGATTATGGCCTATGACCAGAAGAGCAAGCTAGATGGCTAGGAAAACAAAATCTCTACTTCAAAACCTCCTCTAAGCGACGTTATCTCCAACTTTGTAGTACCGACTCTTATCCAGGCAACATCATCTCCAACCTGGTGGCACCAACACTCTTCTGGCAGGGATCAGGACCTCAGCAGGATAATGAAATGAGCAAAAAATAAGCTATTAGTAACAAATTAGTGGCAAAGACAATAATCATAATAGTCGTGATGCTTTGGGGCAGGTTCGGTTCCAGGCTTCTACCTTATGCAGCCTACCTTCCTGTACGTTTATACGTTTGAAGGTAAAGTATGTAACTTTTTATCATGTTCTTTTTAAAACATCTGTGGGAGATAAAGTTCAAGATTCTTGTTTTTCCTCAAGTAACATGTTTTGAAAAAGTTACAGTTTTTTTGTAGAGTTTGTACAGTCACATCTTATTATGAGGTCAAAGTCAACACAGCCGTTGACCAGGATCAATAAAATACTTCTAGCTTCCTGCTGCTGACCAAAGGTATGGGAAAGCAATTTTCCATGATTTTCCAATTTTCCATTATGCAGATCTATAGACCAATATCTAACTTGCCATTTGCAATGTCTAACCTAAAAAAATATATAATTAATTAAAACAACATGTGAAAAAATCCAACAAAAAAGACCAGCAAAAAAATGTATAATATGTACCAAAAACAAAACTAAAATCACTGATAATGAAAGAAAAGAAACAAGAGTTTAATAATGTGTACGCTAATCCATATGAGCATATGAGAGGATGAACAAATCTCTTTGGTTGAAATTAGTTCATGAGATTCTTGGAGTCGGTGTGAGTGTGTGTGTGTGTGTGTGTGTGTGTGTGTGTGTTGGGGTGTTCCGTGTGGAGTGAGGAAGCTGAACCACTGTCAGGCTTCTTTGAAAAATGTAGTTAGTTGCTTCAGTGATTTGGGTTAGTCGCAGCTCAGCGTTGGTCGGACTGCTCTTCCATGCATGCTAGTAAATCCTGAGACTCCTATGAAACATATATTAACCCTCATAAGACTGCATAATTCCCTGATCTTTTATTCATACTGATACCACAGCTGAAAATTCAGAATTTTATATTTCAATTTCCAGCATTTAATTCCCAGCCCACGGACCTTTGGATAGAGAGCTGCGTACAGGTGAAGCATGATGTATGGAAGGATGATGTGATTCAGGTCGCGGGCACAGGGAGATTATGTCTTGTGGTTACACGCGATACCCATTGCCCTTTTCTTATGTGATCTAATGACATTCCCAGGAAACCGGGAAAATGAGCTCACTTTGTCATCCAGCCAGCTTGACTGTACCAGGAAAAAAGAAGCATCTGAGAAAGAAATAGAGAACAACAGAAATGGGATTGTGGCATTAAAATCTCCTTTTAAGTGAAAGACGCATTTGCTGCGCCTGTCTGATTCATTTGTTATGGTTTGCATTGTTTTCAGGTATTTCACTGAGGTTGAAGAACAAAAATAATATATATGTATATCAATTTAAAAATATATTGTATATATTAGAATATCAACACACTCTTGTATTCAAATGATTCTATTAATTTGTTTTTTTTATTCCTTCATTCATTCATTCATTCATTCATTTTTTTCTGATTTTAGACTTCTAAATATGTTATATATAAAAAAAAAAAAAGTGAAATAATGCTGTGCAGCGATTCTGTATTTATTAGGTCAAGTTATCAAAATCACCTTCTTTCTGCTCTCCGCACCAACAGTGCCTTTTTGTCCAAAACAATGCATGTTCTTTTTCAGTCAGTTTCTGTCAGCTTGTGTCTTTCTCTGGGTAGGAAACGCATGACAGATGTGCGGTGAGAGATGGTTCCGTGCCGTCGCGGCTTCCCTTGGGCGTGACCGCGGTCAGACGGCTGTTCCAGACCGATGGGATCAGGTACCCAGGTGGCCAGAAGAGCCAGTGCTGAGAGAAAGAGGATTAACATGAGAGCTGACTCCATCACTATCAAAGTAAAAAGTAAAAAAAAAAAATCAAGTGAAACATAGTGAGTCTTTTTTATGTAACATTTTCTCAATCGCTATCAAAACACACAACAGCCAGACTGCTGTGTTAATTCTAGTACAGTGGATTTTGGGGAAAAAAAGAGGAATAAAAAAATACGATGTCACTATGGCCACTAGGGATCATATCAAAATTGTGCTGTGATTTTAACACTTCTAGTTTACACACATTGGAGTGAACACACACCAACCCGGAGCAGTGGGCAGCCTTAAGCCGTGGATGATGTAGGCTCTAGGACACTAGTAGTTGTGACACCCACCAGACTGGGATTTTGCCATGGAACTTGCATTGTGGATCAAACTCTAAACCACAATGTCACAACATCGAATAATTAGTGTCACACTCTCATCCGGGAAAGCAGAGAGATGGACGAGAGTGAAGGAGAAAGAGGAAACAGAGTTGTGGATGGTTCCGATTGACAAAGATATTTAATGACAAAGGTGATCACAAAACAAAACGGTGTAACAATTAGCAATTAACCTCTATGAATAATTCTCATATCTGCTTTACTCCGCTCTTGCTATATTGTTGCCATTGTTTTGATCGGACCCTTTTTGCCTAATTTTTGAACACAGATGAATGATGTACATTTTTCTTTTTTAAAATGTATTTTTCCTTAATTCGTAAAGCGACCTTGTGTTGGTCTCGAACTAAGAAAAGCAGTATATAAATAAACTTGAACTTGATTGCATTCAGTCGGCAACACCATTTCAGCACCTTGGAACTTTCCACATGTGTATTTGTGGCCCTGTCCGTGGTTCTGTTTGTGCTGATGTGGGTTTGACTTTGACACACTTTGTGGGTGTCATGCTGTCCACTGCCAGCGTTTTAAGGCACAGTACACACATTGACACACATCCTAAATCCATAAAACGCCATTAAAAGAAGATGAGATGAGAGCAAGATATTCTTCGTCATATTTTCTGCATTTAACTTTTGAATGGCCTGCCTGTTCGACTTCCTGGCTTTCCTTTCCCTTTTACATCCGGATCTCCAATAGTGTCATTCATGAATGATTCGTAAAAAATTAACGGATGTTTTATATGACTCAGGATGAACGAGTCTCCTCAGATTCGTTTATCACGAGACAGCCCAGCAAGCTCTGTAGCGACAAGAGTCATTTGCAATTTGATCAAAAACGAATGCTTTCGGATGATTCGTTTGTTCACTTATCACGTGACAGCCAAGCGACAGCATTCTGTAAGAAATGAACGAAATGAACGACTGACTCGAAATTAATTGTTCACCTTACTGTACAAGAATTAAAGATACAATTCAGTTAAAAAAAAAAAAAAACTTCCCATTGCTATTCTTCAACTCTACGTCTTTTGGCTGTTTTTATTTTCTTCTGCTGATGCCCCGCCCCCCTGTAGTGCCTGTGCGCCCCACCTTCTCACTTTGAGAACCAATGTATTATCGAATGTAAATGAACACAGCTTCTAGTTATACAGAAAATAAATTAACACAGCTTCATCCTAAACAGATGTCTAAAAATCTCATTTTATTTGCTCTGTCTAAAAGCCCTTTTGAAAGACTTAATGACATTTTTTGAAGGCGGCAGATAATTTTGCCCTCAACTGTGTATATTCCCTTTTGACTAGCAATTTTAACTGTAGCGTATCTCATGAATCATCCGGTGATTTGTTAATATGTTACTATAATAACTCATTTCCACAGTTCATGCTTATTTTTATCCCATTTTTATTCTTCCTTTTGATTAGAATCGTGATCAGGTGAATCTGTGTCAGAGCATCGGCTCCCCGTTGCTCCTCAGCTAGATGTGTTGTAGCTGTGCACCTGTGACATTTAAACCCCTGATGGCTGCCTCCGGAGAGAAAGGTCAAGTGAGTTGCTGTAAAACTAGTCATTTTACGGTTGTAAACGGTAAGTTTAGCCCGGATTAATGTTTTTTTGCGCCCTCTGAATGTCAAGTTTTTTCTATTATTGTTTGTTCTTTTCTTGGAATCTCTTTGTGTTCTTTGCCTCATCTAATGTTAAAGCAATTACACTTTTTAGACATTTTGAATGTAAACAAACTTCTGGATTATATTTTGCAGAAGTGTGTTGCTATAACTTTGGTAGATTAGTGTGCGTGAATAGGACAATGCCGTGTTTGTCATGTGATTTGAAAACTTTCTTGCTAAAGGGATGAAGATGGACCTAAAATGTAGAGTTTACAGAATGTTTTTTACAGAACGAGTTTCCCCACTATTTTCCACTGTTGTAGTCTGTTGCTGTCATGCACAAGACAGCAAGAAAAAAAATTTGATGGTGGGTAGGAAACCTGTCACCTTCCAATTCATCGCTTGGAAAAGCACTGGATGTGTTGCACATTCCACAGTGAGCGGGACAATCCATTCACGGCTGTTTCAAGCAGTGATTTGTCTTTTTTCTTATGATTTTTCTGTCGTCCTATCTGTCTATTGTATCAAAATATCCATCCATCCATTCGTACACCTAAATATTTATTGAAATGTCTGCACTTTTGCGACAAATCACGGCAAAAACAACAACAACAACTAAATCATAATTCAATTAGAACATTTAAAACATTTTTGTGGCTATTATTTGCCAGATTAAATGGGATTTGGTTCTTGCTATAAACGCAAACATTTTCTAAGCGAATCAAGCTAAATGCTTTTTTCTTGATGGCATCTATTTAAAGCAATATAATGTAATTGGCAATTATGTGGAGAACTGTAGAGTTTTAGTGAGCAGTTTTGAGGTAGAACTGGTTTCCTCGGAGGCGGAATGATGTCAGACCAGAGGAATGAACTGATTATATTATTTCTCTCTGTAAAGAATGTTTAGAAATCTGCTGCAAGATTATACATTTCACCAATTTACCTTTACTCTAAAAATAAAATCAGAGAATTAGGTCATGGAAGGCAACTATTATACGATAAATTATGCCTATTTTACTATTTCCATTTATTTTGTTTAACTATGAAATTTATGCTAAACGTTGTTATTATTATGAACTATTTTATTTTCATAATTATTATTAATAATTTTTGTATATATATTATTGTTATTATTGTTGTTGTTGTTATTATCATTGACATTATAATCATCATAATCATTATTAGAAGAAGAATAAGAATAAGAACAAGAACAAGAAGAAAAAGAAAAAGAAGAAGAATTATTAGTAGTTAAGAATAATGACATTTAGCATTTAGTTTTCACAAAAGTATCTTTAGTCTGAGAAAAAGTGGCAGACAAGAGTTCTGCAAGTGTTTTATTCTTAAAAATAGTTCCACAGTTTAATGTGGTTAGTTTAACGTCTAATGTTCTTTAGGTATTCCTTTTTTTAGTAACACTGTTTTCTCTATGTACCATTATAAATTATGCCAATTTTCAATTCAAATTTTCTTTACAAAAATGCCTTCAAAAACCCTTCTCGTCAAAAAAGTCTTTTTTTTTTTTTTTACCCCAGTATAGTAAAGATTTAACCTTTACCAGTTCCGCTGAATTGCATTTGCATATGGGGATATCTCCGAATCCGTCGTCGGGCTCCATCACACCTGCTCGGGGGTCTTAAGCGTAAGATCCCGGCCTAAAGGACAGGTGAGCAGCCGAGTCGGAGTGATTCATGAGCGCTTTAGGAAAGCAGGAAAAGAAATGCATCCCTGCCTCCACCTCTTTCTTCTGCCATGACTTTTGTCTTCTCGGGTTAGTGTAAAATGGGGCCTATTACAATATTGCTCCTCTCACATTTCCCCTGATGGAGCGGTTGATCTAGCCCGGGAGAACAGAGGCGAGCAGAGATGCAGGATTTATTTAATGCTTTATTTCGCCTTGTGCTGAGTGCACACTTCCAGATTGTGTGGCGATGGCTCTGGGGAGCGATGCGATGCCACTCTTGATTCAAATCTATTACACCAGGCTCCTCAGCCAGGCATCTTTAAGCTTGGGTGCGGATGGCGTCTGCTTCCCTTCCACTCGTCCGTTTGAAGTACGATATGACGGAGCTCAGGGTGTTTGTCAGTCTGATCAGGATTATTCATCCCTTCCATTATACATCTCACGGCCTCCATGATTGATGTGTGGTGATTTGAGAGATGTTCTGAAAAACAAGGATTTTCGGATCATAGAGAATCGAAAAGTATATGGTTGTGTGTGTTTCCAGACGAGGAGGAAAACAACCGATGCCGGAATTATATTCTTGGGAGCACACAAATAAATATGGATATGCTTATGTGGGTTTATTTTCTTTCTCTTCTGAAATCCCCCAAAACAGTCGGGCACATAATTTTTTTTTTACTGTTGACATTTCTTCCACTACGTATGTGTTTTCCACAGAAGAATGATTTTTAATACGAAAGGAGGTTGGAACGCCTACATCAGGCCTTGTTATTCTTTGTAGTCCTTTGTCATATCATGTCTTTTTTCTGCAACTGAAATGTAAAATATCATCTTTTAGACGTACTCAGTAAAGTGATCCTGATCCTTTTAAGAAATAACGTACTAGAATCAGGGGTCTGTGGGAGAAAAGAGATTATTCATCATTCTTTATAAATTATGCAGCTAAAATGCAAGACCGCAACAATTAGTTAAGTTGATCTAAGAACAAGACGAACAAAACACATGAATATATAGATTTACTCCAAAAGTAAAAAGAAATAATTTATGGCGCTGAAGGTCAACGATTGGCAGCAGATGATCCGGCTACTGATAAAAACTCCCACGTGAAAAACTTCCTTTATTCAAAAAGTCACCTATTTTGCTAATAATGCAATTGAATTAGATGTTTCCAATTTTTAGAATTTGGTTTAGACCGAATATGATTTCTTGTGATGAAAAGCAGATGAATGTCCTGGCCTTGGGAAACAAAATGCGGAGTGAGGGCTTTCTTTAGGCTGCACAGGAGCCTTTCTGATCTTTTAAAAATCTAATTTCACATGTAATAAATACATAAATAAATAAATTATGTGATACTTTTTTTTTAACTACTTGCAGATTTAAATTCAAAAGTCAATTTTCACTTTTTGCTCTAACGGAATGGTCATAAACATTTAATTTATGTTGTAGAAATTTATGATTGGATGAAGGACATGAACTGGAATGAAGGACACACTGTCTTAGCATAGCATAGATGAGCATAGTATCTGATTTTTTTAAATTCTACAAATTTAATAAATTTGCAAATGTCACACATACAAATGATATTTTCTTTCTCCTAATTGAAACTTTTCTTTCCCCTAATTCTGCAGAGCGGCTTTGCGTTGGTCTGGAAATAAGAAAAGCGGTAAATAAAAAAAAATAAAAAAATTGAATTAGAACTTCTATAGATCGATGTGTGATGGATAAATGGATTAGATGAATGAATGGATGGATACATTTATGAATGAATGAATAGAAAGAAGAATGGATAAACGGATAGATGGATGGATGAGTGGGTGTGGAAGGAGGGTAGGTCAGCAGGCTGATTGGTTGGTTAGATAGATAGATAGATAGATAGATAGATAGATAGATAGATAGATAGACAGACAGACAGACAGACAGACAGAGTATACAGTATTAAATACACTTAAATCTAAATAAGCTAGTGATAAATTATCTTGGCCAAATCCAGACTTTGCACTAAATCTGGTAATGACCGTGTTCTCATAAGTTGGAGTGGACGTGCGTGCTAAGTAACCTTTAGACCATGTATTTATGGAGAAAAGGGAAAAATAGAGGAACTAATTAGGTTCCAACTACTGGCTCTGTCCTTGTCGACTCCAGGGAGTTGGGTAATCCATTCTTTTCATCCTGCTGTCTTGGCCTTTACACTTTCTCGCCTGCCTTGTTAGCTCAGAAGAGAAGCCTCATATGTCCACACACACCACTGTTTTATTTATTTATTCCTGAACAGTGAATCTTTAACATCAGAGCACAAATATTTGCCGCTTTTGCCTGTATTTTTAATGCCTTTAAGGTGAATTAAAGTTGAGAATTTACAGCAGAGCATCATCCTTCCGCAGCATCACGAGGAGGATGCAGTACAGTCGCATCATCAAATATTTACAATAGATGGGCTTTGGGAGACGTCCAGTAATGTTTAGTTTGATTCTTGAATCGAGGCTGAATAGAAACCCCATGGATCTTCAAAAAAAAGTGCAATAGATGGAACATTTTGTTTTATGTCCTGTTTGATTTTACAACAAATTTCCCATTTCTTTCTCATGTCCGAGTCCTCGGGGTCAGCATTCATCTGGAGTGACTTCCTAGAGACCAGTTGTAAAACGTGGAATTGTTTTTTTATTCTATCTCAAGCAGGTTCTTGTAATTTTTCTTCTATACGTGCGTCGACTCATCTGTGATTGCATAAATGGCAGGAATAAATTAAAAGAGCAGAGGAAGAGTTATTGTGTTGAAGAAGATAATCTTTAAAAGCATTGCTCAGCCTTTGAACGTCAAAAAAAATGATATTGATGTTTAGAAATGTAAATATATGTTAAATAAAAAAAACACACAAAAAATAAATAGAAATAAAAAATATAAATAGAAAACAATTTGTTGTCCTAACAATTTTTGGGGACCGTATTTATGACGTAATTTATGACATTGAAAATATGAAATTGAAAGACATATATACATAATGTAATTTGTAGACATACATAATAAAGAAAAGTGGTATATTAAAAATCAATTATCATTGAATTGATAACACACACACACGCACGCACACACACACACACACACACACACACACACACACCTTCAGTCATAGAATGATTGCACCAGGCCTAATCTGAAATCTCTACTTTTCTTTGTAGATCAGAAACATTGCTCTTGTTTTTCTTTAATCCCTGGTGAAATTGCTTGTTTGTGTTGGCTGTCATCTCGCCGCGGTCCGTATCTTTGACAGCAAGCGCAGCAATGGGCTTAGACTCTCGCTTAATTGAAATTGACTGGCGGACACTTTTACTCTGCATGAAATGCGGGCGATCTGGAGGATCCGATGGAATGGAATGGCTGTATGTGGAGTTTTCATGAACTCAGCTTTATGGATGTAAAGAGTTTACATTCTAATCACTGAATCCTGCTCCTGTCGCCTGTATTTGAATAGTATGTCAGCCGCAGACGTGTCACATCAGTATGCAGACTGGTTCCTGCCAGGGCACATCAATTTGCATATAGATTACTTTACATCATGAAGATCATATGTAATGTCAGTGAAGCAGGTTCTACTGATATTATTTTTTTGTTAAAAATACTAGTGTTCTAGTGAGGCTGCATGTGTTTGTTACTGTTGCATACGGGACAATGAAACTTGTGACTTGTAAAGAAGTTTAGTGGGATAAATACAAGTTCAAAATTCAAGTTTTCTATTGTAGTATTAAGAACTAAGAATTCGTATTGTAGTATGAATAAGAACGATCAAACAAGAAAACAACTATAAATAAATAGATAAAACTGAATGCTTGAATAAATTAGACAATAAAAATAAATTATTTTGCTGTGAAACACAATAAAATTATTCACTCAGCCAATCAACACATCAATCAATCAACAAAACCAACCAACTAACCAACCAACCAGTCAATCAACCAGTCAACCAACCAGTCAATCAATCAATCAATCAATCAATCAATCAGTCAATCAACCAACCAGTCAATCAAACAGTCAATCAGTCAATCAACCAACCAGTCAATCAAACAGTCAGTCAATCAATCAATCAATAAAACATTCTAGTCATAATTAAATTTTTTTTATCAAATTATTCAATGATGTTGCTGCTTTTCCTTTCTCCTCTTTTATTTATAAAATGCTTATATACATGCAATCTTTCAAGGATGATTTGCAATGTGTCTGATTTGTATATTCTTTCAAAACAATAAAATAAGCATTTTTTGTGACCACGTAATACACGGTACAACTAAGGTATCTATTCTGACTGAGACCTATGCATATATAAAATGCTGATATAAAAAATGCTAATATAAAAAAAAAACGTGTAAAAGAAAGGAGTTAGAGAAGTTAGTTAGAATTTAAAGTTCCTAGAAAGCATTAACAATCTCTGGATCAAATTCCATCTATTCATTAATCTATTTTATTAACCTCTTCTTCTATTTCTATTAAACTTGCTAAAGCACAAAATAGTTGCTGTATTTATGGTGAACCAGTACATTATATTTTGTTTACAAAGTGTTTGAATGTTCTATATCATAATCTGCAAAGATTATCGCTGTATCATGTTTTCAAAAGTGCTCCAATTTTCCCAAACAAGTTTTTTAACATCTGTTCCATTGAATGTTTTCATGTTTTTCAGCCTAATGTCACATTTGAAGCTGATTTTATTTAGATTTTTGATTGCCGCATTTGTTCTTCCAACATGTACAATGACAAGTCTTGAGTAACAATGTCTATTCAAATGTTGTGGAGTAAAAAGTACAAATCCTCAATCACAAAAGTAGCCAAATAAAAAGAGAGTAAAAGTTGCTTATATTTTTTATACTCAGTACAAGTACAAAGTAGCCAAAGTAACATTCACTCGAGTAAATTTTACACCACTGCTCATATGTCTCTGCTATAGATTTACGAGAATTTTTTTCATGGCTAATGGGATTTTAAAGCTCTGCTCCGACACGTGTCTCTCTCGTGAAACAACTTCCTATATTTCTGCTAGCCGCCGCTGAAGTGTCTCACTGCAGGTAGTGCCACATTGAAATAAAATTCCTGTATGATAAAGACTCTTAATCTGCACATCAAAAGGAATCTGTCTGTCTCTCACACACACACACACACACTTGAAGGATGTGCTTTTTGTAGATGGGTATAATGGGATTATGGTTTGGAGTCCCGTCTCTTCTTCTTCAGCTCTTTCATCCTTCTCTTTGCAGCAGGTGGCGGTGACCCCCAGTAACCCCCTTTCATTTATATACACACACACACTCGCGCACACACTCGTGGTAAAGGCTGTCTCTCTCTTATTAACCTCTACTTCTTGCTCCTCCCGGGCTATTTGGGTGGTAGACGTGGATGGTGAGGCCAGCAGGATAGTGACTGGCACTAATGAGGTGGATGGGGGACAGTTTTCACCCATGCCCACCTGCCGCTCCCCCTCATGCCTTGAATGGCAGTTTGGCAGACTAAATGTGGCCACTTGTTCCACTGACACAACATTTTTACACACAATTGTTAGACCGTTTTATCTTCATGATGTTTCCACAGATAGATCCAATTGTTTGTGTGCTTTTTCTGGTGGCATGTGATGAAGCCCAAATCCTTCCAAACAACAGGTTGAGATCTAAAAACTGCCAGAAACACCCTCAAACTCAGCGGATGAGTAGCATGGATTTCATTTACTCATTAGTATCATCAAGAAATGTAAACTTTGGGTGTATCCATTTCTGTGGCACAGGGAACTGGAGCCAACACCAGCACCTCTGAGCTTGGGACAGACGGGACACACCATGGTTTGGTGGTCAACCAATCACAGAGAGGGACACACACATTCAAAGGTGGGACGACAAGAAAAGGGAGAACCTGCTAACTTCGCAAAAAAGCTTGAGAACTTCAGTCATGTAGGGGTAGGGTTCCTTCTCTTATGAGGCGACAACTCCAAGTACTGCACCACCGTGCCACGCTTTAGAGTCATTTTTGATCATATTATAGTTCTGGAAATAATTTCTTTAATATGACGTTCCTTTTTGTTCTAAGATGCTACTTCTATTTTGGAATCGCAGGAATCTGGAGCATCTTCATAATTTCTGGGCCTTGATTGATGGCTAATCAAGTTCAAGTTGAAGTTATTTTGTAGTCCCAGATGAACTCAAAGTCGCTATGCGGAATTAGGAAAAAAGAATCTTCAAAAAAGATAAATGTCCAATTTTCATGTGTTCAAAATTAGGAAAAAGAGTCAGTTAAAAAGAGAAATGCGCATCTGTGTTCAGACTATGGGCTATGAGCAGAAGAGCAGATTGCGACATTGGCTAGGAAAACAAAACCTCCTAGAGAGGGTGAGAGAAAAAAACCTAGGCAGAACAAGATTCTCTGGTGCCAGTCTCCTCTGGCATGCTAACATAACATAGTCATAGGTGAATGCCAAAGGGGTCGCAGGTTTGAATCTGCGACTTACGGTTCGTTGTCAAACAAAGTTTCAAAAATAGGGAATTTGGACCTCTGAGACGTCGCAGATTGGGGTGATCTCTGCAGTTCCACCAACTGAGCTCTGCCTCCTCTTCTAGGTCGGCCTTTATTTACACTTAGGAAGAGGAGCAATAATAGTTTCAGTTGGGACTAACACAATCCATACAAGGGAGTTTCCAATAGTCAAAACCAATTCTGTCCTGTAGCTTTTTCGAACGTTGGGCTAAAGAAGAACACAAGCTCTCTTCTCCACACACACTCACATCAAGTGGAAATGTCAGCATTCAAGTTCAGTGCATTTGTAAAACGCTTTTCACAGTTCTCAGTCTCAAAGCCGCTGTGAAAATGAAGAAGATTGTTGCATTTTGTTCATTGGTATTAAGATTGTGACTATGACCAGTATTAGAATGATGTAGATTAAAGTACAATGCTTTAGATTAATAATAATATATTTCATTTAGCATTCATCTAACATATTTAATATTAAGAGCAGCCAATTTATTTGACAAATTGAAAGAAACTAAATTTAAGCAACCAATAGTTACTTTTATAACAACATAACTCAATTACTCATTTGTGAGAAGTAACTAGCAACTGTACTAATAGTAACTAATTACTTTTTTTAAAGGAACATTCCCGACACTGATTAACATAGACGTGCATTTTTGAAATGTGCCCGTATAAGCAGCTCTCGAGCTTCCAAAATTGGGAAAAAGGGGGTGCTTATATTCGAGCAAATACGGTAAGTGCTTCACATAAATGTGTCCGGTGCTGCATGCCCGAGTCAAGTTAAAGACCTGCTTACCAAGCATGTAGACTTTGACATTTTTATCAGATCTTGAACGATTCAGACGACTATATCCCAGTAAACAAGGGAGAAGGTTCTGATTGGAGGCATTACATACACACACCTTCTCCACATGCACCTTCTTCCTAAGGGAAGGACTTCCTAAGTGATTTTATATATATTTAAATATATATATACACACACTATCATCAACTTTTTACCATCAAGATCCCAGCAGAGCTCGGAGTAATTCATCACACTGTCTATTTAATTTCAGTTTACCGATGTGTCTGATAACCTCGACATCGACAGAATAACAATGGCGCAGTTCTAAAGAGTCGCTGAATAATAGTTAGGCCTTCCAGAAAACCTCCGTTGGATGTTTATGAAAACTCTCTGCACTCTGATCTCTGTGTTCGATGACACCATGATGAAGGCTGGTACGCTCAGCTCGTTTTGGGCTCCATTTGCCCCGTGTCCTTCCTGGCTCTTTTCAAATGCGGTGCACAACCAATATTCCTCATCCTATTGAAGTCTAATATGTCATCAGTGAGTGAGGGAGAGATGAGAGATGGGGACCGGGAAAGAGAGATGGAAGAGAGGACAAAAGTGTTATTTTGTGAGTAGTTCTCTCCTTTGATATTGCTCTCATCTTAGATTAGAGCCTCGGGATCATTTTGTAACCTGAGAGAAAAAGATTGAGGGTGCGGACATGGCGGCGCTTATGAAACCCTGCCTAATGCAAAGCCTGTTTATCCATCCACCTGACTTTTATTGGAAAAAACGGCAGCTATATATGCGTCTACAAGAATGTTCAATCGTAAAATAATTACGACTTCACTCCCACATATCACCAGTGTGTTATGAGCTAGCTAGAGATTTGTTTGGTTTCTGTTTTTACCGTTGCATTGGTTTGTTGGCCATCAATGGAGCTTATCATTTTCTAATTTCTATAAAAGCGTCTTCATTTGTGGCCGGTTTTGTGGCACGCATCAATACTGGAGAGCGGCATATGTTATTTGTTCAAGTCTGACGAGAACATATGCCGCTTTTATCGTTTATTCACAGTGTGATCTAAATATTAATATGGCTTGAACTTGTACAAATCAGCATAGGAGGAAAGAATCAACAGGGATAGCCAAGGGGGGCATCCAGAAATGTTTTCAAGGGGAAGCTGGCGGCGGTCCTGTCTTTCTTAATACTCTTGTCGGGTGAAAATCAAAGGATTTGTTCAGGAAATCAGAGTGTTGGTAATGGATGTAATATCAATGTAGTGGATCGTGCAACGAGGAAACTCATAAAATAGTCACGCGAAGCTAAAAATGATTTTGTGTCACGGGTGTAAAGTACTTGAGTAAATGGACATTGTTACTAAGCAACTTTTACTACATTTACTACATAACTTTACTACATTGACTACATTTTGGGTTTATTGTCTTTTCTCTTTAATCCACTACTGTTACTCGTTACATTGTGACGGAAAGTCGGCATCCTTTTCTACCACGGTTCATTTCTTTGGCGGATGTGGTGATATTTTCATCTGCAGGATGCTGAAGGTACTGGATGCTATTTATGAGCTAAATCACATGAACGTGAATTAGTGGTTTGATTTTTTTGCACATTTTGTTTTGATCTATTTTCAAACATTGAGGTTTTAAAAATAGGAAATAAAACCTTATAAACAGTTTCTTATTTTTCACATTCTGTTGTTTTTTTAGCCTAAATTCAGTACTAAAATATTGCGGCTATAGCGGCTAAATATGACAGCACAAAGTCAGCTTTGCGTTGGTCTGGGACTGAGAAAAGCGCTTAAAATCTAAATTAAAAACAGTCTTGGAACAACAATGAACTTAGACGTCGACAAAGACTTGTGAACGAACCAGAACTAAATGGTGTCCATGTTGTATGGTGTCCATGACGAGCCTCAGGTGTGTCTGGGAGAGAGAGATGACGATAACGAACATCTGGTGTGCTGGCATTTGTAACAGTTATGGAGTAATTTTTTACAGTAATGTGTCCATTTTTTTACTTAAGTATTGCTTTCAGGTACTCTTTACCCTTCTGATTTGGTTGCAATATGATATAAAATCTTAAAATTGAAAAATCTCTGCGAGCGCAAGTGAATCAATGAACATTAGGACCCAGAAGCCTCCGCGGAGCATCATCTGCACGTGATTGACATTCCGTCCAATTACTCCACACAAGTTACCAGTTGCAAAAACAAGAGTTGATGTAAAGTTTTGAACTAATCTTAACTGTTGTATTGAGTGTTTGCTGGGTTTTTAGACTGTGCTTGGATCCAGGATCTTAGCCTGCTTCTCTAAAGTTTCAAAGGTTTAGGAACATTGCTTGCTTATAGATCACAACCTTCCCTCCCTTTTTTTTTCTTCCAAAACCACGAGGTTTATAGAATGCTTGGAACAGGAACAAAACAAGAGAAGGCAAAGTATGAAGCAATTCGGGTTTCACACATTTTGTAGATGCTCAATAGAACTCGTAAAAAGTCGAACGACAGAGTGTATAACAAACTCTTACCTGCGGGAGCGTCAACGGCACCTGAAATAACAAAAAAAATAAGCATGTTTCAGAACAATTGAACAAAACGTCCATAAAGAATGACGGAAAAGTGCAATCAACCTCCAAGATTATGATTACACCTCAAGAAAGAAGTAACAACACATCTGTTTTTTCTTGTCCTGCTTTTTGTATTTTTTGAATATTTGCTGCTGTTCTGCATCATTCGTGGGAGGGATACAGTAGTTTCTCTGAATCAGTAGAGAGATGTTGTTCATTAAGCCCCTAAACTGCCTTCACACAAATGACAGACAAAAAAAATGTAATTCAACAATCTTATTTATATAACTGCTAAGACACCGTCTGCAATGAACTATTTGCTCTTTATAAGGACAATTTCATTGATTTAAAATAATAAAAAAGGAATATTAATTGGTAAGTCAAACAGACAACCAGAAAACCCAAGTTTAAATACTGTAATCATTTTTATAGATTTTACACATATTGTAAACTCATTTTAAAAATCTATGACAGTTTGTGTCAAAGCCGGATTTTGTTCAAAAGTCCTTTATGCTTCATCTAGAGCTAAAAATATTCTGTCATAGAATTTTCAAGAATCCTATCAATTCCTACTCCGACAAGTAACTTTGTAATGTTTGGGAAAAAGTTTGGGATGGTCTGAACGGGGCGAGTTTGTCTGTGCGCGAGGGAGATAGAGGGTCTTTTTTATAAACTTGCTTAGAGTTACGTTTGAACTCGATGAAGGTGTATTGATGGGCTTTCCATGGTCATGATGCAGCTCTGAGAAATAAAAGAAGAGAGAGAGAGAGAGAGAGAGTTACCTGTTTATGATGGTGTGCTTTCTCATTCTCGGATTGAGAGTGCTCGATAATGTTGTGGGAACAGTGTCCACAGATTATTGATTTATGACTCTACTCTTTCCCAGCAGAGATACCTTATTACCTTTATGTGTATCTCACTCTCTATCAACATCAATACTGATGTCTGAGTATATATTTTTGTCGTAATTGGTGAAAGATTTGATGCACTTTCTAAGTTCAGCATAGCCTGAAACTTTTTCTAATGCGTTGCTGGCTGTAAAACGTCTCTGTGAAGACGTTTCTTGCTCATCAAAGGGTGAAATTCTTATGAAAACCTTAAAGTTTGGCTCTGTGAGGACTTCATTTGCTTTTAGAGAGCCATTATTGTGGTACCTCCACTTACGAATATATAATATTTCATTTTACGAAGGACGTCGTCTAGAAAAGATTGTCTCTGTTTACGAAATTATTTCACTTTGTGATAGGCGATTGTTAAGCAAGTTCTTTTTTCTTACCACAGGTGGAGTTATGGATATGGAGACCACTTGTGGATTGATGCAGTGTTTAGAGACAAGACAAGACGTTTAGAATTAGGATCTGTGCCGTTTCTATATGTTTACACACAAAAATACAACTCGAGTAAGACGCTCGGCTAACATCCTGGTGGTGTCAGGGTCCATGCTGATTCGGCTACATCACGAGATTATCGCGAGATTCAAGATGGCGGATGTAAAGTGTTTTCTGAAATTAGACCCATTTTATGACATTTCAATTTTATGAAACTGTTGTCGGAACAGATTAATTTAGTAAAGTGAGGTACCGCTGTATATTTAAGCTAATTATGTAGTCCAGGGTTTTTTGTGTCCTTTTTTTGTTTTGTGTGCTGCTTTGAGACTTGTTCCAAAATGTAACTGGTCAGTGTCCAATGACGAAGCTGACAGAGCGAAGAAGTTGTGAATAAGCGGTTTACTGTAATGCGAACACACAAATATTATTAAAAACATAGTTTGACCCAAACATCTACCATGAACGTTGAACACATAGTAACAAGGTGGATGAGAAAATGAAAACTGAATATTGAAAACGTAAACTCAAAAAATAATTAATAGGGAAAACTTCGGGAATATGGAGCTCCACGCCAGCAGAGGGAGCTCTCACCCGACTGTCCATCCACTGTCCCATTGCTTTTTTTATTCATTTTACTCAAATCTTTCTGTAGCACTCTGAGATTTGCCTGAAAACGTCAAGTGCTTTATAAGTAAAATGTATTATTATAAATATGGTTATTATTATTATTATTATTATTATTATTATTATTATTATTATTATTATTACTGACATCCATCACTTTCTCCGCTTTAAGATTTCTGGGTTTTTCGAAAAATTTGATTATTGTTTCAAGATAAACAATGAAGTGAAAACTACAAATGGATTAGTCCAAGAATACACTTGCAATCGTGGATTACTACGTTCACAAAAGCATTGGTAAAATATGAACTTAACTTAAACACTTTTTAACAATGTGTAGATAAGGCGTGATCAGTCCTGTTGGCGTGTTTCGCAGTGTGTTGTGTTCCTGAAGAGTGTGTTTGAAGCCTCAGTGTGTGTTCATTTACCCTATCTAAGAGGATACACACAACGCCTCATGTGTCAGCAAGACCTCGGCTCGGCCTGAAGAGCAGAGGAAATCCCCACAGGAGATGAATATGAATGCAGCATCCATGATTGAGTTTGTGTGAGTGTGTAATGTCGGTTTTATGATGCATCCCACATCACGTTTCAATCAGAATGATCATTTGTCGTCATTTCGGGTGTCTGTTGTCTCTGTGACCTCTGCTGTGACCTCTGTATGGATTATATCTTGACCTGAGGACGTATCTCACACCCTCCGTTCCCTCTTGGGCAGCTGATGTGTTTACACCACTGATGCTTTGGAATTCTTTAATCCAGTGGTGGTGTTTAATCCTCACAGTGCGGCTAAAACATCATAATTCTGCTTAATTGACAGTGACTACAGAATAAAATCACATATATAAAGAACCCCCCTGATTTTTCAGGCACAAAAAAGAGCTGTTTCAAGCTCTCTGTTTATCCGACACCGTGTGAAGAGGAAGGATTATTATCCCCTGTGCAGCGACCCAGCGGTTTGATTGTGTCTGGTCCTTGGAATTTTTTTTACTCTTTGCCCATGTTCTTCATTTTGGACCCTTTTTTTAGCCGGTACCAATCTTGTCAATACCTGTTGTATGTGACAAATAAAAATGATTTTATTATATTTTTAGACATTTATTACATATGGTGCTCTAAATTAAAAGGTCCACTGTCAAATAAAAAGCAAACAAAAACATCAAACAGTTAGTGTTTTTTAGTCGAAAAAATGTGGCACTATGTGTTTGTGTGTGTGTGTGGTGTATGTGTGGGTGAAGATTTCTGATGTTTTTGAGTCCTAGACAGTGCAAAGACATTCCCTGCCGTTGTTTTATTACCGACTGTCACAAACCCGGTGGTAGCAAAGTAAATAGCATAAAAAATGCCCTGTAAATGTGAAGATGTGCATATATTTGTATTTGCAAGCATGACTGGATTATAGATATGGGGCGGTGGGACGTTATTTAGAACAAATACTCTGTCCACGTCAATACCTTTGCAGATTCATCTTCAGTCTGGTGTATTCTCAACACGACTCTTCCACATCCCATAGAGTGCTCGAGTCATTTATTATATTTGTGCAGTCACCGTGGAGTACAAAATGCCGCGGCGCTCTATAATGGACCAGACGACGGGTTGTTTACAGGCCTGCGTTTCCTTTAGCCAGTTGCTCTTGAGAACAAAAATGTAGAGCGGACGAAGTAGGGTAAATGGTAAAAAAAAAAAAAAAAACCCAAACAACCTTGCTCTCAAATCGGCTCTAATGCTTTATTTAAGCGCCGCTTCCGTCGAATCCATTACACATCCTGTCTGCTGCGCCAGCCTTTCCCTGCAGGCGGAAGAATATTAACAGCATCTTGCATGTTGCTCCTGGGCAAACAGGCAAACATAAGCGCCGTTTGTCGACTTGGAGCAAATGTACCTTTGTCTTCGGCGCTGACCTAGCTGCAAGCCTGAACTCCCACCTCGGTCCGGTGAGACTGAGGGAAGAAAGGCCACCGTGGGTTGTTAGTGGGGGCTAAAAAAAGCATTAAAAGTATTTGAAAGGCTTTTTTATACATTATTTATAAAGGGCAAAACATGCTTTTCCTTTCCTGGTTTACAGAAAAATGCTGTTCGCCAGCACACTTACGGCGTTTTGCGTTTATTGTGAAGTCTTGTTGGGCTAAATGACTTTATGAACTTGTGAATTGCGCAAGCTTTTTTTCGCCTTTGTCGATTTTGGAGAGGAAATGCTGGGTTTTTTCGCCTTCTCAGTGTCCTGAAAACTCATTTCAAGGCTCTGCAGAGTTCTTTCGAATGCTGCGGCCGAAATGTGCATAGCCAATGGTGCTTCAATGAGTCTGAAGCGGAAAATACGCATTACATTTCCATTTCGAATCCCAAGCTAACTCTCAAGAAATAATGTCTTTCCCCTGGCATGAATTCTTACTCTTATTAGAGATGTTTCTTCAGGGAGTGAAGAACCACCTGATGATTCCGAGAGACCCAATGATACAGATGTTTATTTGTGCCCATGATACGGATGTAAATTATATGTATTTATCTTTGTGTAACAATTTATAAAGAAATAAAACACTGTGAGTGACCAAAATTTCTAAAAGTCATAAATTCAGAGGTGTCAAGTAGCAAAGTAAAAATACATAGTTACTTATCAAATAGAATTTTGTCTTATTTATTCTTTACTCGAGTAATAGTTTTTTCAATTGCTATTTATTTCTACGTCTTACATTTTTATGCCCATTTCTGTACTCTATACTCCTTTTTTTTTTAAAAAACAAAAAACAAAAATAACACAATAAAAACAAGAAGATAGTTCGTGCCATAAATGAGCCCGCATAAATGGTTCTTTGGTGTGTTTGCATTGTACTAAAATGCACTGATTTCCAATGTAATTATACAGTATAAGGCAACATTTGCAAATAACAATGTAGTCCTACATCATTAAAAATGTCATTTGTCAAATGTCATCATGTGTACTTTTATACTTAAAATAGCTATCAAACCAGTATTTTACTTGAGTAAAAAGTTGAGTGGATATTTTTTCCTCCACAAAACTTTGAACTCCCAAAGATGTGGGGTCCAGTCCAAATTGTACCCCCACCCATGATTCTTTAGACAAGGAACTGTCCAAAAGAAAGCCAATCAGGTGATGGTGGATTTCTTTGTCCAGGTATATCAAATTGTATTTCCATTACACTTTCGTTTTACACAAAGGGATCGAAAAAAACGCACATTGTTAGTTCAAATATTTGGCATCGCAAGTGTTGTTGGGCTTTTCTACCGACAAGGCAATTACTTCCGCTGCTCGCAGTTTTCGAGCGTATGTAGGCGAGAGACCTTTCTTTAGATTAATTTCTCAATGCTGTTCTATAGTCGCAGCATTTTGTTCTTTTCTGTGATCGTTTAATTTATTATTGATCCCTGTGTCGGCCGCTTAGCACAGCATGCATGTTTTTTTTTTTTATTCGTTTTTTTTCCCCTTCCACTTCTCCTTGTCAATGTTTCCACTGCCTCTTTTAAAAAAGTATGTCGGTAATGTCATAAAGGACTTTCCCAAATTACGAAAATATCTTGCAAAATGTGTGGTGGAATTGTCTTATTGCATTTATTTAAAGTAAATTCAATTTATTTTTATGAATTTCTGCCACAATAAGACAATCAAAAATGTACCTCCTTTTAAAACACAATGAACATTGTGTTATTCACTAAGCAAATCAATGTAAGAGTGTAAAAAATTAATGGCGTGCCACTGTTTAAAAACAGTAGTCTATGGGGCTTTAAATCAGCCGGCAAGGGGCTTTGGGGGAGTAGTAATATCCACTGAGTGCTCTGTTAATCAGACGGCTGTGAAGGAGTGAAATAAGACCGACTCATAAGTCTGTCAAAATGAATTGTTTAGTGGGGACTAATGAAAAAGGCTTAGGCACAGCCATACTCACGTCAATAGATTTCTTTATGGGCTGGACCGACTCCTGGTACCCGGTCGCTAATTGACATGGCTGAAGGTGTTTCCATCAAGAATGCTGATGTGGTTGGGTTGAGGGTCCGGTCTCGGAAGAGTGGGCCCACTTGTGCCAGCTGTATTTTTATCAACCGGACCTTTTTCTGGTAGAGGTTTTGATGGCTAAATTCCCAGCGCACTTGGTCACTTCGCACTGCGTTGGGCTTTAAACAACTATAACTCCATGACAGTTGAGGTCTATTGGTCAATTGGGTTTGAGTAAAGAAGGTGGCAGGTTCAAATTCCGCTCTGAGTGGAATTTGAATCTGCCACCTCGAGACTGCCCACTGCTCCGGGTTTGGGCGTGATCTCTTCACTGTGTGTGTGTGTGTGTGTGTGTGTGTGTGTATGTATCCTCACTGTAAGGTTAAAATCAAAGCTCAGATTTAATATGCTACCTACACTGCAAAAAATGCATGTGGAAAAATAAGAAAATAAAAAACAAAATGAGTAAAAAAGACTTAAATCAAGTAAAATTATTAGCCAATGGGTTGAGAACATGTTACTTGGTAAGACAGCTTGAAACAAGTCCTATATCCTTAAATAGATAGTTCATTTATTTTTTATATTTTTTTGTTAATAAAAAAAAAAGCAAGTTGTATTGTGTAATTTCAAGATCTGTTGTCAATAGTATATTTTTTTGCCGTGTAGTGGCCATATAGAGGAAAAAAGGAATATTTATTCCTCACTCCCACAGTCTCAAACTCCTTTTCCTTAAATCTCGTCCTGTTTGTTCTGCGTCTCTGGTGCCAAATTGAGAACAAATGCAAATTTACTGTCGTTTGTTTTCTGGTCCTTCCGCCTGTTGATCTCTTTGCTCCCTACATGTGATCTCTTCTTCTACTTTATCTGTTCAATTATTCATGCGCAATCAACTGCAGTATATGTAAAGTCAGTATGAGCTACGGAAATGCTTGGAAAAGTATAGCATGGACGTTTGTTTATGTGTGCAGCGGGACACTTTGGTTAGAATGTGCTGACTAGCACAGATCCTCCAATTATCATTTGCATATAAAGCTTTTGCTGAGGAGGGTGGATTGGGACACCCGGGAAAGTTTAGTGAAGCCCCAACAATTAATTCAATATGACTTTTTAATAATCTGCTAAAAAATTCATTAAACCGATTTGAATGGAATGATCGTTTTCATAACCAGGCTGGACTATGAAAGGTAAAGGGCTGAGAAAGTTCAGGCTCGGCGGAGAGATTGATTTGCTATCAATACGATTTGATCTGTAACAGTATTGATCATACTCAGTTGTAAGATTTGTAATGCCAATTATCGGCAGAGGGAAAGTGTTAACCATCAGATCAAATGCAGTCACATGCAGTCAAATAATCACTCGGTTCTACATGTTTTAAACAATTTTAACACCATTGTCTGTTCTTCGTTTTTTGGGCTATTGGAGTTTATACATTTTTTTAGGTTATTATTGGGTTATTTTTAGCTTCGGTTTTTAGCAAACTCTGTGTTTCTGAGTATGAAGGTAAAACAACCGTAACAATGCATTTTTTTTTGTACCTATTGTACCTATTGTATTTTTTGACACTTTTTGTACCTATTGTACTTGTCAAAATTCAGACTTCTGACATGGCTTTTTAAGACAGAATGTGCATTTTCAGGGAAAAAAAAAAAGAATAAACAAACTTGTGTTTATTTTAATATTTCTTAAACCCTGTGTTGTACAGTCAGAGTCTTATAGAGTTCAAAAACTCTAAATCCCATGATGCTCTGCAATACTTATTAGGAATGTGGGATACCATAGAAATTTCTGGGATGTCCATCACCACGTTTTGCTTTCAATTGTTGAAATAAAAAGACAAAAAAAATTGACACTACCCAAGAAACGGGAGAACCTTTGTATTTTGCACATTATATTTTGTCTTGTCACAATTGCATTTGCACAGTATTGTATTTTTGCACAACCTAGCGTATATATTGTAGTTTATTTCTTTTGTTCTCTTTGCTATTTGCATTTTTGCCTTCACTGTTGTCATTTAAATTGTCTTTATTTGTTTCTGTTTAAACTTCTTTCTTTCTCTGTTTTTGCTGTTGTAAGAACACAGAAATTTCCCCAAGTGGGATTAATAAATCTATCTTATCTTATCTTATCTTATCTTATCTTAACCTACAAACATGGCAACAAACGAGCTTCAAACTTTGCTGGCTCTTTGTAAAATATCGTTGAATATCGAAAAGCTGAATCTGAAGGCTAATTTATTCAAGGTCAAACAGATGCATTGCATTTCATCCAGCTGATTTGTTTGAGTAACACTTAATTCACTTGAGTCTTTATTATTGGTGTCACCTGCTTCAGGCTCCATTCTGTTTGAGGACCGTGACCTTATCAGTTACCCAGCTTCAGCTCAAGGAAGAAATCCACCCCGTCTTTTAATGAAGCCTTGTAATCTACTGAGTCTAAAACGGACCTTTCCCTCCACTGTAGCCTAATTGTCCCTTAATTCTTCTCATCCGAGTTTGGTGGCACTGATAAGTCTGTTCAAAAGATTGTAATTATCTCCAAGCTTGAACATTTGGGAGGTGCCCAATTGTTATTTTTAGTCATCATCCATCAAGCCTGTCATGTTAAACAGCGTAGAAATAGGAATAAACGGAGGTTTATCGGTGCGTGTGTATGTGTTCTGAATGTAATTATATTTGATGGCGGAGCTTGGTTTGATGTCAGGGGGCTTTTGCTCAGCGGATGACAGCTGGACCAGACTCAAGAGAACAGTTAAAAGAGGTTGTACGTCGAGACATGACAGATTTATGCACATTGGAATAAAGTGTGTGAAATTAACGGTTTCATAATTAGTGCTTTAAACTGAACTTTACGGGTTGCGTGCTTTAGAAGTGCTTTTTTTCCTCCTCACTTTATATCTTCGTTCACCTGTTTTAAAGGATTCCAATTTGCATGTTTTTATCACAATTTATCCAGTATTGTATCCAGAGCAACTGGTCAGCCACTTTCAGCTTTAAGGAGGGACACACATTCTGGATTGGAGCCAGCCAATCACAGAGTGGAATACACAAATACAATCACACTCCAACTTACACCAATGGGCAACTATTCAGACTTCCATTTTCCACGTTATTGTACTGTAGGAGGGAAATGGAGACCTGGTGGAAACCCACGCAAGCACGAACATAGAAACTCAGAAAAGGCCCCGACCAGGTTTGAGACTATAGACAACACTACACACTATGTTGCCCACAATGTGCTTTGTGTTACACTAAATAAAACATTTTCATAAAGTTTACATTCATTTATATAGAACTCACCATAGTCTGACTGCCTCAACATAAAAGCCATAAAAATATAAATACTGCACTAATCAATATAATTCCAAGGAAGAACACAGACAGATATATATATATATATAGAAATTTTGAAGGATGGGTTGGTTGGTTGGATGGATGCGTGGATGGATAGGTAGTAATATAGATAATTATTTTAATAAATTATGGATAGAATGACCGATTTATGAATACATTTTTTTAAAGACAAAAGAATCATGGGATTGGATAATTTGTGTACGCATTTATTTAAAATGTACCCGCCTTATATACGCTGACAAGTTCGGATTAATTAGTAGATGATAAAAGCAACAAAGTAGTAGGTTTGATTTGGGATCAAGGCAAATGCAAATCTGCTAAAAGCGTTATGCGAAAAGCTCGGTGAATCTAAAATACCAGACACCGTGACTAATCGGCTCGCAAAACTATTGACTTCAGTGTGTGTCGGACTGCCACCATTAGTGTAACCAAAAAAGTGACCAATCGCAAGGACATGTGTAAGTACAACCCTCGTAGTCTCTCATTCTGCTGAAGCCAAACAGCAAATACAGTTTGTGTTTTCTAATCTGCTCGTCGCCTCAGGCTGGCCGAACTCTCGTAATGATGCAGTGTCACCACATAACTGATAACTCTCAACAATAGCCATTCATTTCCATCAGCACATGCCTCTCTGCGCACAACCCAAGCCCGGCACAAACAATGGGCCAAAGCCCTGAGCGGACAGACACATTCATCTACCCGAGCAAACACACACGCTCATACAAACTCATACATCTGGGGCCTCGTGGACTTTGCATGGGATTGGACACCAAGATGGAGGCTTGTTCCAATATCTACTGGATACACAACTCTCCAATGAGGTAATAACGGCTTCTATGTTGATATCCATAACTTCTCACAAAAGATTAAGCGAAAGACCGAGAACGAGACAGATGGGTTTCTGAAGTAGCAAGTTAAATGAGAATTTCCTCACATGCAGTCAGCCAAAAGGCCATATCCGGGACGTTCTTGCAGGCAAAGCCTCGGAGGATCCAATCAGCCGGCATGCCATTCCTCCGCTCTCCTTCTCAAAGTCACTTCATCCAGCTGTCATCCAACCCGCTTATGACCTTGTTGCTTAGCACCATATTAGCACTCGGCACAGTAAATCTCCTCCTACCACAGATTCCCAGGTCAATGTTTAGTGGGTAATGGTTGGAGAGGTTTGTGTGGTGTCGGTCCATTTTAGCCAAGGGGAAGGTAGAGGAAGTCCTGTGCACATATTGTTTCCGTTTCAGTTCAAGCTTTCTCTCAGAGGAACAACTATCATCAAAGTGTCAAATCACATATCAAAAAGGAGGGGATGAAGCCGGTGGATTAGTTGCTGTTTACGAGGTCAAGGTGAGGCGACATAAATCTTTTGAGGACTTGTGTGATTGACAGCGTAAGATTGAAAAGGGTTAAGTGTGAGATTTCCAGAGTTGAAATTATGTTTGAATCAGTTGGTAGATTATAAAAAATCTGCAACATTCTAATCGGGTTGATAGTTTCTTCTTTAAAGAACGAGATAATACAATAAAAATGGGAACATTTCTGGGTGTTTATTTTTATGTTCTGCTGCACTAGAATTACTAGAATACACTGGAACAGCTGTGTTCAATTAGATTTTAGAATTTACTAGGTAAATTCCACTTACACTACATTGAAATGTTTAATTTATGATATTTAAAAATTGTCCAAGTGGGGTCCATCATTCTAAATGAACTGAAAAGTACTTTGGAGAAGAATCTTAGTTTTTAAAGAAGTGTGATTCAGTTTAATGTGCCATAATTATATTCTAAATATTTGCTTTTGAAGATGGCGTCGCCTTGAATCATTGAATGGTGATGACTTCACTCCTATATCTTCTGGCTTTCTAAAGCGTCTGACGGACTTCTCTCTGGACCGCTGTGAGATAGGTGATGTTCACTGAAACGTCTGGTGTGTGATGTCACTCACTTGGACCATTGAGAAGATCTAGCATCGCTGAGCGTCTTTTGTGAGAACGATGGAGTCGGATCAATGCCACTCAGAAGAGGAACACAGAACATCCGTCATTCACAACCAACATCACAAAGACTTGTAATGCTAGAATACCGGAAGAGACTGACACCAGTGAGTCGGATTCAACAATGGTTTCAATTCACACAGCTTCTTTGAGACAGTCTACCACTGGGAAAAGTGGTTGAATTTGAACTTGAGCTTAATAATAATAATGGTAGACAAATTCTGAAGTTAAATAAAATTGCTCAACTCACCAACACCAATGAATTGTGATGTCCCACAAGCTCAGTTAGAACAGAAGACATCAACCCCTACAATCCTCAGTGTGCCATGTCCCTTGATGCTACGTCACGCAGCATAAGACAAGAAAGAGAGACAGCCTCATCTAACATCTGCCACCTCACAACAATCCGGAATTAGCTTCATAAAGGCGCTTGATTGGGTTGAAGCTTTGTCTACGCTCGCCATGGTTCATGATTCCTTGTTCCTGGTTATAAATCAGTTTCTGTCTCTGTCTCTGCCGGTCCAGGGTCAACCTCCTGCCCAACAACCTTTTGCTTTATGAACTTTCTATTAACCATTTAAACCATTTCATTTGTGTCTCAACTTGCTCTTTATTTCTGACGATTCAGCGTGGAGTAGGAAAGCCAGTGTCCATGGTAAACACATAAACATCTAATAAAGGAGCTGAAACTTGAAGCTGAATACGGGAAGTGCAACCACTGAGAGACAATGGAAATCAAACACGTGACCACGGAAATACAGTGATAAATAAGAGGCCAGGTGGAAACAATAGAAAACATAATTACACAACGAAACACAAGAAACTAAGACTCCTGGGAAATGGAGTCCCTGGGATTGTCCATGAAACGTGACAGTAACACCAATAAAGCATTTAATCCCTTAGAACCACTCAAGTAATCTATAAATGAACCAATTAAATTTAATAAAATATTTGAATCACAATTTATAATAAATGTAATTAATGATGGTTGTTTTTTTTTTAAAATTAACTAGTATAGTTTTTCTAATTTATTTCATTTATACTTTGTGTAAAGCTTAAAAACCGCTTTTGTCATTATTGTTTTTAGGATATTAAAAAAAAAATCAAACAAACAAACAAACAATGCTTTACCAATGAACCAATAACGGCTAATGTTCAGCAACTCTGGCCTGTTGCGTAGCAACTAAAAGATCAGATTAGATTGGAATGTGATTTTCTAAAAGGAAGGTCTATTTTCCCCCCTTTTCTATGCAATATTCATCAAAAAGATCACGAGGGTTCTGTCTGAAGCGGAGACCATCAGTCTGATAATAAAAGTCAGACAAAACGCAGAGTCGAAACAAATGCTCAGTTGCAAATGTCACTTTAAATGCAAGTTGTTGTTCTCTCCGATGGTTCACAGAAGTTCACTGCTAAATGTTTTACTTCGGAGTAAAGCTCTTTTGGGTTCAGCTGTGGATTTTGTTTAATGGGGAACTCGACTATTCTCACAGCTCTTATTGGCTTCATGCTCGGGCGATCATGGAATCATTGTGTTGTGTAGTTAACTGCTCAGAAAATGAACATGTCTGCCATGCTTTGTTGCTAATTGGGAAACGTGTGTGTGTGTGTGTGTGCGCATGTTTGCGTGTGTGACACAGACAGACAGATAGATAGATAGATAAAACAAAAACAAACAAAAAATAAAGAAATAAAGAAAAAGGAGAGGAAAAGAAAAAAAAAACAAGAAACAATGAGAGCAAGATAAAAAAGATAAGAGAGAAGACAGACAGACAGACAGACAGACAGACAGAGAATGTGAGAATTAGAGAAATGAAGAGAGGGTGAAAGAGGAAAATAAAAATGGATAGAGAGAAGGAAGATGGATGGATGGATGGATAGATAGAAAGAGAATAACCGGAAATAATAGAGACAGAAAGAAAAAGAGATAAAGATAAGATTAGCTATATATAAAGAAAAGAGAGAATAAGAGACAGAGGGAGAGAAAGAGAGAGCTGGGAATTTTGAACACACATTACGCTCGTATAAGACATTTAATAAAAACAAATGACTCTGAATTTACATTCTAACAGAGATGGCGCCTGCCTTTGCATTTTAATTTTCTCTCTCCGTGCTGATGAAGCAGATAGTCCATATTTAGTTCCTCAGTGTCTTTCTAGCCGGCACAGATTAGCATAATGGCTTGTCAGGACTGAGGCCAGGCCACACGTTCTGCTTCAGATATCCAACATTTGCTCTCCAAGCACTACTGATGTTACGCTTTATTGCGCAAAGACCACCGTGACATAAAAACACACACTTAATAAAGAAAAATAACACACATCTGGAACATATCAGTAACCTAGGTGAGTGCAACAGTTGATGAACACAGGTGACTTGATTAATTACAAGGAGAACAGGTGGAAACAATGAATCATGTGACTACATATGCAGTCACATGATTGTGAAAATTTGAACAAAATTTGGTAATTTGTTTTTAATTTATTTATTGTTTGTTCTTATCTCTGAACCTATCTGTGTCAAATTCTTTTTGTTTGTGGTGTCGGACTAGCTATTAAATCACACCTTGTTGTTATCTAAAGCTAATTAGCCTCTCTGTTAGCGCTGGATGCTAAACAGCAATAAACAGCGTGATGCCTTATAGCCGTAAAACATTTATTTTGGTGCTCTATAAGTGAAAGGAGAACTGTACAAGCCTTAATGAATGATTTAAGACTTCACCTCTGACATTTACATTAGCATTTGTAAAATATGCAACCCTCTGCTCATATGAATAAAGGATCGCGAGACAGATTTCCCTCTGACCGCAGTTGCATATGGGCACCATTGCCTGCAGGGTCTTCAGCGCCACGCTTTGCTCACACAGACTGTTGGCTGTTATAATGTTTGCTTTTGTTGGACTCCGATTTTAGCACATGCAACTCTTTATATAATTACATATTGCAGACTCACTCATATATGGAAAGCATCCATGAGTGAATGTACAATCTGGATAGTGGAAATTAAGGCCACGGATGATTTTATTTAATTATTTTTGGACAACAACGTAGTTTACTATAATCCATCCATTCATGGACTAAATAAAACCTTTAATGACATTTTCATGATTGGGCTTGAGTAAATTTACTTTTTTGGCCATTTTGTAATTTTAATAAGAATCACAAATATGAGCAACTTTTAATCCTTACTTGACTACATTTGTGATTGAGTATCTGTACTCTTCACTCCACTACTTTTGAATGGACACATACTGTTACTTGATACGTTGTGATTGTGTGCGACAAGTGGACATATATTACTTCCGCGGTTAATTACTTGGGCGGGTGAGACAATATCACCATCTGCAGGATGCTGAAGGTACTGGATGCTTTTTATGAGCTACATCACGTCATCTAGTGGTTGCACTTCTTTTGGACATTTCCGTTTGATTCTTGTTTAGTCTAATTTTTGTTCATTGATGACCCAGAAGAAAACGCACCCATGTTAGTCCTGTAGCACGTGTATCAGAGAATTGTGTGTGTGTGTGTGTGTAAGTGTGAAGCCGAGCATGAGCGTGTCCGAAGCTGAAATGAATCCTGTCAGATCTCTTGCACACTACATATTGGGATTAATGATGGAGAATGTTCCGCCAGGAAGATCTTTACACCCACTCCATTATTAATCAGAATATCGGTGAGGGAACATGAGAGGGCTGTGCTGAAGAGAATTGCTCAGATAAATACTATTTAAAGTGGGGAAACAGGGTGAAGGCAAAAGGCCAAAACGAGCTAAATAAAGCATATATTTTCAGATCCATTGAATCCAAGAGATGAACAAATGCACAAACTGAATTGTGGATATCGAGGCCATGTGCATTTTTTTGTTTTTATTTTTTTCTATATACTAGTTACAATTTGTATTCAAGCAATGGAAATATGTTTTGATATTTGCAATTAACCTATTTTCCTGTGTAGTGGTTGTGGTCCAGCGTTTGGGACTAGAACCTTCAACCCAGGTGTTAGAGGTTCGAATTACAGTCCGTTGGGTTTCATTCAGTCATTGGGCAAGACACTGACCCCAAACAGCCCCCCGGGCACCACAGCTTAACGCTGCCCACTGCTCCGGGTTGGTAGAATAGATACGATTTTTATCGTATTATATTGTATTTATTGCATAATTGTATCACAAGGCTTACAATTAAATTAGTATTGCTACTTCATTTGGTGCAAAAGAAAGATGGGATAATAAGTCAAATATACACACTGACAAATCAATATAAAATCTACAATATATCAAAATATGGTACAAAATGTAGAAGGCAAGAAACACACAGAAAAAATTCAATTGAAAAAATATACATAGTGCAAAGGCAAAAACAAATAAGGCTCAAAAAAAATTGATGAGACAAATTAAAATTCTGTGCAGTGAAATATTGCAGGCAATGTAACATACATCTATCACTGGATGGTATTGTGTGTTTTAAAACACTTAACTGATTTTTTATAATATAGAAATTGTGAAAATTGTGCATACAAATGTGCATAGGTTTTAGATGTCTGTCTGATCAATTTTTATTATTTCACACAGTTGCTTCCGGACTGTGGCTGGGAAAAGCACTTTATGAATAAAAATGGTATTGTATTTAAATCCTAAATAAATTTGCATAGGCCATTATCATTGTATACTTAATTGACGTTGGCAATTGTAAATTCCGTCAAATCAACTGTCATTTCATAAAGAGTGGGCAAGGTCAAATTTGAATCTTTGTTCCGTTTTGCATATTCAATAAGATGTTGATTGTAGTGTAACGTGAAGAGATAAGGACCGAGAGGAAGTCTGGTATGTTCTGGCCTTCTGTGCTTCACCTCGGCCTTGACAAGCAGTAACCCTTCGGTGAATGAGCTGCTGGACGACAAGTCCACTGCCCTTTGATCCCATAGTTCTCACAGATGCTGTTATAAAGGAGACGATTTAGCCATGTCTGCCTCTCTCTTCACCGCCTGTATTGATCGACCCGTTATTGCTCACTCTGGGCCACTTCCCTTTCATGGTTTCATTCCCATTTGAGCAACTATTTCCTTTTTGGGCTCAAAAGAGTCTATTTTTTAATACAACCATGTTAAATGGGCCTGTCATGTCATCTATTGGAATCCAGTTTCCTCCCACAGTCCAAAAAACACAATGAAATTTGAAACCGCTTTGTGATTGGTTGGCCACAAATCCAGGGTGTGTGCTTCTCCTTCTGGCTCAGAGCATCCGTCATTGGTTCAAGCCCCCTGTGACCCAGAAATGGAAAAGCGGTTATGAAAATAAATAGATGGATGTTAACACTCTGGGGTCTGAGGGTGTTTTTGGTCTGTTTTGACATGCTCTGATATTTGTAATTAATTAATCTACTTACAACATACTACTGGCCAAAAAGTACTGTTTTCAGCACAAGCTGTGCTACAATAATATGTGAGCCAATTTGATGTATGTTATATAATTTTTTAGAAATTTTAGATATTATGCGTGCTTTGTAAGTTTTTCGAAGGAGTCCTGAATAGACTGTTAAGCGACCTAGTCTTGTAGGATAAAATGTTTACTTCACAGATAAGTGAACATACTTATGTTATCTCATTCACAGAAAGAGTTAACATTTGGGTAAACTAGTCCGTTTTTGTCACAGCACTGGTGTATGGGTGGGAGGGAAAATGACCGTTCAAATGACCGAATATTCATGAAATTCACACCAGGAGAGACAAAAGACACCCCCCTTATGCAAATGACCCCATCAAGGTAGAACGCTGTCACCCAATCATTCACACTGACAAGGCAAGGAAACTAAGCAGAACAGTGTTGCAAAAACTGTGTTTGCTGAGTCGGCAATTTGCCTTGACCTGTTGCTAACAGTGTTGCACGTCTGTGTTTGCTATCACGGTCAAGTGGGAAAAGACCTAATGCTATAATAAAACGCAAACTGTTGGCATTTCATTACAGGAGGGAAAATTTCAATTATAGGGCTGAAGTTCTGCTCCGGCAGCTCCTGAGGGGAACACCTGCACACGGCCCGACTTTTCCCACTACCATCACGGAAAAGCCATTTCACAATATTTACATATTTCTATAACATTTAAATTCAATGTCTTCTGACATATCTATTTTTCATCAAAACAGTTCAAACAACCATGCATTCTGTAGTTGTGGCAGGCTCAGGAAGATATTCGATGTTGTCAGTGCACATGTTGTTTTATAGTTAATTAATGCATAAATGGATAGATAGATAGATAGGTAGATAGATAGATAGATAGATAGATAGATAGATAGATAGATAGATAGATAGATAGATAGATAGATAGATAGATAGATAGATAGATAGATAGATAGATAGATAGATAGATAGATAGATAGATAGATAGATAGATAGATAGATAGATAGATAGATTTTGAACATCTTTGAACTTTTGAACATAAGAAAAGTTCTATACCATTAAAATATCCTTATTTTCATTGCCATACTTTTACTTTTGTACTTCAGAGTATTTCTACTTGAGTAAAAAGGTTGAGTTGATACTTTCATTTTCACAGCAGACTTTTTTTAAACTCTAGTTTCTACTGTATACTTCCACTTGAGTAATGAATGTGCCTACTTTTAACAGCACTGGTACACGTGATGCCCCCTGGAAACCACGACTTAAGGCTGCCCACTGCTCGTTTGAATGTGTTCACTTCACTGTGTGTGTGTGTGTGTGTGTGTGTGTGTGTGTGTGTGTGTGTGTGTGTGTAACTTTACTGGATGTTTAAATGCAAAGCACAATTTCGACACAGCCGAAAAGAAAATATATATATAAAATAAATATGGAATATATATCTCCTCATTTAGCAGCGATGGCGTTTCAGACAAACGCAGATCAAATGATTGAGGAGTCTTTGGCAATAAACTCGATCACAACTTCGGAATCTGACTGAAGTGTATGAGCTATTTAAATATTGATGGCACGAATCTCTTGCTGGTTTACAAAGATCCCATGCCTTGCTTATTTGCATTCAGTTTTATGTATGAACAAATATGATTTATTAATTCAGCACATCAACTCAGAGCAAACTCTCGCTCAATTTTAACTGTGGCAAATTGCCAGTCGTATTTGTATCCAAAAGCGAAACATGATAAATAAAGTTGAACAGCGTTTTGGGAAAACAGACTCTTGTGAATAATTGTGTCTGGTTCACATGTTGTTTTCCCGTCTGTAGTGATACGCACGTGTCTGAGAACATGATCTGCACATTCTTTTCAATCTACCGTGATGAAAGATTTAAGCTCTAGAGCTCACAATTAACATTACAACCAACACCGACAGTTCAGTCACAATTGAGACGAAATGGCTAGTGTCGTCATCATCAACATCATCATCATCATCTTCATGCAAAGGAAATGTTTTTGTCATTCAATCAACGCAATTAAAATAGGACTATTAGGTTTAAGGATCTATTGATATTGCTAACAAACTCAAAAACTGAAAAAATTCACATTCATCTCTCTAACTACTAAAGCCTTTGGAGTACAGTGAAGTTTTTTATATTTTTTAATATGGAGGGTCAAGACATATATTGCTATATATTGCTTTAGATATACATATAAAATGTATATCTAAGGGATCATTAACTATAATAGCTGTGACAATAACTACGTCTTAGTATTTAGTTTAATAAATACTAATACATTTATTTATAGTCATACATATACATATATCTTACATATAAGTGTTATACATTAATTGAAAGTTTAAAGTACCTTTTTTTTGTTACACTCTTAATAAAAACTGGACGTTGTGGTTTTTGTTAAAATAATAATAATAATAATATAAACTAAAACATGAAGCGTGTTTTGCCTTCGCTGTCAGCTGAAAACAAACTGTAACTTAATAAATACTTATCACTCTAACATGAAACATATGTCTACATAAAGCTTAGAATGTTTGTTTTTATGTAAATGCAGTATTGTCGGTTTATCTAATCTAATTGTCGGTATGAATCTAAGCGTTGGCTTTTTGAACATTGATTTGATCCGACAGAGAATTCTGAATAGCAAGTTATTTGCTGTTGAAAAAGGAACCACTCGGTGAGCTGGGACAATCAGGTCGAGTCTGGTATGTAGTTTCTGAAGATGAGTTTTAAAAAGTCCATTAAAGAACATTCAAAACACTGCTGACGGAATCCAAACAGAGACAAGCAAGTGTCTGTCCTTAAACACTGCACGGAAATGGAATCAGGTGAAAACTATCACAGTGCGCTGCTGATCGTAATGAGCCGCACCTGGTGACACAAGCACGGCTCTATCTATTCATTGCATGTTGCCAAACCGAAAGTGAAAAAAAACGGCAACTGTCATTAACAGCGTTAAAAATAAATTAAGTAAATAAGCATTTAAATTTTTTTTATATTATATAAAATTTTAATTTACATAATATTTTTATTTTATTTTTGTTAATTAGTCTAGGGATTATAAAAGCATATGAATTTCACACTCAAAAAAATGCAATTCACCTATGCACCCATGGAAAGAAAACGTTGAGCGCTTGGATGTTCCTCTGTGTTTGACTTGTATACATCTACTCAGTTTGTCATATGCACTTGTCCAGCTGGTGGTGTTTCACAGGTGAACGGTCACATGACTTCCAAATCCATCACCATGAGACCTGCCTGTGAAAGGGAGACACTCAAAACTAATATCCCACCGATGTACTTCAGACATCCAAGAGCTGCGTGCACCAATTACATCTTCAGAAACACACTTCTTCTCTCGGGCTAAATTGCTTTGTTACTGAAGTCTGGAGGCTGTCACACAGAAGTCTGAAGTAATGGACAGCGAAAGAAGTCCAGGGGCTTCAGACTTAATGTGCATGATGTGGGTTTTTCTTTTTGTGGTGATGTGTACTTATTTGGTTCTAGTGAGTGCAAATCCTTTTTAAAGTGCAGGAAACCTCAAGAAAATTATTTTAGAGCCGTGGCTTTGTACATTTGCTTTAAAAAATGCAAATACCTTAATGTAATATACTTTGTTTTTAAAAAAATATGCACAGATTAATCTGCATGCTTGACACACAATGCAGAAATATGAAATTTGGAGTCTAGAAAAGGCTAATGGTTGTGAATGAGAATGTGAGTGTGTGTCCCGCTCTGTGATTGGTTGGCTATGAATCCAGGGTGTAAATTCAAGGTACATTTGAGTTGCAGAACCCAGAAACAGAAAAGGCAGCTCAGAAAATTGCAAGTGATGAAAAAACAGGTGTAAGTGATGAGTATGAATGCACATGTCTTGTTATTGTTCAGCTATTAATTTACAGTTCTCTTTTAGTCTCAAAGAGGCTTTGATCTCTACTGTAGCTCCCTACGACCAACATATGGATAAAGAGGCTTACAAACGGAATGATTTAAAGATGTATTGTTTATTTGACAACAGTTTTTCGTTTTTATTTATGCATACATGTATATTTACATTGAAGATTCTCGTTACATTGAGTTGTATTTGCAATCAAATGTATTCTATTGCACATAGAATAAAATATATGTGCAATCATGCTATGTATGTTTAATTCATTCCATGTCATTGTTTTTTTTTCTTTATTAATAATATATTTATGTAAATACATGGTGTGAGCAAAGAGGGGAAAAGACCTGTTGTCATTCGCAACTTCCATCCATCCATCCATCATCTATATATCCATTTATTGTCATAAATTGTTTTTTTTACTCTTTTTAAATCACAATGACAATAGAAACTTCCCAAATGGCACCGGAATTCTGCTATGGTATGTACATTTTCGAGCACAGCTGTATACTTCAAAACAAGAGACCGTACAGATCCAAACCAAATAATCCAAACTGAGACAATTAACATTTAAAATTAAGCACATGCGTTAATTTTGGCATCACTCATATATACATAGTTATATACACATATACTGTATATGCTAAGCACTTCTCCCTGACCTGATTTACAATCCTCAATGCTCTGTTTGTCCACAGAAAACAAAACTCAAATTAAAGTAATTTGCTACGACAAGACACAGTAAATGATTAATAATATTTTCCAGCAGTGGCATGACACTCTTTTCCCAGCTTGCTCTCATCACTACATCCTTCACAGCTAAAGCAGATGCTCAGTGGTGGAGACCTGAGCAAAAAGCCACTTTGTGATACAGTGTTGGGATTTCACATCTGCATCTAAAGGATACACTTGTAACGTCCTTTTAAACAGCAGCAAACGTCACTTTGTTTTTATGCATGTGTGATGTATTTTTTTCCCTATTGTGTTGTGAAAAGCTGCTTAGCTTCTGTGTGCAGAGAATTCATGATTTATTTACACGTTTATTTTTGCACGACTTTATGTGTTGCGCTGCAGGTCATGCACATGCTCTGTCTGCTGATAACGCTATTGTTGGAATTTAGTACACCACCCTCACTAAGTCCCTAAAAGGATTTTCTCTTGAGGCTTGGGTGGGCAAGAGGGGAAAAGGAAATAAGTAACGGCTCCCGAGCTGGGGTTTAGTGGTGGGATCGGTGGTTCACTGAGGGCCAGAGTGAGGAGAAACACATCTTTCTCTGATGAGATCTAAAAGTTTTTTTGTTTTTTTTTTTAGGCAAGGGAAAGAAAACAAACTTTGCATATGTGTGATGATTTCCATTTAGAAATGACAGTTTAAACGTTCGAATAATATGAATGAGAACACAAAAACCTTTTTTTCCACTCAGGGTTAGAGGTTGGCTGAAGCCATTTACTGTCTGAAAATTGTGTTTACTCTTTTTAAATCATAATGACAACAGAAACTTCCCAAATGGCACAGGGTATGTAAACTTTTGAGCACAACTGTATACTTCAAAACATGAGATGGCACAGATCCAAACATGATAATCCACACATTTAAGAGACAATTAACATTTAAAATGAATCACAAGTGTTAATGCATTAACTTTGACAGCACTGATATAATGACTGTCAAAGGTCTTAAAAACATTTAAAATCACCATTTGAGAATCTTTAAATTTGGAACGTCTGTTTTGGTCGATCGTGCTAGGACTTTTTCAGAGCTGTCTAAATAAGCAATGTTTTGAAGAAGCAATCTCTTTTAAAAAGTCATATTCTTTTTTATTGCATATTAATATATTCAACTTCAGAAGAGAACATTCACAAAAAGCGAGAAAAATGTGAAAAATAAGCAAGCGCACAAATGTGTGTGTATTTGCTTTAACTTAAATGTCATGAGATTATATTCCACAAAAATTATCAAAAAAGTCCACAAAAACCAGATATATGAATAAATAAACAAAGCAAACAAACAAATGATAGATTGATGGATTTATTAAATGAATGAAGAATCAAGGTCAAGTCCCAGTCAAGTTTTTTCTATTTTGTGGACTTTACATGTTATTTTGCAAAGATTTGTTCCATGTTTCCGATGAATATAAGAGAATTGTAGTCTAGTAATTGCCCAGCGGTGTGAACAAGAGTGTGAATGTGTGTGTCCTGCTCTGTGATTGGCTGGCTACCTATTCACGGTGAGCCCCTCTTTTATGCCCAGAATTGCTGGGATTGGTGTATAAAATATTGTAAATATTATACTATTTTACATTGTATTATGTTACATGTATAAATACACTTTTGGAAACATTTGATGCAAAAAATTCCGTTTTTTGGAATAGACTTTGGCATTTTGTTTATTTATTCAAGCTCTATTACAGTGTGACCTGACACCAGCACTTGCACTTGAACAGACTTTGTTTTTTCTATTGCTATTATTTGTTTGCAAAAAAAAAAAAGAGAAATGCATTTTGGCACAGACATATGCTGAAAAGAAAGGTCATCTCCAGTCAATAATCAGCATATCGGCAATCAAATATGTGTGGCTTCTTTTTAACTTGAATCAAAACTTCATTCGTTCCTCTTTTAAACAATAGTTCTGAACCAAAACGGATTCCACTGAGATTCCAGATTGTTGCTTAGATAGATGGGGAACAGACTCACTGTTTAAGCTGATTTTATTGGCAAGGTTCCTGAATGTATAGCTCTTGAAAAGCAATCAGATAACTTGATGTATTGCGAAGGATGGTAGTAGATAGAACCGACTTAACACTAAACAAATACATCTATTGTTTGTCAGCTCTGTGCTGCTTCTAAAAGAGCCGGCGCTGATAGTTCTGCTTATGTAGACAGTGTCTGCATCTTTCATGGTGAGTCTTAATCTCTCCCATCTATTTCCACTTATCCCAGCAAGCAGAAGGTATTCTGCCTTAGGCAAATTGTTTCGTTCTGATATTAATCTGCACATTTAATTCTACAAGGAGTGCATGGAGGCACTTGCTGCATCACTGAATTGTTGCTGCGTACAAGCAACTGGTGATAGTAAAAGCTGTTTGTCTGTTTATGCAATATCTACTCCGACAGATTCTGTTCAAAAAGTGTTCCAGGTTAAGAAAAAAGGACTAAACTACAAGGCTGGCATTTGGACCAGATAGCAGTGATGGCTCCGGTGACGCACCGTTTCTGCTCAGAAAGATACAAGCCTGTGATTTTTCAGAAGGTTAGAGCTTTTACATGCTCAAAGATGTCTTATTTTTACTTGAAAGCGCTTGATTGTAATCTCAGGACCCTGGACAGTGCCGAGTTCAGCACTAGAATGCTGGATAGCTCCATTACTGTTTACTCCTAACTTTACCACGTTTTACCGAGCTGCTGTTTCTCCCCGGTTTGGATGAAATTATTATGTTTTAGTGAGATTATTGACACTTTCACTACCCGCTGGAAGCAAATTTGTTATACATTCATAGATAATTGTCTAAATGTTACTTGAACTTGTTAAGTGAATTGAACTAAATTGAAAATGCCTTTATTTGTACCACAGCAGGAAATTTGCATTTTACAACAGCAGAAAGAATATATATAATAAAAAACAAATAATCATAACCATAAATAATACTCCACAGACCATAAATAAACATAAATGTGACCATAAAGAACACTGCACACATCAAGTCATTTATGTTTTGTTTATGTTTATGCTTGGGCTAATGTTTTCAATGGAATTATTTTTTTTAATTATAATGTTATGCTAAAACAGTCTTTTTGTTTTTATTTTGTTTTATTTTATTTACTATTTTTTTGTTTATTTGTATTAGTTTTATATTTGGTCTGCTGGTCTTAATCCAAGCCAACTCAAATTTACAACAACATTCTAAAATCCCCAATCTTGCCCTTGAGCCAAAGTATTATGTTTGTGAGTGATTCGACATGTTTGAGCAAATTTCATTTTGCATGTTAATAGCAGTACATCCTGTTTAAAGTACTTCTGTACAAGAGCAACAACCAGCTCTTCAAAATAAATGAGCACTTTTAGTCTCATGTTAAACCTGCTGAAGCACTTTTGAATATTTCATCGGTTTGCTATTTAGCTAAACCCATTGAAATCAACTGGAAAATTACAGGTTGACGTTTATTTGTTCAACATGATTTAGTGTTTATGACTTGCGAATTAAGAATTCATAAGCTTAGTCCAATAGACTTTCTACAATGCCAGTTCTTTTCTTGGTAGAATTGGCATATTTCCCAATGGAAGTGGCTCAGTTTACAATGAAGTACCACTGAAGAGACTAGGAGTTTGCGCAAAAGAACATATTTAGTTTTAGTTTTTAGCTTTAGCAAAAACTAAAAAAGAAAGTCAGCAGTCATCTTTCAAACGAATGTGACTGAGGAAAATCTGCTTATGAAAACTCACAGACATAATTAGATTAACATGGGAAATGCTTCATGATTTACACTTGTGAATGTAAAGATGTCAAATTTTCCTTTAGCTCAATCAGTAAAGCATGCTGTTAGCAAACGTTTGACTGTAAAGCAATGTAAGTGAATGGCCCCTGTCAATGGTCTTGTTTATTTATTTGATTTATTTGTGATTAATTGCATGAATGGCTTTGATTAATCATGATCAGTGAAATTGTAAATGGTGGAGTCCATTAGATTTGTTCAGCATAATAGTCAACAGCACCAACGATGAAGAAAAGTGATATTAAAAATAACAAAATTCAAATGTTAATTAAATGTGTTCACTAGTTATACTTTTTTGCTTTTTTTGTCATGGCAGAGAGTAGGAGCTGAAATTAATATAATGTGTGTTTGGGACACCAGGCAAAAGCAATAGAAATTACAAGCAGAAGAAAAATTGCTCACAAAGATGGAGAACAATGGATGTGCTTATCAAACCGTTTTCATGGGTTTCAAATTGTAGTGAGAAGACAGAGCTTCACTTCTGAAATTTGACTTAAACTGAGAAAAATGTGTAATTTGGTCAGATGAGACAAACTAGAGAAAGAACCTATTGAGCATAAAGGTCTTGCAAATATTTGGAGAAAGAAAAAAAAGAGGCATCCAAGCCTAAGAGCATTGCTCCCGCAGTGAAACATGGTGGTGGGAACGTAATGTTGTGGGGATGTTCCACGGGTTGATAGAAACAGAAAGACGATTATTATTAATATTTTGAAAGTCAACTTCAGTCTTCAAACTTAGTTTAGTTTGACATTTTGTACTCGAGCATAATAACGACTCAAATAGCACCTCACTTCAGTTGAAGAAATATCCTCAGCAAAGAAAGTGCCCTTGACTCATCTAGCCAAAGCCGTCGTGAGTCCACTGTAATAGGGCACAGTAAAATTCACACTTTCTGCCACAATATAGAGGAATCTGGAAAAGCTTGAAAGACTTGTTAAGGAAAAAAGGGCTGTCATTCCTCTCTGAGATAGGCTCGAAACGTGTTGAGAAAACAATTAAAGGCTGTTATAAAGAAAAAGGAATTCTAACATCCGGGGACTATTTTGATGAGTGGACAAAATAAATTTTTTAAGTTTAGCTTAGATACACGGTACTCAAATACCTATGTAGAGTTGAGCAGGATGGGAATCCACTATGTCATAGGTGTTACGACTCCGAAGCAGAGAAGGAAAGCTGGAGTTCTTAGGTGACATCAAACATCAATTTAATGAAACTTACAAAACTTACAGGTAAACTACATAACAAATGTGAAACGACAATGTCTCACAGAGAACATTAGAACAGGTGACGACTTAAACACACTGACAGACAAGAAACAGGTGGAAACAATGGAACAGATTTTTACTCACAGGAAGACTGGAAACATAGACTCGTGGGAAATGTTGTTCATGTGGCAGTCCATTAGCATCTGAATCCATAGGACGAATACAATTGGGAGAATTGTAGAACTGCTGAAGGAGCAGAATATATAAATACCAATACAGCTGTGATTTTAAAAGTGGCAAGCACTATTTTAAAATAATAACAAAAGTTTAAGCCAACTTCATTGTGGTAAATGTGGTAAAAATGCCACTTCAAAAGATCAGTTTTTGGTTGATGGGAAACATATTTTCTCAAAGTGTTTGGAAAAATTGTGAGTTACAAAGTTCTACTTGTTTTCTGAGATAATCTACAGTAGAATTAAACACACTGCAACGGTGAATCTGTAAAAGAACAACAAAACAAAATGTATACACTTTTTCAGAAACACACACACACAGACACACACACACACAAACACACACACACACACATGCAGGCGCTGTTCAGCATCGCCAAAAGCACAAGTCAGCTAAAGCTGATTTACGGTTCGAGGAACATCTGTGAACACCCAGGGAAGATGCCAAGGAGTTTCTAATCAGGGAACCAGGAACAAAGCAAAGAAGCTTTAGATGGAAGATATGCAAGCTGACAATAAAGAAGAAGCCGAAGACAGTAAGTGCTGGTCTTAAAATGAATGAAATTAGAAACGGATTTGACGAGGCACTTAGTGCCACCATGCATGTGCGCAGATTACTGTGGCTAATTGAATTAAATGCTTTTCAGTATTCGTAGAGATACGAGGTCAATGTAAATGCTTCATGGACAATTAAAACCAGCAAAATGAGTCGCCGGCAATCAAACAGCCAAATTCCGCCGTGGTCTGTTTGTGTGTCGGCAGGTGAGTTTCCTGCTCATTTGAAACAGAGTGCTGCAGAGTTTTATTAGCTTGGTTATCTCTGTAATTGCTTGGGTTACGTGGACCGGGTAAGCTTGTCTGATATGTCCATATGTTCGCGCTCACAGAAGGCATGCAAAATGACAAAAAGAAACGCCGGATGCTAATCAGGCCAGCACAGAGACCATTGATCAATTATAGATCCATAATATTGCTCTGACACGGGTAAAATTCATTATCAATGCCCGTGTCAATCACGGCAAGCGGGTCGGCGCGTTCACAGAGAGAATGACTAATGGTGACTCAGAGGAAGACTCAATAATCTGGCCTTGCTGGATGAAGCTCCTCGCCAGGATGAGCTGCAGAAAAACAGGAAAGTGAGTCGAAATGCCCACTAGGGGCTGTGCTAAAGAAAATAAGCTTTAAAATGCCTTAAACGTTAAATATTAAGTACGCTTGAATCGCAGATGAAAAAGGCTAAGTTGACGTTATTTAAATGTGTTTGCTTATTGCTCAAACCAGATTTGTCCAGTACTAAAACATAGTAAGCAAACATCTCGCAAACTTCCCGTTACTGTCTCTTTGCTCCTAACTATGCCATGTTTTGATACGGCATTCTGGGATTCTTTCTCACACTCTCAATAACTACATGCAGTGATGTTTTTCTCACATGAAACTGATTCCTATACATTTCCTGGCTTGGGCGTAACTGTTGTTACGTCTACGATCTTTTCTCTTCTTCCGAATACAGATTATAAACTGAGGAGTGGAGACAGAGAGAAGCTGAGAGAGATCTGAAAGAAACGGTTGTGGAGCTTGCTCTCAGTGTCACAGTGTCTGCGATTTTGAAATTCACTTGAATCCATCGGTTTGTGTGTTTTATTTCTTAATATAGTACAATCGTTTCCGACAAAGAATCTGCTTTTAAGGGGTGTTAGACCGTGTGTATGGCCATTATTCTCTGCTTTTAACCATCCAGTGAAGCTACAGACCTACAGTGAAGTGACGCACATAAACCCGGAGCAGTGGGTAGCCTTATGGAGCCCATGTTGGGGTCAGTGTCTTGCTCTTGAACCAGCCAGAGTGGGATTCAAACCTGCAACCTATAAGATGCAAGTCCAATTCCCTTCTGTACCACAGATGTTACAACTGCAGGACGCCAAAGCAAAGAAATACAATAATACTGTTCCTCACGCCATTTCAAACCCTACGCTTTTCCGTTCTCACCTTCCTTGTCACTCATTTCCATTATCTGGAAAAGCCTGCTCACGGAGTTCTTTTGGAGCTTTTGTGCTCGGTAGAAGAAAGTCCGAGGAGTTCGGAGAGACATGAGGGCAAGTAAATGATGACCGAATTTTCTCTTATTTTGGGGTGATAAATCCATTTGCAGATTAATAGGAGGTTGTGAGCAAGGCAGCAGCCCAGAAGGCTACCAGACCTTATCGCTTTACAGTTCCAGGCATTGCTTGTGATTAATGTCAGCCCGTGTTTGTTATGAGAGGTGGTGTCTTTGTTCCTCATCCCCGTCAATCTGGGGCTGAGCTGTGGCAGGCCTAGCGCTGATAGTGTCTGAGCTCTTTATTAAAGCTCTGCTGATGGCACCAAGCTTGCCCAGACAGGAGAGCAGTTTCCGCAAATGCCTTTGTCAATGCAGTCAAATAAAAAGGCTGTCGGGTCATGACTCACGGCTAAGCACGTGGAGAGCCCCGGTGGGCGGCTGTGATTTATACTTTTGTCTTTAAATTATCGAATTTGACAATTTGTCATTTAAAAAGAAATGCCAAATTGAATCCGATGTTGGAACTGGAGTCTTTAACGTCTCAATTCTCGCCAAGCGCTTTCGCTGTCGCACCGTGTAATTTCGCGCATTGTTGTGATTGAATCAACAGATTTTGTCTGACTAGTAGGCTGCAAAAAAATAAATAACAATATATTTAATTATATGGTTCACTATGCTTTTGTGTTTGGGATAATGGATGCTTTGTTGTAATTTGATACACTTGTTGTATGAGTTTCCTGGTCAAAACAAACATGATTTACCAAGTAATAAAATTTATTGTTTTTGTATTATTCACAAACCAGGTCACAAAAGTTTTGCTTTGGTCCCAATTTAGTCATCTTATTTTTATTTGTTTTTTAGTCGACTAAATATCACAAAATTTTAGTTGACTAAATTACAGTACAGATTTAGTCAACGAAAATATAGGTGCTATATATTCTAACTGTTTACTATTTAATTCGTTGACATTAAATGTCAATAAATGTAGTTATAGTTTTCATCCGTAAGTGGGAGTTTTATAAAGTTCTCGTTTCTTTTTCATCAGGGAAAAAGTGTCATTGACGAAGATGTTGCCGAAAATATTTTGTCAACGAAAATTGTAGACATTGTAGACTTTATATGGTTATTAGTATATGTATACTAAGTGTATGTATAATGTACAATAATAAAAGCAATAATACAAATAATAAAAACAATTTAAATAAACAATCAATTTAATATTAATAACACTTATTATTATGGTTGTAATTATTGTTGCTATTATTAAAGTTGTAATGATGAGGATGGTGATTATTTTTATGATTTACATCAATAACAAACAAACTAAACTAAACACTAAATAAATAATAGAAAATGTAAAAAAAAATCCTAGTACATTTCTAAATAATTTATCATGGATTTTTTTATAATAAACAACGATTTTAAAATCAGGTTTCTTTTTTGAAAGGAAAAACAACAACAACAACAGGAAAATTACAAATAATTAAAAACATGTACTTAGTCTCACTGCTGCCTTGAGTCTTTGCCATACTGAACACGGAAGATAGGAGGCGAGGAAAAAGTCATTACAGATAGAGGCCTGTGCAAGACCCCTGTGTGGGTGAGACCACTCAACCAGCACCTCGTTATCTGTCCCCCTCACACACACACTCACACACGCACACACACACACGCACACACACAAGGCTCTAAGACAATGCGGTGTGTTGCTGTTTCCTGGTTGTGGTGGATACAGTAGTACAGGAGCTTTACATTAGATATTCCCCTCTGTTTGCATCCTCCTGTGGTTCCTGGACTTCGATGACCTCAGCCTGATCATTCACAGACTCATCTCAACGCTATTTAAGCTCCGATCTGTGATTTTTCCTCCCACCGGCCCCCTTCACTTTTCAGCAGAGATTCCGGGGGTCCTTTAACGTACACACGGCATTGGCTCTATCAAGAAATCTCTGACAGTTTGATCCATCGCCTGCTTTTGTAGACATTGGAAGACGAGACATTAAAATGTTCTGCACACAGACGGTGTTGACAGAGCTGATAAAAGCAGGACTATGAGCCGGCTATGATGAAGTGGTAAAAGCAATTACATTAGGGGTCCATTACAAAGCCCACGACAGCAACAAGAGAAAGCTATTGTGTAGCTATTGCCTTATCTCCTCAAGCCTCAATGAAGCAAAACCCAACAGTGTTTATTTTGATGAGGGAGGATTTATTGGGGTCCGTAAGGAGAGGGCTTCTCCTTTAGTCTGACTTGTGACACTGACACCGTTTATTCGCTGCTTATTGTGTTTGATTAATGGGGGGTAATTACAGAACGGATAGGGGAGTACCGGCGGCTTTCCGAGGCAGTTTGAGATGTTTTTTTCCTGCAAATTTAAATTATTGCAAAGCTTATTGTTTTGTGATAAGGCAGGTAACGCTTGCACTTATTTCAACCAATTAAACTATTAGTTTGCCGATAGTCATTATTTACTCTATAACTAGCAGAGGTGTACTTGAGTACACTTTAGGAACTTTTGTACATGATATAGTATTTTTGGCTACTTTGCACTTGTACTGAGTATCAAAAATATTAGCAACTTTTAAATTCACGCAGTACATTCACTCGTGTGACGCTCAAACGTCACTCTCGTGATTCTCAAGTTGTTTGTGCTCCACGTCTCCAAGCATCAAGCCTGTTCCTCTTACTGTCACTTTTAAATTACTCGGGGAACGATGAATAAAGATGACAGCTCTAGAGCGTATGAAAAAAAATAGTATAGTAATATAGTACTCTACACTATATAATACTAGTAAATACTATAAAAATATATAACTATTTAAAAAAAAATACTATAATAAAAATACTACATTGTTTTTCGCTCTTTTGCCTTCAGTTCCGTTGTAAAAAAAAAAAAAAGGCAATTCCGGGTGAATTTGAATTGCTGTTAAATAATCTTAAATAAGATTCCATTAGAAAACCATAGAACAAATGGTTCTATGAAAAAAAAAAAAACAAGAGAATAATTTGTGATATTTCAAAAAAGACTATGATTAAATGACTAATGAGTGAGCGGAAGGATAGCCTATAGGAACCAAAACAATTGAGAAGGATCATGATCTGATGGGGAATAAAAGCATTGTATTGATCATTAAAATCACACTGTATTTTATTGATAATAATTTTACCTGGCACTTGGTCTGACTGGAGCTGCTGTTTATCCATAATAGCAATAATTATTATTCTTTTCATTTTTCGGCACATTTCCAGGCAACATCTTCTTTTGTTTCCTTTACAAAGGAGGATTCAGCAACTGATCCTCCTCCAACTGAAGCACAAAGTAATTGAGTAGCAAAACAATCTATTAATTCATTTAATTATTTTGCTTTGACTGCTTTCGAAAGTTCTTGCTGTCCTGGGCGACATTGCGGTTCTCGACATACGAGGTTCCGTTGAACAATTTACATTCCTCTCTGATCCTTTGTCTTTTATCATACTGTCTGCTTCTGCCTTTGAACTGTGAACTGACCCTATGTCTTGTGTCTTAAATTAATAAAAAAAAAATGTAGTTCAACACAGGGTCTGTTTGCATTTGCCTTGCTATTTGGTAATTTTTTTGTGATTATTTTCTTTATGGCGTGACATCCTAAGCATCTCAAACGTGAATATAATGACGAAAAAAATGTACAAAAAATTATAGTAATAAATAAAAAAAAATATTGTTATTATCATCTTATACTTCTTCGTTTTATTGTAATTTAACGTATTCGTATAACTATTTGTACACAAAAAATATACAGTTTTGTAATAATAAAAAATATCTAATAATACGATCTTATTATTTTTTACGTATTGATTTTTAATCAGCATTTTTCTCCTAAAACCATCATTCTGGAATGTGTAACGCGAGATACCACTATATTTCTCTTTGCAAAATAGTGTCAAAAGAACGGAACAAACAGGCAAATGGGGAAAGAAAGTCACAGCGTGTGTGAGAAATGAAGAAGTAGAAGGGGTGAGATCTGTCGCTTCTCATTAACACCAGCTAAAGGTGGCAGGATAGATGTACCACTGCCACGGTGCCCATTATCACCTGTCACCATCCCAGTCACATCACCCTCTCCGCCTCTCCCCTGTTCACCCGCAGCGAACAACACAAGAGGGCATTTCACTTTCCCTATGCTGCTTCGGAATACAGATGGCGAAAGAACCAGATATCTAGAGTATTGTTTTATTAAATTATTCAAGCATTCAAACCTTCTTATCATTAACACAAGATGCTTTATCTTATCAGTATAAAGCCCAGGTCTGTTGTTCTCTACATTGTTCCTCCAGGTCTATTCAAGGTTTGGAGTGAGAGTGTTAATGTGTGTGTGGATTCCACTCTGTGATTGGTTGGCCAATTCAAGGTGTGTATCTTCAGGCCCCAATTTATTGGAATCCAGCTCTCCATGGCCCAGAAAAGAAAAAGTTGTTTAGAAAATGGATAGATGGTTTGTGAAGAGAAAAGAAAAGACATTGAACCATAAAGTGGAGGTCACTCCTGTCATGCCTGGAATGATATGTCATTTAAAATCCGGTTTATTGGATGGAAGGGATCGTGGGAAAGGCAATGAAAACCTATGATGCCTTGGGAAGACGTGGGCGCTTTTAAACTACGGGATGAAGGGGGCAAAAGAGTCATCATGTCTTAATTAATACCTCAGAGTTTTATTTAGAGGCAAAGCTTCCATATAGACCATGTGTAGAGATGATAAATCCACAGAGAAAATGCGGAAAGTGAGGAGAAATGGATTATATTCTCCAGATAAAACGCTCAAAAAAACAATTTCTGTTTTTGTCTGGGATTTGGCATGTCTGCAATGTTTCTGTCTGTCACTTTAAACCAGGTCGGTGGCTTAATATCTAAATTCTGGTTTGGCATCCGCCTGGAATCGAAATTGCTAAATGTGATTCAATCAATTGTGAAGAAAGTGACGCCTTTAAACAAGGAAGAGCCTTTCGAGACTCAAGACTTAAGAGACTTTCAAGGCCGGTGAGGTTTCTGGAGTCTGGAAAATGTAACCTCAGGTGTGATTGAGAGTGTGTGTATCTGTGTGTCTCGCTCTGTGATTGGTTGGCCACCAATTCAGGGTGTCACCTGATTTCCGGACCAGAATAGCTTATCCAGAAATGAAAAAGCAGCTCAGTGCAGATGAATCTGTAGAACCATCTCATTTAAAATTCAGTCACTTAAATTCAGTTACTTTGTTTCTTCAATATCGATACAATTTATTTTTATCAATAATCTTAATTATCAGCTGTTGGTTAAACATTGATTTCATCTATTTTATAACATGCATTTTGAGACATGGCTTTAAGTTGAGATTTAAAACAGCCAGATCTTCAACTTTATAAAGCCAGAGCTTTTTTTTCTTTTTCTTTTTCTTTTTGGTTTCCCAAACTAAACTCTCCCAAATGTAAAGGTCATATTTTAACCTATAAGACGGTTGTTGTGTACATATCAGCCATGATATTCAATTCCTTTTTTAGCCGCTGCCCTTTCCACAACATACTGTACACACACACACACACACACACACACACACACACACACACACAGCTCCATAGACTGAGCAATGTACAGTAAATACAAATATTTTCTCTATATATTTATGTAAGTAAATACTTACATAAATAGGTCACTAAAAATGCAGATTATTTGCCCCAATTAATTTACTCTTCTGAACTCAAGTATATAAATGTATATTTATGGTAAGAATAAAAAAACAAGTTGGGAATTACATTTTTTTTTTACCGCAAAAGTCTAAATATGTACATACATGAAGTGTATTCCATTTCGATAAAGTCAAATTTTCCTAAAACTTTGAAGTTTTTCTAGTAAAAGAAATACTTCCAGGAAAAAGTTAACTTTTAGCAGCAAAAAACATATTGCTTGCTAAGATCAAACAAAAAGGTGGATGGTAATCGCTTTCACAGAAACAGTATTAGTGCAATTTTGTATTTGGCCTGGATTGAGCAAAATATTTTAAAGCATCCTTTACGCTTGCACTAAAAGGAATAGAAGATAATAGTGGGAACATGGATTTTATGCGGAAACACATATTAAAGAATCCAGAGGAAATCAAATATTATGCCATATGAGGGGGTGAGAGAATATTTTGCATATTTTCCGAGTCCTGCATTCTGCGATGAATGGGGAATATGTGATATATGTGAGGCATGTGATTAGTACCTGAACTGTTTGATAGAAAATTAATGCATTACGATTCTTTCATCTGCTCCGCACGCAGGGATGAATCTTATGGTGTAGGAAGATTCCCGTTTCCTTTAAATAGGAGCTGTAATATCTACAGCCAGGGGCAAATCTACGTTATGCCAAGGTAAAGAGACATCAAAACACCCTCGTTGGCCATGCTTCTCTTACAACATAAATAATGCAAAGCGTCTGAGCAAAATCGAGGAACATTTCTTTTGAACTTTTTGTGCTCCTGTTTTTTTTTTTCTATATATTTAAAAGCTGTCAGTTGCTTTTTATCTAGATGTGCATGAATATATTGTAAAAAGTTATGTGCTCATCATTGCCATAATTGAAGAATTCATGCTTGTAAAGTATGTTTTTCCATATTCTAATACAGCAATCAATCAAATGATTTTATGATTTTTTCACTTCCTTAATAATATCTTTTACTTTTTTTTATTTTATTTGTTTTGTTTTGTTCATAATGTATGGTACATTGGCAAACAATACATTATTTTTTGAAACGTGTCCCATGAACTCAGCTTCCCAGAATACTTTGTGTGTCATGTGATTTCATTGCGGGTCATTGTGGTGTTCCCTGTGTGTTTCCAATCAAACACATTATGCATGTGACAAACTTAACACTGAAACCGAAAGAAGCATGTCTTTAGTCACGCAACAATGATTCAAAGAGAG
>MU204349.1:9420156-9445472 GCA_017309775.1 Paedocypris sp. Pulau Singkep
GGTGTAGGAAGATTCCCGTTTCCTTTAAATAGGAGCTGTAATATCTACAGCCAGGGGCAAATCTACGTTATGCCAAGGTAAAGAGACATCAAAACACCCTCGTTGGCCATGCTTCTCTTACAACATAAATAATGCAAAGCGTCTGAGCAAAATCGAGGAACATTTCTTTTGAACTTTTTGTGCTCCTGTTTTTTTTTTTTTCTCTTTGAATCATTGTTGCGTGACTAAAGACATGCTTCTTTCGGTTTCAATGTTAAGTTTGTCACATGCATAATGTGTTTGATTGGAAACACACAGGGAACACCACAATGACCCGCAATGAAATCACATGACACACAAAGTATTCTGGGAAGCTGAGTTCATGGGACACGTTTCAAAAAATAATGTATTGTTTGCCAATGTACCATACATTATGAACAAAACAAAACAAATAAAATAAAAAAAAGTAAAAGATATTATTAAGGAAGTGAAAAAATCATAAAATCATTTGATTGATTGCTGTATTAGAATATGGAAAAACATACTTTACAAGCATGAATTCTTCAATTATGGCAATGATGAGCACATAACTTTTTACAATATATTCATGCACATCTAGATAAAAAGCAACTGACAGCTTTTAAATATATAGAATCAAAAATCTTTATAATCTAAGTATTTTACAGGTGGATTTTTATTTAATATCATATTTAAAAATGTCTTAAAGCAGCTATTTTTATATACATTTGTCTACAATTTGTATACAAACCAGGGAATGAAGTTGAAGAAGTCATAATCATAATTCACCATTAGAGCCTAGAAGAACCGTGAGGATTGTTTTATTTTTTAGTTTATTTAGTGCCCAGCACCATCCATTCCATACTTCTGAAGAACGTATTGGAAAGTTGTGATGTAGCCCATGGTTTGTAAAAGACTGGGACTGTGGGTCCAACCACAACCAGCAGTGTTGGAGCTCCCCATGGGATTGTACTAGGCCCTTTCCTCTTCACCCTACACCTTTTCTCTTGCACTACAGATAGTTATGTGCTGCAGAAGTCCTTGGATGACTCAAATGTTGGTCTGATCACAGATGACACTTTACGGACTGGTGTCAGCAAAACTACCACCTGATCAATGCCGTGAAACCAGGGGAATGTCAGAATCCCCATGCCACTGTCTGGTGAACATCCAGGAAGTTAATATTGAGAGAGTGGGTACATGTGTAGGTACATGGATGTGCATCTAAAAAAAATCTAATAACTGGACTCTTAACACAGAAGCAATGGAGTACTGGAGAAGTCAGAGCCTGCTGTATCTCCTGAAGAGACTGAGGTCTGAGATTGACTTTTTGAGAGAAGAGGGCATCCTGAAGACCCTCTATGACACTGTGGTGGCATCAGCCATACTGTTCTGCACGGTCTGCTGGAGCAGCATCTCCGAGAAGAGCAGGATGAAGCTGAGCAAGTCCAACTCTGTCATGAGTTCTGCTTTCTGCACGGTGAAGAGGTGGGTGACAGGAGGGTCCTGGCCAGGCTGACAACTATGTATTCTAGACCATGAGTGTCACCCATTTCTGCTTTGGTGAGCAGCTTCAGTGACAGATCCAAGCTCACAGTTTGAAGGAAAACCTCCACGGATTGTTTTTCCGCCCTACAGTCGGCCACACTAACCAACAGCTGGTTCACACAATATTGCAATTGATTAAACATCTTCAAAAAATGTCAAATGCTTATCAGGTAATTTCTGTTGTAAAGAAATATATACTATATTTATAATTTGTTATATATATTTATTTTGTTCTTTATTTTGCTCTATTTTGTGCGCTTTGAGACAGTTAAAACTGTCAAAAGCGCCTTACAAATGCTCAGAACGTGAACTCAGAACTTTGCTGTTGTGAAAATGCAATTATCTCACAATGAAACAAATAAAACGTATAATAATAATAATAATAATAATAATAATAATAATAATAATAATAATAATAATAATTATTATTATTATTATTATTATTATTATTATTATTATTATTCATGCTTGTAATTTTTTTTTATTATTGTCATTGTTAGCACTAGCAGTAGTTTTATTATTAGTTCTATTAATGTGACTTTATTATTAGTTCTAGTTCCTAATTTAAATTTCTAAACTGAGGGATTAATAAAGTTTCAATTATTATTATTAAAGTAGTAATGTGAGTCCTTGCATTGGTATTATTAAAATTACATGTTAGTATTTATAAATTTATAATTTAATCTTACACAAGGTCAAAAAAAAGAAAATGAGAAAAATAAAAACTAAGCTAAACAAGTACAAACTGTTAAGGAAATGAAAAAGAAGGCGGGGAATGTAAACCATTAACTAATACATTAACATGGTGGATGAATTATAAACAGGACAAAATGTGCTTCACACACTGTCAGAACTAGTTGCATCAGCCTAAAGAGAGAAATGGAGAGTGGATCCAGACAATAACGTATACGGAAATCTTCCTGGAAATCTATGATCATTGTCAGTCTGTCTGTCTGTCTGTATAACTGCCATCTGTCTGTCTATCTACATTGTCCAATTTAGACAAACAGAAACCTGGATCTTGGAACTCATTTAGCGAAATGCATGTACAATATTGCACCCCACATATACAGTACATTTACATCCAATGTGTTTCTTTCCTGCTTTGAGGCAACATGAACGTCAGAAGGGTTTGAAGTGCTAGTAGCGAGTGTGGAACTTATTTCCCTCCTCCCAACCATGAAGCCCTAGAGCCACAGACTTTTGGACACCCTCACACCCATCTGCACGGGTCATAAGACATCCAAAGTAGTATTTTATATTAAATCAAATCGTGGTGGATAACGTCACATGCTAGGAATCTTCTCCAGAGATTGGAGAAAACGCAGGAGTCTTCTTCGAAAGCCGGGGAGGAGCAGAGGCTTTGTAGTGCAATTGTGTTCAAATAAAGTTCATATTTTTAGTTCAGAACTTTTCTCAACTCCCTTTAGACTTAATGAATAATTTGTATATGGAATATCAGCGCTCCCATAAATAAAAGCAAACAGATCTCACGTGAGTTAGAGGCAGGGTTTAGCAACTATGTTGCCACTTTTGCATTCCTTTTGGTCTCGTAAGCCCATGGAAGTGCTCTCTTATTTCCCAGGTGACTACTCTGTTGAGTTCTACCTCCACATCCACATCCAGGAACGACGATTGTCTCCTGGGCTTGTGGTGATAAATGTGGTTTGCATTATTGATGCAAACTTACAAAGGGAAGAAGAAGTAAAAATCTTCCAAGGCAGCGATAAAGGTGTGCAGCAATGGAGACGTGTTACTCAGGCTTGTTGTTTGACCTGCTTTATAACAAACAGAGCCTTCAGCGAGCATGTCCCTACGTACTTACATGCACAAATCTGTACATGCACATCTTTTTTTTTTGGTTTGAAGCCATTCACTGCTGCTTTTACGTACTTTTGTTAAATCTAGGTATCTAAATAAATACACAATTGACAATACATTCCCTCCTTCCAAACCCCAAATCTGTCTAAAAATCTGCCCTATTAACCCAGATTGACCCTCAAACAAGCCTTCAAAGTTGTGAGGCCCAGCCAAACGTCCCCACAAGGTCCCATAGGTCCACATTGCGTGGTAAAAACCTCGGGCCCTATTCAGTGCACTGCACACACATATACATTTTTCAAATAGATTAAATAAAATCTTTAAAAATCATTAAAGTTCATTATTTGACGTGGGCATACGCCAAATGAGTGAGAAATGAACATCATCTTTGAAATTATATATCACTGATGACAGATTTTTTTTTTTTTTTGGAATATATGAGTTGAGAGAGAAATTAAAGTCGTTCATCCTTCACTAATTCATCATCTTCGTAATGCTCATCAAAATCAGACGCTGTCTACTTTGCTTCATTTTCTTGCCGGCTGTAAAGCTTGATAGAGGGAGCTTTTTTGTAACTTTTCACTCAGTGCTCTAACAATAGCATGAAAGATCTCTGGTGATGGCTCTGATGTGCACGACTGTGTGAAGTGTGAACCACGATAAAATTACCTTCCTGCGAAATTACCCTTCTCCTCCAACAATATTCCCATCTGTACTCATGAATCAGCTGAATAAGATGCTGTTAAATGGAGTTTCCTGCTCATGTATTTCTTATAATTATTTAGTTTATTTGTTGATTATTTGATTGATGATTTGATTGATGAATTGATTGATGGATAGATTGGTTGAATGGTCGATTGATTGGACAATTGGTATATTGATTGATTGAGTAATTGATTGATTAATTGATCGATTGATTGATTGATTGATTGATTGATTGATTGATTGATTGATTGATTGATTGATTGATTGATTGATTGATTGATTGATTGATTGATTGATTGATTGATTGATTGATTGATTGATTGATTGATTGATTGGGCAGGATTCACTCTCTAGCTCAAGAACAATTTAGTTTGGGTGCCATTCAGTTTGGTTGCATTTGACTCTGCAACCATCACACCATGTCTAAATAAGGTGAATTTCAAAAAGTCCAAATCTCAAATCATTTGGCCACAAGTGTCATGTCACTTGTTAAAACGTAATAGCCCTGTGCGGTTTATGGAATCTACTCTTTGAGTCATGAAAAATAATCTTGGGTTGAGGCAATTTTACATGACCTGATTGAGTTAGTGTCTTAAATACAGGATCTTTTGTTCACAAATCCAACTTCTACCACTAGGACACAAGGTGAAAGAGAGTGAGTTTTGACAATATGGCCACTAGGAACTAACTATTAATATTGTGCTCTGCATTTAATCTTGAAGTGACACTATATACTATAAGATTACTTTAATCTTCACACTGTGAAGTGAACACACACAAACCAGGAGCAGTGGGCAGCCATAAGCTGTGCCACCCGGGGGGGCATGTGTGGTGTAGAACCAGCTGGAGCGGGATTTAAAAATGCAATCTTTTGAATACGAGTCTAATTCTCTACCACAAGACCACAACTGCCCAGTTTGGAGTTGTGGAGAAAAGGTTGTTGTTGCCAGTAACAAGATACTTTTCCCAACACAATTTGCTTCAAAAGACATAATGTGTTACTCAAAAAACGATTCAACATGTTGGTGTCTGTGATGTAATCAAAAGGAAGGCTAATGCCACATTTGACATGTAGGACTTCTAAGTGTTCTTGAAGACAGACAGTGTAATAATTTTAAGAGTATAAACATTTAGTGAAGAGCAACAGTATTATTTAATTGTTTGAAGATAATTGAGTGCCATATGCTTTGGGCTTTAATGCCCATGGACAGATATCTCAGCATAATGGCTTTTAATTATTCTCTCAAAATGGAATCAAATTTACTTCTGCACACTTTGGCAGGTACGTTATGGCTTTGTTGTAGATCAATTGCCAGAAGTGGTGAGGTGAAGATGGTGCTTCTGAGTAACCACTCTGCCTGAGAACCAGAGGAAACGAGACAGACAGGCAGCGAAGTAAAGACATCTGAGCTGGCAATGAAAGAACCATCTACTTTTGGCTTTAGGACTGAGATAAATATTCAGGCTGCTGTCTAAGAGTGATGACGACTGCTCTCAGAGTTCAGTCTCTACACTGAGATGGTGGAAAATGGATGGCAAGTGAAAGAACTTCACACTCTACTTCTGAAAAAAAATATACCTCCATTATACACCCCCAAATTCCAATGGAAACTATCCAATTCTGTTTTTGCGTATAGAAGCTGCCTATATATTCCTTCCCATTTGTGTTATAAAATGTATTTTAGTTGAGAGAACATTGTGGTGTTCTAATGCATCAAGCTGTTGCCCTCTGCCCTTCCATATCCATTTGCACATAAAATGTTTCAAGTCACTCCAGTCACTAATGTCCTAGTCGCTGTGCAAACGTTCTAGTTTCAATGATGAAGCACTCTGCCTTTCAAGAAACTAAAGTACCTGGAAAGTACTGTTGAAAACGCACACTTTCTCCTGTGTGTAATTGTAGTTTAGTGCACACTATGCTACGTAAAACTTTAATTTGATGTTCTACTGAAGTCTAGCTTGATAAAGGAATCAGTGACGAAGCAATTTCTTTGAACATTTCTTGAATTTGCCAGGGAACTGCCATGGATCTATTTCCATCAGAAAACATAGCACACTTTGTCTAAACCTCAACCTTTGTTCAATGAACCTCATTCATAGTGTCCTGCGGGATCTCTTGACCTGAAGGCAGGATGCACACCATGAATAGGTCACATGTTTATGGGACATCCACAATCACACAGTTTTTTCAGACTCTATTTCTCCTGGAAACATTTTGGAAAATCACAAGAATATGTTCAACCAAGTACCCCAACCTGGTCTTGTATGTGAGTCTCAAGTTTGTACAAAATGAACGACACCTTTTCGGGGCAGTTGTGACACAGTGGTAGGGGACTTGGACCAGTTTACCAGTTCAAAACCCTCTGCAGAAGGGTTCCGCAACTGAGTGGTGAGATAAATGCAGAGCACAATTTCAATATTCATCTCACTCACTTTACTCTACCTCAGATGAAGCAGGTGTGGTCTAGTGGTAGGGAGTTGGACTTGTTTTCGAAAGGTTGCAGGTTCGAATTTGGTCTGGTAGGTTCCAATTAGAAGTGTTCTTAAGGAAGACTGTACCTCACACTGGACAGTTCTGGACTAATGGTAGGGAGTTGGACTTGCTGGTTAAGATCCCATTCTGGTAGGGACGGTCCTTGAGTGATGATGTGAGTGAATTTATACACTTGAAAATATTTCTTGGTAAGTATTAGTGTGTGCATGAAGAAATGTGTTAACTCATTTGTAAGCCTGGAATAAAGGTTGAACCCATTTGTAACCATAGAATAAAGGTTGTAGGTCGTAAAGTTTAGAAGGGCCATGTGTAGTGGTACAATATTAGAGGTTTTCTGTTTGACCAGTTGTGAGGTTAAAGGTTAAAATGTATGACCATTGGTGAGTGGTTTTAGATTAGAAGGTTTCTGTTTGACCAGTTGTAAGTTATATCCGGTTGCTGGACCATCTGCTATGTTCTATCCTGGTTGAGGGGTGTATAAGTGACTCAGTGGGAGGAGAGGACAGAGCGTTGGCCTGCAGGTTGATACAGAAGTATGTCCGCTATTACATCTTTTGCTCTCTCGTCGTTTGACTTTAGTAATAAAGTTCTTGCGTTTAACTTAATATTCTCTCGACTTCTAAATTATTTCAAACACAAAGACACTCTCTAAATTTGAGTGTACTTTTTGTATAAAATAAAGCCGATTAGTGGCAAAAAAAAGTTTCACATTTTCTCTTTACAAGCAGAACTGGTAATTTAAGGTCACAGTCGGGGGCTCTGACTACCTTAAAGGAAATTGTTTTCCCTCTTGAAGCAATGATTAAAAATGAACATGAAATTATTTAAAACTGCCATGAGGTAAATAGCTCGCCTGCCTTGCACTAGAATGATAACACACAGCCCAGTGTGCTCCCGCATATAGCAGTGGATAATAACCAAACCTAGGATGCCTGGCATCTGCTGTAGTGCTGGGTTCAAGGCTCACGCTCGCATCCTGGAGCGCCAAATCCTCCCTTGCCCCGTCTTGCTGGAGCCTTGATTTTAATCAGAATATGTAATAGGCGAGAGGCAGGAGGTGTGCATTGTAAATTAATTGGATTTACTAGATGAGCTTGAGTCCACGCCATCTCGCTTCTGGTGCTACCCCCTCAGTGCTCTGCCGCTTTCCCTGTCAATTACATTCACGCCGGGCAAAAAGCTTCATCAAGTGACAGCATACGCCCACCGTTTTCTTATTGCGATGGTGGTGGCCTAAAAAAGTGTGGCACATTGGAGTGACACCCGGTGTAGAAAAATTAATGAGAAAAGTCAAATGAGTTCAAGGCCCAAGGCCGGGCAAACTAAGAGCATATTTAAATGATCGTATCAAGGAGATTTGCATGTGATCTGCAGTCTCAGACACTTTAAAACAAAAGCTCAGCGCCTGCGAAAAGAAAAGACAATAAAAACAGAAAACCATGATCTAATTTTAGCTGTGATGTGTGACAGCGTAATGGCAGGGGTGGCGAGGCTTTTACCTTGATAACTGTATCAAAGTCAAAGGAGATAGACTTGCCAGTCAGGCAGGGGGCAGGAGACAGACAAAACTAAATGTGATAAGAGCTGAACGCCGTCTGAAGTGCAAATGCTTCCCGAACTTCAGTGCTACTTCTTTCTCCAGGCTTGATATGAAAACCACTTCCATGGAGACACCAGAATAGAAGGAACGGTTTAGTTTGAATGCCACCGTTCTACATGCAGGGAAAGAAGTCATAACTAACTAACTAACTCTTCACCTCCGTAGGACATGCTGGTTTGATGTAAGCAAGAATCGACGGATTTTTGCTCTCATACTCAAGAGCTTCACCACAATTGGAGCACTGAAGAAACGGCAGGTCAACCCTTTAAGTACAGTAATCTTTCGCTCAGTCGTGTTTGCGACTGCCTGAATTCAGATCTTGTCTTTACATAATCTAGATTCTTCAAAGCCGAGGGAAACAATTTACTGTGGCTGGAAGGTCCATGGACTTTGAATATGAGAAAGCTTTTAGTGCTGTTCTGTTTTTTGCCACTGAAATCCATTTCTTGATGAGTCCGCCAGCACTCTGTGTGCTTGCTTGCTGGTTTGCTGAATGGTGTGGACAGCTGTGCGGACCTCGATTTCTGCTGATTTGTCTTCTTTTAACATTTTGCATGAGAGGCCTTGTAACCTTTTGGCTGTTCTTGACAGATTGACTATTAAGACTACCACATCTTACATCAGTTGTACATTATGATTCCATATGAAGAGAGAGAGAAAGGGAGGAAGAGGGAGAAAGAGGGGAGGGTCTATCTAAAATGAAACGTAGCTAAAAATAAAAAAAAAACAGTCATCTCAGGGAAGACCTTAGTTAAACCTAATATATATATATATATATATATATATATATATATATATATATATATATATATATATATATATATATATATAAACGAATATAAGCACCCCCCTGACTTCTCAAGCACAAAATGATTTTTTTATGAATATCTTGTGACTCGTATCATTTTGATATCATTTTACTTAAATAACAGATAACAGAAAGTGGATTATAGTGGTCAGGACTTCATTTCCGAACATCTTTTGCTCTCCAGTCAGACTCCGCACATGCACAGAGCAATTACTTGTTATAGAATTTTAAATCTGCACCCACACTGAATGTGAATGTAATATTCATACATCAAGTCTGTTTCCAGATGTTCCATTCATGCCTTATTGACTCCCAATAGGACATCCACTTTTACGATATTAATTAAACGTGAAAATGAGATTAAGAAAGGCTGTTCTTTATAGATTCAGACAGTGGTGGTGGTGGGTAATCGAACACATAATCTGAATAGCTTTGGGAGACGTTTACAGAACGCTCGGCCTTGTAATCTCCTTTAGGAACTGCACTGACCTACATCCCTGTAAAAACATTATAGACCGAATGTCAGTCTGCACATCATAGTTTGTTTAGAATTGCCTGTGTGCACATTTTTTTCTCTTGTTTTGCATAATATGGACAATTTATTGCAAAGATGAGTAATGTTATTGAATGAATATAGTATATACAGTACAAATGAACAATCTAATTATTTATATATTTTACTTTTAATTATTCTTATCTACGTTTATAGTATACAAATTATTTATTTATTTTATCTTCTTCATCACACACACACACGCGCACACACACACACACGCACACACCCACCTCATTTGACTTGCATCAGGTAAAACTCAGATCTTTGTAAAAGAAACAATAGCTTTTATTTAAGTGGCTCCCATCTCAGCAATCAGCAGCGACTCTTCTCTCCCGAGCGGCCGCCACACTGCAGCACTCACTGATTACAGATAAATGCATACAGGCAGGAGTCTAATTTGCCCTTATTATGCACAATCTTTTTTCCAGTTCACTGCTTTTGAGAATGCACATCTGAAATGAAAGCGGGGGGAAAGTGACTGGGAGCATCGCATCAGGCGTGTTTATTATAGCCATTATTATTATTTGGTCTAAATTTGAATTACGTTTTAGAACTTTTATACTAGAATCAAATTTATATCGCTTACGCGTCTTTTTCAGGTGCTATTATATGTCTGTCATTAGGTTTCTGTCTTAATCTAACAGCGGCACTCGGCCTAGACATCTGCGCTAAATTTTATGCGCAGTTGCGTAATGCGTTCCCATGCTTATGCTACAAATAAACACATCCATTACAGCAAAGGCAGCATCCCACGCACAGACACACATCACACATATGTTTGTTTCTACGTCCTCATTAGGTTTTGCAACATTTGCCTTCTCACAGTCAATTACTCTATTTGAAACATCCTGCTGCGCCGGTAAGTATTTCCGTTTCTGGCTTTTTTGCTTCAGAAGGTGCTGGTAGGTGGAGGGTTTATGTTCTCACACACTGCTGAGGACTAACTAACAAAATGAAGTCTGGAACTCGCTTTAATGCATTTACAGGCCAAAAGCCATTCAGATACTTTTAAAGCAGCATTTCCCATCATAACCTTAATAAATGTTATCGGCTATTGCATGACAACTAGGGCGGTTTAAACGGTTCACTTCTTTCACAGGTTTATTTCTACAGGTCATATATCACGGACATTGTGAATGATTTAGATGGTAAGAAATTGCCTATGAACTCAAGAAAGCCGGTGTCTGGCGCAAACAACAGTGAGAGCTGAAATGGTTGAGTTATGGTTTGCTTTTTCTAACATATAGAATAACTTGTTGGAGTGCCTGGTGCTCTCCATACACCCTAGAAATAAATTCTAAGACTGACTTAAAGTGAGTGAGTTTGACACTATGGCTTCCAGGGGCCATATTGAAATTGTCCTTGGCATTTAACCATCCAGTAAAGTTACACACACACACACACACACACACACACACACACACACACACACACACGTGTGCAGACCAGTTTGCAGACCCCTCAATAACATGTCACATGTAAGTGAAGAAAGACTATGATGAGGAGTTCCATTCGTTTATTTGTAAATAGTGTTAAAAGCTGATTCATGCATTAGATCACGGGTGTCACACTCATTTTCACCGATGGCCACATCATCATAATGTCTGTCCTCAAAGGGCCTAATGTAATGTAAAAGTAAATGTAACTGCTCCTTAATGTTAAACAACTAATTGATTATTAAAACCTATTCAAGTGACAATTACAGTTGCGTAGAAAACTCAAGTTTACGTTTTGCTCTAACATAAACTGGATCAAACTGTCCAAGTGAGCAAAGAAAAATTACATTAAACGCTGGACACTCTGCGGCTACTGTAGTCGAAAGGCATTGTGGGAAATGTAGTTTTTGGTCAACGCACGCTCTTAATTGTATTTTTTGGTATTTATTTCTAGACACTCAAAACCTTTAAGCTCACGCGGGCCACATGAAATGACATGGCGGGCCACATCTGGCTCCCAGACCTCGAGTTTGACACAAATAATGAAATAATGTTGACACAATAAAGTTGACACAAAAGGTCTGCAAACCTTAGTAGTTTGACTACATGTACCTGATTTGCACACCAATCTTCACATTTCATCGTCATTGGCAGCTTCTCCAGGGCCCACCGAGGTCTGGTCCAGGTCAGCATTAGGTCATAGCTGTGGGTCATCCTTACGTTCTGACTCTTTCTCTTTGCCTACGGTTGGACTTCAGGAACGTTGGGACTTCAGGACTGTCCGGCACAACTCTCTTGGAAGATGTTCTCGGTCCATCTGAAAAAGATTCCCAAGAATCCTCAATTGACTCCTGTACATTGATGAAACTGGCAACAGAGAGAGAGAGAGAGAGAGAGAGAGAGAGAGAGATGGTAGAAAGAGAGAGAGATGGTAGAGAGAGAGAGAGAGAGCGTGAAAGAGAGAGATAGAGAAATGAACGTATTTAAAATCCACTACTGAAAAGCTTCAAGTGTAAAAGCTTGTTCACTGATGAGAAACCGGAAACCAATTTAGAGTGGCTTGTTTTTGTGGAGAGAGTGGGTGGCTGTGTTTCTGATGAGGCGTCTCTGGGGGGCTCTCGGAGTCTTAATTGAGAAAGCATGATGCTTTCTGCGCTTACAATCACACTTAGTCTGTCAAAACTCAAATTTGTTCTGGTTTACACAAACAAATATATTCCATCCTATCCCGCGTGTAAATCACAATGCAGCTTGTTCAGCATGACACATTAACACTGCGGCGCAGTTAGTGCGCTGCCAACAGAGTGTTTTTCGGTTTTCTCCGTCCTCACGTTTGCAGGAATGTGTTAGTTTAAGGCTCCACGCGCGCACTGTGCATCTCCAGTGAATATTGTACCACTGAATCAATAACAAATTATAGTTCTGCCGAGCCCCTAGATATTCCGGTAGGTGGAAGCAATAATAAAACAGCTTGAGGTCTTCTTTAGGATCACAGCCTAAAATGAGCAGTAAACCCCTCCGAATGAGAAACTAGACCACCAGTTGCACCAATTTGAAAGCCTGCTAAGTCGCTTGTTTGTTTATTTAGTTGATGGTTGGCATTGTTCATTTCAGAAGACGAAAATACTACTTTAAAGACACTTTTTACCTTACGAAAACGAAACGAGAACTATGTAAAAACTCTAACTACATTTATTGACACTTTCGTAAACTAAACGGAAATGCCTCTCATGATGACATCCATTCATCTGAGCATGTGGAGAAAGGCGGGTGCAATTGTAAAGAGAACCAATCAGGACACGGAGCCTTTCAGCGGGGCAGGAAAAGCAGGATGGGATAGAGGTTTTCAAAAACGTCTAGTAGCAGAAAAAAGTGGTCAGGTACAGTATATGGATCAATTTTTATATTCAACGCGAAAAACTAGACGCGATAGAAAAACTATCTGTGGAGCGTGTGCATGTAGCAACCAACACGGGAAAAAAAAACAAAGCTGAAGTGCCATCAGCAGATGAAACTTTTTTTTTTCTTTCACCGTGCCACCATTTGTTACTTATAAACGTGGTGCAATTGTAATTTATTTTACTAAATTGTATTTAATTTCCTCTTTGTTGAGGTTGAGAATGCATTTATTTGGATTGAAAGAAAACTTCAATTTCAAGAAAAATAAATGTTTCTCCAAATAAGTTGGATTTTTGTAGATATTTTATATGTTCATAGTTACTACTTATTCAGATATTTTAGACATAGCAACTTAAGTAAACATTTAGAATATTTAGCACCTAGGTATATTTTGGTTAACTAGAACTATTGTAACTTAAATTACAATTTACTAAATCGACTAAAATGTTGTGGTATTTAGTGAACTAAAACTAAAGTTCAAGTTTATTTATATAGCGCTTTTCTTAGTTCGAGACCAATGCAAAGTCGCTATGCAAATTATGGAAAAAATAGTCTTTAAAAAAGAAAAATGTCAATCTTTTATCCGTGTTAAAAAATTAGGAAAAAGAGTCTAAAACTAAATCTGACTAAAACAAAAAAAAGTTAAGATGACTAATTTGGGACTAAAGCAAAACTCAGTTTTAGTCAAAGACTATGACTAAACCTAAATAAAAAATCTTTGTCAAAATGAACACTGATAGTTGGCATAATGCCATCTATCACAAGCGAAGAGTGAATAATGGATTGGATTTTTTGAATCGCCCCGACTGTAATGACTCCGGGGGAAAGCCTGGTGGAGTTCCGCACAGGTGGGCGCTTGTAAAGGCTAAAGAAAAGTTCCCAATCGGAAATCCGCCGCTGTTCCGTGCGTGTAGCTATCACATTAAACCAACGCTCTAACTTGTGTTGCATTACCAACTCACCAGGAGGGAATGGGATTATGAATACATGCAGCCCTCATTTGCATGGATTTGTGGATGCACACGGATACGTGCTCTTCTCTCTCTCTCTTCTGCTCTTGATATGCTTGGATGACTCCTTCCGTTCCAAGGTTAATGTAGACACAGTGTTTGGAACAGTGAATAAAGCTGATAATGCACTGGAAAACATCCAGGGGCCAGAGTCAAGTGTCGTGACCGATCTGCATTAACAACCTCATCAGCAGCACAGGGCACTTCTTTAACATTTATTTGCACCCTGTTGGCAGCATGTATAGTATGAATGTGTAAAATGCAGAGCGGCTTTGTTTTTTACGCCCCTACAGCTAAAGTGTTATGGCAAACTCTTGGAGAAAAGCAGATTTGAGTGACAGCTCCATATTGAATGCCAATCATTAATGTCTGTCACTCAGGAATTCATCTACCTCGAGCTGGTAAAACGTTTACACAAATGTTGTCCGCGTCCTTCTCACTAGGCGAACTTAGCAGCCACTTGAGGGCAAAAATACACTTTGGCGTCTCTACTGTCTTCATTAAACCAGTGTTTTGAACGAAGAACTCCACGAGTGCGAGGTAAAACCGTGAACGTAAGACACGGATATGCTCTTAACCAGAAGGAATTAGCTGAATCGAAGTGAAAATGTATTTGGAGGTGCATGGTGGCAAAATAACCAGTTAGAGAATCCATTTCAAAGCTCGGTTGGGAATTTTCTACACAGAGCTTGTAAGTTCTCATGATTATTGGGATTTTCTTGGGAGTCCTGGTTTCTTTCTTCAAAAACATGCCTTCAAGATTGAAAGTGGGAGTCTGTGTGTTCTACTTTCTGATTGGGCGATCACAAATTCAGGGTGTGTGCCGCCTTCAGTCCCAGATGTGCTTATATAGGTTCCTTGTGACCCAGAAATATAAAAGTGGCTAAGAAAATGAATAGATGGTTTCAGAATAGCTCTACAATTGTGTCAGTTCAATTGTTATTTTAAATACAGCTGTAATAAAACATATACACTACCGTTTAAAAGTTTTGGGGCACTTTGAAATGTCCTTATTTTTTAAAAGAAAGCACTGTTTTCGTTAATGAAAATAACTTGAAACTAATGAGAAATACACTAAATACATTGCTAATGGGGTAAATAAACTATTCTAGCTATAAATGTCTGGTTTTTGGTGCAATATCAACATTTCCAACAACTGTCACTCCTGTGTTTTAATGGTACAGTGTGTTTGCTAACTGTATCAGAAGGATAATGGAAGATGTAAAAACCCTTGTTTGATCATGTTAGCGCTGCTGGAAACTGTTTAGCTGGTTAAAGAAGCTAAAAAACTGACCTTCTTTTGAGCAGGTTGAGAATCTGGAGCATCACATTCGTGGGTCAATCACACGCTCAAAATGACCCGGAACAGCGAACTTTCATGAAACTAGACAGTCTATCCTCGTTTTTAGAAAATAAAGTGTGACTTTTCATGGAACACACCAAATTGTTTAGATGACCACAAACTTTTGAACGGTAGTGTATGCAGCAAACATACCCTCACAAGCATTAATAATTTACTTTCTTTTTTGTTGGCTCTAGAGAACCATGTTGAGCACCTTACTAATAAAATCACATTGCATTTTCAAAAACACTGAGGTTTTGAGGTCAAGGTGTGACTTTCTGAACCTCACTGAAGATCTCCTTAGCTGTTTCACAGCGAAGTGAATAAATGGCTCTGTAATAGTGTGAAGAAAGAAATGAAAATTGAAAATGTAGTCCTACTCTTATCTTCATATTATAAATTGAATTCTTCTAGCAGAAAACCCCCCGAAAAAAAACACATTAAGGTCGACATCCAAAGTTCTTTAGCCATTGTATTTTTGCAGTGGCAATTACAGAACTGAAATGTAATATTATTCTTGAAAGTTAAAATGTATGTGTCATTATTCCGGCTGTGAACTTCTATTTAGAGGTAAAAGTGGGTTCAAGTGTTGAAAACTGTTTCCAGAAATGTTTGCCGACTCTACAGATCTGTGATTGATAGAGAACCATAATTTACAATTCACCACAGCAGATAATCCGAAGGCCATTTAAAGGGCTCAGGCAGGAGAACCAGCAGCCCCAAGGCTTCCTCCAGGTGTTATGAGCCCAGAGGACAGCCTGCAACCACCAGTGTCCTTTGAGAATGACTTTAGCCAGTGTGAAACATCCGATTGTCCTGCTGTTACAAACGCTTAATGGATCAATGGCATACGGAATGGTGAAAAATAAGTGCAAACTCAAAGAATGGCCCGTGGTGAATGTGCTTGTTCCCGTTCACTCCAGCAGTGTTATGCTATTCTTCTAATGAGCTGAGGAAAATCCACTTGCTAAAGATAACATTTAAAGATTTCACACAGATTATACACAAGAATGCCTGGATGTTCCCTGCTAAATACAGAGGAGTATATGGCGCAACAAATTCAGATGAACACACTAAATGCTAGCATTTAGTTCTAGAAGATCTGATAAAGCACCAGGTTTTAACAGAGTATACACAGTGTGATTCTTTGTGGAAAAAAATGCAACATATACAGATACAATGAGCAAAATCATGAAATTACAAATGCTCAATTCCATTAATTAATTTACTTACTTACTTACTACATTGAGAAAATTAAACATGGCTTAAAACACAACTTAAGAACAGGAAGGACGGGACAAAAGCACACGCTATGATTATACCAAGACAATATGACTGAGAACAATCAAAACATATAAGATGCATTGGCAGTGATGCAATATACTTGAGTAAATGGACTTTGTGACTTTACTTAAGTATTTTTAGCTACTTTGTACTTGTATTATTAACGCTATTAATTACGCTATTAATTGTTTGGGCAGACAAAACAATATCGCCATCTGCAGGGTGCTGAAGGTACTGGATGCTATTTATCCGAAACATCACGTGAATGTGAATTAGCGAATGCACTTTTTTGCACTTTTGAGACCTTTGAGATCTTTATATGATTTTTTTTTTACATTTTGAAACATTTAAAAACCTCAAACATTTCATGTTGCTTATTTAGCTTTAATTAATTACGAGAAAAAATAATTTTTTAAATTTACGACTTTTACTCAAGCCTTCTTGGAATTGGTGACTTGTAACTTGTAATGGGACTTATGAACTTATGGGACTTGTGAACTTGCGTATAGACTTGGCTCTTTCTAAACAGCCTTGTATGAAAATCAACAGCCTGACTTCCTCATTCTGAAGGTTTCTCCAAGGTTTTTTTGTCACGGTGGTTGTTTCCTTGGGCTCTACTCTTTTGGCTACACCATGATGGTGTGACCCTCTGGCTTCCTCTAGCTTTCCTCGTCAGCTATGTCTTTGTCATCTTTTGATTTATATTTTCCCCTTGTGCTTCATAGGCTTGATTTTGATGTTCCAGTTCCATAAATCTGTCCATTGTCACCAGTAACTCTTTTTGACAGATTGTTTTCTACACTCAGCCCTCCCATGGACTCCGTCTCATTCCGCCTCAAGGCTTCAGCAACCACCTATGGACCAATAGAGAGTGGGAGGTTAATGTCTAAATTGTGTGTTTCTTAAATCCTAAAAACTCCAGTACCCATGATCCTCCTTGTGTGACTCCCGTTGAGCTTAGATTTGTTACCCTAGCGACACACACACAAATGAGAGCAAGAAGTGTACAGTAAAATAAACATGCTGATAACATCAGCTGGTGACTTGACCTAATCCCTTGATCTACTCAAGGTCTGTAATGGCAGATCTATTTCGGCTCTCTCACGCCGAGCCAGATTCGAAGCTTTTCAATGTACAAACATCTGCTACCCAATGCATCAACGAGAGAAGATTAAGAAATAAGCTTCTAAATATTTATCTTTCTCACACAAATTACAGATTGTGTGGCTGTGAAAAGGTCAAGAGGTTTTGGCACTAGGGAAAATCTCCGTCAATGACAGAGTTCCACCTTGCTTAACAATGCGCAAATAGCGATTCAATTGGCGGTGTTCTCCAGCTAATGCTAATGGATACCTCCCCACAGCATTAAAGACGTCTCAGGTCACGACTACAGCCACAAGACAAAGAACACCCTTGGCTCTGATGTGGTGAGGAAAGAGGTTATGAGAGCTGCGCTACACAAAGTGCACATCACTGGTTGGTCTCCAGCACATGTTCTAGATAATGACAAACTAGTTTTACCCAGCATCAAAGCCCTAATAGTGTACACCGCGAGCAGCCATTCCCGGAGAGCGTGGCACCGAGCAAGAGCCGCACCAAACACTGCTGTTTCCTGACAGAGTATCAAAGCTGGAACCTGATAGTTCCATACCAACTCACAAGAAGCTCACATCAAAAATACGAGTCTGTGTGTACGTATGAGATATGAAAGGTTCAGCTTCCTATATTCTCTACGCTACGAGGCAGAACTGACAGGAAATAATGTTCAAAGACATTAGGAATATAATGTCTGACCCCTGTAGAGAGCGAGCTGTCAGGTTGTATTTTGAAGAGACTTCATTAAATGTTGTTTTCCTGAGAGTCGTTACTATTAAAAATGCTAATTCAAAGCAGTGACAATGTGGAGCAAACACCTTCCTCTTACGCACTGCTATTTTACATTTCTTCAAGTTGTAATTTGCGATGAGGTCAAGGACTATGAAATACGTCAATGCTTTTTGGCACCATCCATTTTTCGGAACCTCTTTTTCATTTCTGGGTCTTGGGGAGCTGGAGCCAATTTCAGCTATTTTGGACCTGAAGGTGTGATAATAATAAAAACAATAATGATAATAATATATTTTATTCATAGGAGCATTTTAACACACTAGGATACCGTACACAAACAACAATTGCAATAGACACAGTAAAAACAATGCTCATACTGATAACCCAAAGACAAACAGTTAAACAATACAATACATGCAGGAAGATGGTGTCGAGGGCTGTTGCTGGACAGGGTGAAGGACCCAGAGTGATCACTCAAGGGTTAATCGGTCAACAGGGGCTTATTCCAGAACAGGCAGAGGTCGGTACACGGACAAGAAGAAGCCAACGGGGGGGGTAATAAGTTGTCGAAACTAAAGCATTGGTCAAAAACAGGCAAGACTAGATATACAAAAACATACTAGATCAAAACAAGAACAAGGCTAGATAATAATGGCTAGATGACAGGCTCACAAACACAGACAAACTGGCAACACAAAAGTGAAAAACTGGAGCTTAAATACAAGACTGATTACACAAACAATGAACAGCTGGACAAGAAAACAAAAGAAATGATCGTGATGTGAACCCGGAAGTATACAGAAATCAGCTGGGCAGGAAAACAGAAACAAAACGGGGAAACAAAGCCGGAAGTAAAACAACCGAAACCCAGGAAGTGTCAAAATAAGTCAGCTTCCAGTAGAAGCCAGGATCCGTGACGGAGTCAAAATAAAAGTTCGCCTCAGCAATGAGCCAGAGTCCGTGACAGATGGAGCCAATGAACATAAACATGAAAGCTGATCAAATGCATACACCAACCAAACAATCTCACACAACTTTCCAGGAGTTTTTTTTGTAAACTATAATCCTCTGGAATGTATGTTTTTGACTGAGGGAAGAATACGGAGTAGATAACTTGAACTTGAGTCTTCAAAAAGGGCTTCTTCATGTGAGGGGACAGCACAACACACTACTACCCCTACTGTACCACCCATACCCACTACTCAGAGTTGCAACCAACATGTTATACCACACTGGCTGATTCGAGCCTATCGTGTGTTTATCCCATTGCTATGCTGGAGTGCCAAGTAAGAGACGGTGTGTTCAGTGCACTCAGGGCAGACACGGACGCCACTACAGGTCATTTTTCTGTGAAGTTTGGTGGTAATGAGCACATGTTCTCTACTGTCTGACAAATGACCTGCAAGTACTGCAAGTGAGACTTCCAAACCTTCTTCCTGACCCGTGGAGCCCGAGGATCAAAAGAGTAGGAAACAAGGACATGATTCCAAGAAGCATCAGATATTATTGTGTGCACCAGACAAAAGGTGGCTCTAGAAATCTTGTTTGTTTGCACATTTTGTATATTTAAATATGCATTAAGGGTCTCTGCTTTTTTTTTTTGAGTCAAACTAATACTAGGTTTTTGAACAAACGCATTTCCGAAAAAACAAGAAGATTATTCTTAGAAGCAGAAGCCAATCCCAGCCACTCTGGGACTGAAGGGGGGATACACATCCTGGAATGGTGTTCAACCAATCACAGAGCAAGACACTCAAACACACTCTCACTCATTGCTTATGAGGACAAATTCTCCTGAATCTACCTACCTACCTATCTATCTATCTATCTATCTATCTATCTATCTATCTATCTATCTATCTATCTATCTATCTATCTATCTATCTATCTATCTATCTATCTATCTATCTGTCTATCTATCTATCTATCTATCTATCTATCTCTTTACTTTGACATTATTTTGTCCCTTTAATTATTTATGCTGTCATTAATTAAAAACAAGAATGGCCTATAAAAAAATTCACACTAATAAATCAAAAGACCTTTAGCTGTCGCAGAACGTTCTGTGACGACTAATATTTATACTTTAAAAGGTTCCGTTTCCACCCACAGTTACAAACGCAAAAAAAAATAAAAATTGTATTGTACACACATCCAATTTGACTCAGATTTACATATACAGATATACATTCAGGGCCCTTTTCTGTTTTTCCTTCAGCCTTTAAATCGTGATGCGTTCGAGCCTGTTCTTCTGATTCATTTCAGAACGAAACTTCTGATGCGTCTACATGAAGCGTCCCGTTTATATGGGTCATGGGCAAAACATCTGTGGCATCTGCAGCATGTCAGTGGAGCTACACACTTTTAACACATTTTTGTTGTTCTTTTATATAACTTGATGTTTGTCTTTTAAGCCGAGCTCAGACGACTGATGATAGCAAAAGAGAAAATGCTTGACAATCAGTTTGCCTCCGGGCATTACCCAAGACTCATAAAAGATTCATAAAGGATTAAATAAGGACTATGAATAATGTGTCAAGTAGAGAGGCATTGTGTAACCACGTCCAATTCCGGCGCTTGAGTGATGGCTTTTAGCGGAGGATCACTAATGGAGACGGGATTGAGCGTCTGTGAAGAAAACAAGGCAAACGAGTGTTGGAATGCAGTGGCATGGTTGCTGAACGTAATGGAGTTAAGCGGGATGAATCCACTTAGCCTTTGTCTTAACAGAGATGAGAAAGAAAAAGAAAAGATGAAAGAGAGCAAGGCATTAGTTAACACTGGTTGCTTCACAAACTGCAAAAAAAATAGTTATTGAGAAGCTAAAAAGTCTTGAAATTAAACAATAAATCTTGTTGTTTTCTTTTTCAAGATAAATTAACAATGTGCGGATTAAGAGTGAGAGATTACTTTGCTTATTTCACGAAAATAGGACTTACCATTTCTTGCTTAGATAAAAATGTTCATTTTCATGATATTTTAAACTAAATCGAGACATTTGTCATGGTAGATATTATGTTTTAACACCAAACTTTCTGAAAAAAGAAAAGTCAAGTGAAATGTTCTTATTTTAAGAACACAATGTTTCTAAACTTAGGAAACCAGCTACTTTTTTTGTATATTAAAGCCAATGAGAACAAGAACTAAAATGCAGAAACAAATCTACAGTGTAACAAGATTTTTTTTGTCTTGTTTTAGTCTGTCTAACAAAGTAATATTTTCTCACCACATTGGCAGATCATTTTACTTGATACAGTTTTTTTTTACTAATTTTGTTTTTTGTTTTTTTTTTCATGTGGATTTTTTGCAGTGCACACACACACACACACACATATACGCACCAACCCACACGCCCACATACACACACATTATGTGTTTAAAATTTGGCTGATTGAGTAAAAAAATTAAATGCAGTAAATACCCAGTTACTTGTCACTTCTATTGACTGGGAATTAATGTTTATTATTGCATAAGTTTTGTTTCCTAAGTCAGTGTCTGTAACGGTAAAAAAAATATAAAAAAATTTAATTGAATAAAAAAAGTATTGAGTTATTTAATTAAACTAATATAACTAATGAAATTTTAACATAACAAGACAAGAAGGATGCAAAGAAGAAAATGTCATAAGTGAAAAAAAAAAATACAAATAGTACAATAAATATAAGAATAAAATAGGGCTGAAGAAAAATATTCAAAATAAACTCCTAAAAATATACTTTAACAGTTTATTGTCATTTCATAACATTTAATTTATATACTGCAGTGAGTTTTTTTTAGATGTATGTGCCAGTTCAAATCCGTAAATGTTTGCATTAAATGTGGAAAAAAAAAGAATTAAGGAAATAAACCTCTTTTATATACTGGTGCACATATAATCCGGTGCATTTTTTAACCGGAATATACGGTAAACACTAAATAGTGCTTTTTGAAACCTACAGCTCACGTGTAAAAAAACACATTGTGAATTTGAATTACATGTTGGCTCGGTGCAAATATCTGGTCTCAAATGATTCGAGGGGCAGAGATCAGAATCCGAAAGTGGAAAGCGAGAACCATACAGTACATGTATTATGTGCTCTGCATTTAACCCATACTACCAGTGAAGTTTATACACACACACACACACACACACACACACACACACACACGGTAAGGCTACAGGCAGCTGTAGTGCTGCGGAACAGATCGAGGTCAGTGTCTTGCTCAAAGAACCTCAGTTGGAACTCAGTCCGAGTTCAAGCCCGTGACCTTAGCAACTTAACCGTTGGGTCACACCTGCACTAATGGTGTGTGTATGGTATGTGAGTGTAGAGGGATTTAAAGGAACTGCACATGTCGTCATCAATCTCGTCGATTGAATAATAATAATTTACCTTTCAAGGTTTGGTCTTGGGTTTTCTGTGTAGAATTTCCATATTCTCCCTATAATATCCTCTGGGTCTCCAGGTTCCTCCAAGTCTGAAAACACGAGTTTAGGAAAACATGGAGAGTTTGTAAAATTGCAAATTATATAATATATACTTACATATACATATTTTATTTAGGCTAAAATAAGCACCCCAGAATATAAGCACCACCCCCTGGCTTTTCAGGTAAAAATCCAAATAAAAAAATTATTTCTATTATTTTATTATTCTCTTAAAAATACTTTTTTTTTCTTTATTCATAAAACCTAACTTGTGACTCGTATAATTTTGATTGTGTTTTATATGAATAATAGATAACAAAAAGTCGATTCTAGTGGTCAAAACTTCAATTTCCAAGATCCCCTGTGCAGCGACCGAGTGTTTTGACTGTGTCTGTTCCTTGGATTTTTTTTTTACCCCTTGCCCGTGTTCTTCATTTTTGACTTTCGTCTGTTCCTGCGATGACACATTGGATTGTTCCTGAATTGAAATACCAAAAAAAGGGGGCTTATATGCGCATATTTGAAACTGGCAATTAAAACCACCACCCAAGTTTTTGAGCGTCGAAAATGTGGAATAAAAGGGGTGCTTATATTTGCGTACATACAGTATATATAATAAAAATGAACAAAGTAACAAAAAAAATTACTGTTGATTATATGTTTATATTATATATTAACTACTGCTCCACAATTAATTCTGGTAACGTATTTATTCTGTGAAGTTTAAGCTCTCGGGTAACCTCAGAGAACCACACAGAGATGAAAAGTAAAGCAACATGAGAAACAATAATTCATCTTTTAGAAACTGGGAGGTTTTAATTGAAGATGAATAGTGTCCATGCACAATCTTAGATATTGGATGTGTCATCATAGTGTTTGGTGGGAAATTTAGCTGGGCTCGCACCGAGAAAATGACAAATTCCTTTTCATAAAAAAACATATTTATATGCATACAAATGCACATACACAACTTTTACCCAGAAAGCAAATGACAGACGAGGCTGTGTTTTTAAAGTTTAATGCATCATAAATATGTATTCAAGTCAACAGAGCGATGGAGGATGATGAGAGAGAAGACATAAGAAGAAACTGTGACAGGGAGAAATAAAGAAAGATAAAATTGAATGAGAGACTGAAGAAATCAAGAAAACACTTCATCTTTTGTCTGCAACGGATCGTTCTGTTTTCCTTTTCCACTATTATCAACTCCAAGTTCTTTCTTTGCTGTCGCACACGGTGGAAATGGATTCTGCATTTTACAAGCATGGAAGCAGAAACAAATAAGAAAGTTTTTTCCCCCTTCTTTTCTTGTTTGTTTTTCACATCATGTTTCTTTAATAAGACTCTACTCAACTTTTACTCGAAAACGATCTAAGATTTACCAATCTCTACTATTACAGAGAAAGACTGCATCCTTCCAGTTTCTAAACCACTTGTCTATTTCAGGGTCACGTGGAGCTGAAGCCAATCCCAGCAAATCTGGGCTTTAAAGACGGGCCACACCCTAGATTGGACACCAACCAATCACAAATCCGAATCAGACACACCCATTCACGTTCCTGGACAATTTCCCAGACTCAAACTCTCCTGAATTCATCAGAGACCATGAGGGACTTTCAAAAAAGGTTCGGACCAATTCGGAACACGAATCCCACCAATCAGAACAGTTTCTGTGAGGCGTCCCAACAAGCCACCGATTCTCGTTTATTAGCCGCAGAGCATTTAAAAAAAAAACTTGGCAACATTTTTATCCCTTCCTGCCATTTTGCTCCATTCCGTTGTCGTTCTTGCATTATTTACCAGCTCTGCTTTATATGTTTTCGCCCGTGAAGCTGTGAAAACAATGGTCTGCTGAGATGTGCCTGACATTTTATGCATTGGCGTTTCTCTCCAAGCATCTGTGGAGTGTTTGAGAGAGGTATCGCGAGCTTTTCTTTAAGGGCGACTCCTTCGTGGGGTGTAGACAGTCAGTAACTGCTTTTTACTCCAGGAGAGGAGCTGAAAGGGTTGCACTCGCTGCAATGTTATCTCTGCCCGACACATGCAATTTGGCCAGCAGTCCTTCCAGCCTTCTTCTGATTCAATCAACACACAACAGGTCTGTGGCTTTGCTCTCTCTCACTCTCTCTTCATTTTGCTCCATTCGCACCTTTCTCTCTTTCTTTCTCCCTCTCTCTCATTCTATCTCTCCTTTGCAGTCTCTCTCTCTCTCTCTCTCTCTCTCTCTCTCTCTCTCTCTCTCTCTCTCTCTCTCTCTCTCTCTCTCTCTCTTTCTCGCGCTCTCTCTCTCTCTCTCTCTCTCTCTCTCTCTCTCTCTCTCTCTCTCTCTCTCTCTCTCTCTCTCTCTCTCTCTCTCTCTCTCTCTCTCTCTCTCTCTCTCTCTCTCTCTCTCTCTCTCTCTCTCTCTCTCTCTCTCTCTCTCTCTCTCTCTCTCTCTCTCTCTCTCTCTTTCTCACACACACACACACACCCCCGCTGCCACTTTCATTCGAACTCTCTCGCTTTCTGTCCTTTTCTCTCTCTCTGTCTCATTTTCTGTCAGTCATTTTATTCCATTTGCACCTTTCTTTCTTTCTGTCTC
>MU204349.1:9452446-9521405 GCA_017309775.1 Paedocypris sp. Pulau Singkep
CCCCACACACACACACACACACACACACACACACACACACACACACACACACACACACACACACACACACACACACATTTCAATCATACAAGGGTCCCATTTTTGATCTGCATACAAAACAAAGCACCACCCAAATCCAACCGTCAAAATACTCTCCTTCCTTCCTTCCTTTGCTATAGCTTTAACACAAAATAATTGTTTCCTCAGCCCTAAAAATCTAATTTGTGTCCTCAAACAGGCCATAGAAGACAAATGTCTCCATAATTGCCCATAGGTCCCCATTTTAGAATAAAAATCCCACTGGGGCCCCACTTTGACTTAAATGCCTGAACACACACACACACACACACACACACACACACACACACACTCACAAACTTATATCATACAAGGGTCTAATATTTTACTTTTATACAAAATAATGCACCCCTCCCCCTCAACTCCAACCAAAATACCCCCATTCCTTCGTGTACTATAGCTTTAACAAAAATTAATTGTTTCCTTAGCCCTAAAATCCCATTTGGACCTTCAAATTGGCTTTCAAAGACAAATGTCCCCATAATTGCTCATAGGTCTCCACTTTAGAATAAACACCCATTTGGGGCCCAACTTTGACCTAAATGCCAGCACACACACACACACACACACACACACACACACACACACACATCGAGTATGCTCTACTACCATTTTAATTTAAAATACACGGCAACAGAATAACTGTCATGAGCTTCATTAACGCAAAATATTCCACCACACACCGTATAGAATGTTTCATCGGCGCCAGTCGTTCCAGACACAAACCAAAACAGGAAGGTGTTCACCTAATGCGATTTACTATTTCTACATCAATTCCAAACAGGCGCACGTACACTCGGCCCACACGGACCCCCGCACAAGGGGCGTGTGTGCATTCTCTGGATGGAAGTGGAGCATCATCACATGATTGATGACTTTCATTTGCTCAGGTTCAGGTGTGTAGCAGCTTCCTCCGGGTTCTGGCAGCTTCCGCGGGGCTTTCAAGATCCCACACCGTAATTAAGACTGGAGCCAGTGTGTAAGAGCGCCAGGCCTGCCCTCCGCTGCATGACGCCTCACACATACACCCATGTCACCCTTCCAGTTAACGCCAGCATATAGGCATCACTTAATTTAAGTGCTACTCAGCGGGAAGCGAGTCTAGCCTACTCTAAACATTTTATCCATTTGTAGAATTGTTCTAAGTGCGAATCTTAATTAAAGCTTGTTGGCTTAATACATACGGCATTTGTGATCCAATGCTAGGTACTTGGGAAATGAGAAATAATGGACGGTCTGATGGAAAAAAATAAATAAAGGAGAAATGCTAAATGTATAGATCACCACAGTTGTTTGTTCCACCGATACCGTGTGGTTGTCAGGGAGTCTGTGATTGGTCGATAGGATTGACAGGCTTTCTCGATGTGGTCTGCAGCTGTGTTTATGAGTGTGCTGTCATCTTCCCATCATCGACTTGAACGCACAAAAGCATATGGAGCTGTACAACATTAGTGGCCTACATACACACAAATCCGTCACTTAAACCGTCACCATTTGTTTTTTTATTTGTCACAGTAAATCTCATACGTGAAACAAATAAACACTGCCACACTAAAGCATTTATATATTTTCATATCCACTTTTTTTTTTCATTTCAGGGTCATGTGTAGGTAGAACCAATCACAGCAACCGTGAGCTTGATGGAGAGATACACCATGGATGGACAACCAATCTCAAAGCGATACACACATTCACACCTATGGGCAATTTTCCACTGTCCGATTCAGCCAAACGCATGTTTAGAGACTGTAGGAGGAAACCAGAAACCTGGAGAAAACCAACGCAGACAGGGGAAGAACATGTAAAGGCCATGTAGAAATGTCCCGACTGGGCCTTAAGCTCCTGAGCCAACAGCTTTGGTACTTATAGCGCAATGATTTATTGATTTAGCAAACTAAAATATTGATGTTAAATGTATGACCGGACCGTGAGGAGTTACAAACCTCGAAAAAGCCATTGTTAAGGATATTTAGAGATCTCCAGCAAAAAAGTACCAGACCTAAAACTCCTGTCACTGAATGTGACTTAGAAGGGCTTGATGTAGAGGAAGTGGATCACATTGAGACCCACTGAAACCTGCCTTGCATTTTTTATATAATTTAATCGATTGAGCAAAGATTATCGGCCTTGGTGAACCAGAGAAACAAGACCAGCATTGTGTTTGCACAAGTCCTTGTATGGTTAGTTTTTACTGCGGCCCAAAAAACAAGATCTAATTCTGTTTTGGAGCCATTGAAACTGTCGATGTGTGTTGTTTGGGATTCGCTGTAATGCCAGGTATGTATACACAGACGGCAAAACATGGCTTGACTGCGATGACCCAATACTTTCAGTTCGCTGGACATTGAGCAATAAATCCCTGGAATGGCCAGCAACATGGAGCCAGTGTAATTCTATTTGTCTCAAGAAAAGCCTTCTCAACTGTGTCTCCACATGCTCTCAGGGTGCAAAGTTATTAAAACATCAAATCTTATATATTGTACAGTTGTAATAAACACATGAAGTAATTTATATATACGTTTATAATAGTATAAGCACCCACCTGATTTGTCACAAAATTAAAATACGCAAAAAGAAATGGATTGTATCCCGAGTTTATCAGTACACTTATATTAATGTGCATATTTGAAATTTGAAACTTTCAGTAGTGTGCGCGGCATTTTTCAAAAAAATTGTTTTTTGAACATTTTTTGACACAGCATTTAAAAAAGTCCTGCATTTACCGGAGACCGACTCTTTGTCCTTCAACCTCTTTTGCACCATTTTTCATCCACCGTTTTCTTGATATCGATCATCGGCATTTAATTGCTCTATATATTTGTGAGACACTGGCCCATTAAAGGATTGTGAGACGCAGGACCATTACAGGACCAAGGACAGCGCTGAACGTCAGCCTGCTTGCTTGTGTTTTTGAAGAGCAAAAAAAACATTAACCTGCTCTATAAGCTGGATAATTTAAGCTCTCTCAAATTGTACAATCCATAAACTTTGAATTGTTCGGATTGTAAATAGTCACTTCATTGCACCGGATGGATGTGATGGACGACTAATGGATGACATGAGAAACGTTGGAGGAAGTGATGGCTGTGGGTAGGGGGCAATAGTTAAAGGTGACGGGGGTCAGATGTATGTCATTCACCAACCAGTGAAACAGAACTAATGAGTGTGTAATAGCTTCCCATCAGCAAAGCCACAGACGCTCTCCAGGGACTCGTAAAAAAGCATCAGTGTCAGTCTGAATGTCTTCAGCTTTTATGAATATGAATCCAGAACCCATTAATCGGTTATGATACAATATGCAATCTGATACATCTAAGCGTTAAAAAAAGATTCTGTTGAATATATATATACACACACATATTTTAGCTTCAATTATAGATGTGTTTCAGAAATAAACACTTCTGGAAAGTCCACAGTTGGCTAAAAGGCTTTACGGTGTCTTAATAGTGTGTGAACTGAGAGAGTGACTTGTGAAATAATACAGTTAAAGCGAGTGTTTAAGTTTTAGTGTGCACTTAGTACTTTATGAGATCTTCCCCACAGGCTTTTTACCTTTACTGCCCCTAAATGATGTCAGTAGATCGTCGGGTCTAAATGCTGCTCGGGGCCATTCAAAACAGCTCCCATTACTGCAGAATTCCAGCTGGAGAGGACACACTTAATGTATGGTAATGGAAGAGTAGCCAACTGTGTGTGGGCAGAGGATGCAAAGTCGTGGGTAGGAATATATGCTTCACGGTTGTCTTAACTCTCAACATATTATCTTTAAGCATCCGACCTGTTGCAGAGCAGATCCAAGAAGCTGCTGGCACAGTACGTGTTGATTGTTCTACCACCGGGAGGTTGAACCACATATGTCATTCAGCAATGAGGATGCTGGCAGCCCATTGGGTTTTAAATGATGCGACACAATCTGTCAAGGCCCAGACCTTCAATTCATTAGGTCAAGTTGAAACACACACACACACCCACTTCGGGAAGGGTTAGGTCAGGCTCCAGCTCTCCTGGAATTCACTGCGTTATGCAGATAATTCAAGTTTCCACTTTCACTTGCTTTATGTGAATCTGATCCATTGTAGAAGTAAAAATCAACTCAAGAGGGATTTATTTTTACAGTTTAGAAAGAGATTAATACAAGGATTGTTGGAATGTAGCAGGGTGGATGAATGGAAGGAGGGAAGGATGATTGGATGGTCTGTTGGATTAAAGGATCGATAGAGGGAATATTGAATGGATGTAGAGATTGGATGGATGGATAGATGGATACATTAATGGACAGTAGAATAGATTAATGGATGGATGGATATTTGGATGGATGCATTTTTGGATGAGACAGACAGATGTCTGATCCATAGACAGATGGATGTGTGTTGGGATGGATAGAGTAATGGATGGTAGAACAGCTTGGTAAATGGATGGATAGACGGATAGATGGATACAATAAAGGAGGGTAGAATAGACTAATGGAAAGATAGGTGATTTTATGGATAGACTCATAGTCTGATGAACAGATACAATTAAGGATGATTGCATCAGTAATTTGATGTAGAATAGAACAGATGAATGGATAGATAAACATACATATAGACAGAAGAGACAGTAAATAGATATTCCAATAAATATAGGCAGATATGTTGATATTTGTCAGTATTGATGAATAAATCATAAACAGACATTTTACCATTTTCAAACAATGTCATCTGTCATAAATGCATAAAAAAAAGATAATTCTCGCAGTCTATCCGTACAGATCGTTCTTCTGACCCACTCTCTCACTGGCACTTTTACTGCATAATATATTTCAGATAATCAGTGTATTAAGTGTGTTCGTCTGAAGTGACGGTCTGCAGTTAATGATGCTGTTGAGATTTTACTTCCGTCCGTCGCTGTGATTTGTGTCACAGAAGCAGGGATAGTCACTGACCTGAAGACACATCCAGGCGATATAATGAATGCCGGCCAATGTGCACGGCTTCAAAAACTAGAAAGAAGAGAGGAGTTGGATTTATTGCCTATTCAGCTAATTAAATGGTCAGAGATATATGGACGGAGGGAGTGTTTGTAGAGAGCAGCTCCGTGCGAGTGGCAAAATGGAGTCAGAGAAACAAAAGTTTTTTTTTTTTATTTTTTTTTTTAAATCAGGGGGGTGCTTATATTTGGGTAAATACTGTAATAATACTTGTAAAAAATGTAATCAAATAAATTTAAAAGTTTATAATCCGCTTGCCCATTGTTGGAAGCTGGAGCCAATCCTTTGAGTCATGAAGATGGAGAAACACCCTGGATTAGTGGCCAACCAATAACAGAGCAGAATACAAAATGGAGTGCATGCGCTCTTACACAAAATGGACAATTTCTTCAATTCTACTGTGGAAGGACATTGGAGACTCAGAGGAAACCTGCGCAAACACAAACAGGCAAACGAATAAAAATCATGACCAGGCCTCGAAATTGATTATCAAACAATGTACTCTAACAGCACTATGTACTATGACTCCATGCCACCTATTAATACAAATTGTATTAATCATAAAAACCGCCTCACACTTATTGTCAAGGTGTCACCATGACCCGTTCCGTTGTCACATCCTAGAAGCAAACGTTGGAAACACAAAGCGATATCAGCCTGTTGCGAACCCAGGTGGTACGTCGACGGACATTAACCTGCTCTAATTAGATTCCCAATGCTCTGCCAGTACAGTTTGTTTATTTCAGATTTGCTCCACTAGTTCTGCCTGATTGATTCCAAGGTCAGGCCACTTCCAGCAAAACGGACTCATCATTCTCTGCGCACAAGCGGCATTGTTAAAATGCAGAAAAGCAAGCCCAATCTTACAGGGGAAAGAAACGTGCAAATTGTTAATCAGCGTAACCGCCTCCAAAGTCGCCGTGCCAGCGCGAAAATTCCTTCAGTCTCATTAAAGCCTAATGTGTTTTTCGAGAGATGGGCCTGTCTTGTCCATTGTTTCTGTGTTAGCAGTTAATTTCAAAAGAGATGTAATTCGCTTCTATTTATGCCGTTGATTTAACCTGGGAGGCCTCTCGCTCATTTGTGATGTTGTCTCGGCAAATGTTCTCCCATCTTGCTGAACAGACTAAAAGTGGCATTGTCGCGTCAGAACTGCTCTGCCGTTTGAGTCGTTTTAAGTGCTTGTGTCGTGCGTGACGTTGTTGTGTGTTGTAGAACTAGTGTAATACATATTATTTGATTTGTTGGCTTTAGATTATTTTTCTAAATGTTTTCCTCAATGAGGAAATTGCTAAAGTTGAATTGGGCAATTCATCTGTTCATTTTCTAAAAAGCTTTTTATTTCTGTTTCACGTGGAGCTGGAGCCAATCACAGCAGCTCTACACACCCTGGCCAATTGTGGAGCAAGACACACACTCACACATTGTGGCTTATGTACCGATTGCGGAAAGAAATAGGAAAAGGAAAAGAGAAAGGCTGACCTGGCATAATATGTTCGGGTCAAATTGACCCGTTTTCAAAGTTTAAAAATATTTTTAAAAAGGCTTAAAAGTACTTTTTCACTTTGAAACTTCTCCAGCTTGGCTTATTTGGTGTAATCTACAATTAAACAAAAATGGTTTTGTTGACATATTTGTATCGCTACATGTTTCTGTTACTAAGATAATGTTCAGGTCAATTTGAATTTTCAGACCAAAGGAAGCTAAAAAGAGTCTGAAATATCAAATACTATTTTTTTTTTTGCATTGAGACATAATACACTGCTGTCTTAGACTCACACACTCTCTCTCTTTCTCTCTCTCTCTCTCTCTCTCTCTCTCTCTCTCTCACACACACACACACACACAGAGTTTATGATTTCTGACACTTAAATGCATAATTATTGACAATCCTTTGAAACGAACATAATAAGAGGGTTAATGTCCGTATTCCTTAATTAACACTAGCAAGACAAGATACATTTTCGGCTTGTTCTCTGCAGGGGGTGGCTAGGTGGCTAGCTTGATGGCTGCTATTTGCCTTGCTTCAAATGTAAATGTGGTCATTACCTGTCTTTACCTGGGTCCTGATTCTATAATAGACACTATGCCACCAATGCCTTTTACATACAATAAAATATAATTTCCTTAACAAAAACTATGAATTTTATCATTAAATAAAGGTAACACATGCCAAAGTAGAACAAGCAGCAATCACAGTAAATTAAAAGTACACTAAACCTTTTGTAAAACCAAAATCAGAAAATACAAGGATCTAACATGTAAAATAAAGCATTGCTTGTTAAAAGATTGTTAATGATTCACACATTTCTGAAGGACTTGGCTGATCTCTGGAAAACTACAATCCCCACAGGGTCCGCAGATGGAGTAGTGTAACATGAACTAACATTCAGCCACATGGCAAAGCCACGTCTCTCTCACACTGTTTTCACAATGTTCATGTTCACTCTGAACATGTTCAAAATTCCCACTTAACATGCTCAAAGACACGCCAACTGTGAATATTCGTCTAGTCTGTGAAGGGAACACTGGTAGAAGTGTGTGTGCTGTGCATTGCCAGTCTTCATCCTCAAACACTCTTCTGTCAAAATGTCGGCTAATGTCAGACTATCTTTCAGAAATCTGCTTCTGATATTCCAAATCGTACAATGTGCAAAGTTAACATGTTTTGGTAACTAAAGTGTTTAGAGTATCAGCCAGCACTGGAAAGTATCTATCAATACATCCATTTTATGAATCACTTTTCTACTTTTATGTCACATGAAGTTGGGACCAGAGCCATCAATTTTGGACCTAATAGCTGAATACACTTTGAACATCTTTGGGTGTGTGGCCAACCAATCACAGAGCAGGACTAGCAGACACACATTCAATCTCTTACTACATCTTTTCAAACTTCTTCTGAACTTTTCTGTTTGGACTGTAGGCGGAAACAGGATATCTGGAAGAAACCAAAGCAGAAATTGACGTCGTCTTAAACAGTCCCCCTTGTTGTGAGGTGACTGCACCACCCACTATGCCACCGTGCCCCTGCCAATTACCAATAGAGATAAATATCAAATTACAAGGAGTGACCATGTTCTATAATTGTTCCAACCTTAATCTTGTATAGGCAATTTTGGCAGTTTTTGTACTGCTTTTGATTTCCCCTGACCTTGGTTGAGTCTGTAAACAGCCTCGGTCATTTTGCCGCACAAAAGCTGTAAACATAAGAATGAGGAATTACCATAAGCGGACTGTGCCAACGGCAAGGATTTGATTAAAACACGAGTAAAATGATAAGTCAGTAGCATTTGTTATGTGTGTTTATGCTGAGACAACACAGGAGAGTTTAACAGGTTATAGTTTTACTTCCAAACTCAAAATTGGTCAAATCAGCTGTAAATGCGTAAGACTTGACCTAAACTTTGACTGAAGCCTGAAACGCATTATTTCCTTTGGTCTCATTTATACACCAACATACTTGACAGACTCAGATTAGCTCTACGCTCAGTTTTATGAATAGGCACAAACAATTTCCGACTCAAATCTTGGCGAGGTTGGTGCTAGAACTCTGACCTCTTCATTCGGGCACTGAGGCACAAACATGGAGTTGGCCCAGGCGGACTGCTTTGGGTTGGGCCCTGATCTCTGCTCTGCTCTCCATGCGGGCCAACAGTTCTCAGCTGCTCCCACCTAGACCACTGCTCCAGATCCACAGTGGGCCGCAGGTGCTGCCTGTCGCTTCATTAAACCTCAGCCCGAGCACACTGAAGCCCATCCGCTTCCCCCTACCCTACAGTACATCTCTTCACTCCAGTGATAACAGGACCACACACATTCAACCAAGGCTGCAGACAAGCTCGTGGTCTCATAGCATCTCTTTAATCTTATCTTTTATTCACACTCAGCATCAATGACTTTTTTATTGATCCAACCTGATCCCACTCAATGCCACAAGCTGCTTTATTGAACTAAGCAGAACTATAGCCTGTTTCCCTGAAAATATTCCTGGCTGTTAAAGCATAAAAGCAGCAATATTCTCTGTCCATGGGGCTGGCAAGCGAGTAATGAAAGCAAAACTAAGCTCAAGATTCTGTGACAACTTATTCTAGCTATTATCGGCCAGCTACCTGACAGCATGTGAAACTACGTGGTTTCTTTACATTGACAGCTGTGTCAGAAAAGAGTCGCTAGCTAGCAGTCAAGCATGCGTGTGGTACCATTCAACTGCTGCTGGCTCTGCCATTTTTATTTCGGAAAATGAGTACGTTTAGAACACGTATACGTATCTATATTCCAGCTAAAATGCTTAGTGGCATTGCGGGTGAAGCTGTCACCTTATGGCGAGTAGGACCAATTTGAGACCCAAGTTCGTTTCCGATCTTTGTGGATTTGCCTACCCGTGCTTGGGGGATTCTTCAGTGTCTTGGGTCTCCCCCTACAGTCCAAAAACCTGCATTCAAAAGAACTGTAGTTTAGCCAATCCATAGTAGTAACTGTGTGTGTCTGTAATATATAATATGACAACGTGTTAATTGACTAATATTAATGAATAGGTAGGCTGCATAAGGTAGAAGCCCGGAACCGAACCTCATCTGCATCACAGCATCACTTCTGTTATTATTGTCTTAGAGCCTTTAAAGTGCTAATAGCAATTGTTCTTGCTCGTTTCACTCCCCTGCCGAGGTCCTGAGTGATCCACATTCCTGCCGGAGGAGTGTCGAAACCATAGGGGCGGAGACAACGTCACTTGAGGAATGTGGTACCACCGGGTCGGAAATAACGTCGCATGGAGGAGTGTCGTACCACTGAGGATTGGGGATGACGTCGCTTGGAGGAGTGTCATTATCACCAGGATGGCGACGGCGTTGTTTCAAGGAGTTTTGATCAGGAGCCACTGCGTCGTCATGGGAGTAAGATCCGCCGCACTGTTTACGCCCCGCAGGACACTAAGTTCACATTCGTCTTCACCAATGACTTTGTAATGTTAGCATGCCAGAAGAGACTGGCACCAGAGAGTCGGGTTCTCCCTAGGTTTTTATCTCTCACCCCGCCAGAGAGGTTTTGCTTTCCTAGCCACTATCACAATCTAGCTTGCTCTTCTGGTCATAGCCCATAGTCTGAACACCGATGAACAATGGACACTTTTTATTTTTTAACTGACTTTTTCCTAATAATGAGAACACATGAATGGACATTTTTCTTCTTTAAAGACCCCCCCCCCCCTAATTCCGTATAGCGACTTTTTTCGTTGGTCTTGAACTAGGAAAAGCGCTATACAAATAAACTTGAACATGTCTTTGTGTCCTACTTTGTGATTGGTTGGCCTTCAAGTCCAGAACTGCTCGGATTGATATCAGCTCAGCTTGTGACACATGCTGCATTATGTGAATGCTGTTCAATGCTGCACTTCGCACCTCACATTGGCTACTCTACTACTCACTCTGTTCATCTGAGCTAATGACACGCTTCACCTCTGATAACAAGGTTTTAAAGGAATATGTAAGTTAATTGGTGGCACTTTTATACCCTGCTGTCACCAACTGTCCCTCCGTAAACGATAAGACACTAGGACAGCTTGCATATGCTCCACCAAAGTAAAACAGTGTGACCTCTCGAACTCTCATTTCCTGACTGACGGACTTTGAGCTCCCCATTGTTTTTCTCATTAGACTAATTAAGCCAAATGATTCCCTGCTGCTTTCCAGGTGGACAGCCGGCAGCAACTGGCAGACGCATGTGCTTGGCTAGACTCTACAGGTCGTCTGATGTATTAATAGAGCCACAGCCATCTGTTTCTGGGCCTTGAATTGCCTGGTCACTTTCCCATTGGACCCGAGTCGGAACCGAAACCCTGGATGTCTAATAGTAATGCTAGCAGACACTTGAACCTGTTCCCATTCTGACTCTCGGTACAATCTCTACCTGTAGGTGAGTGAGCCCCCACTCATAGTGTTATAATTGGCCTCCTGTTTAGTGCTAGTGTAAGTTGAGTCTGTGCAGTTGCTAAGTGTCACGCTCGTCTGAAGTGATTGCCCTAATGAACGTTTAGCACTGCCCTGTTGTTTTCCAGTCTATTCGCTCCAACACTGCTGGGTAATTACTCAGGAGAGCAATGTGGGAAGGAAAGCAAGCTTCTTCTCAAAGGTTAGTTGCTTACGTTGAGCTCAACACCACCTGCATCTCACAACTCTCCGAGGCAGGATCCTGCGAAATCCCTGAGACGCTTAGACAGAGTCCTCAGAGGGTCTAATCTAATGACAGCATACAAATGCAAGATACCTCGCAAATTAACCTTGCAAACACAGTTTCTCTCCACTAGCGAGTATGTGCTACTTGGTATAATACAAGCTGCTAATTAATTTTGGCCACAAAGGCTAAATACAATTGTACAATCATCTTGAGAATTCGCTACAGAGTTGAATTGTTTGTCGAGACGTTGCAAACGTTATCTGGAGGATTCGCTGCCAAATTATACATTGCTGAAGATGGAGAATTGTTAGGCTAATGCAATTATTGCAATATTTAAGCAAACATCTATCCGTTTGTTTTCTAGCGCATCAATTTCGGCGTCACAGCTGAAGCCAATCCCAGCAATTTTGAGCCTGTAGGAGGGACACCCATTCTGAACAAGCCAATCACAAGATGGGCCCAATCGCTGGACAAGCAGACACAACATTTATTAACATTCCTATTGTGTTAGTTTCAGAGGAACGTCAATAATGTTCATGGGTCAATTTGACCGGAAGGCCTTTTATTATACATGTCAGAAACCAAAAGTTCCCTAAAACCATGTGTGTGTGTGTGTGTGTATGTGTGTGTGTGTGTGTGTGTGTGTGTGTGTGTGTGTGTGTGTGTGTGAGCGTGAGACAGCGGTTGCAAAGAAACAAATAGTATTGGTCTTTCGGACTCTTGTTAGCTTCCTTCTGTCTGAAGGGTCAAATTGACCCTTTTTCTTTTTCTGAAATACTTTTTCACTTTTAAATGAAGTATTTAAAAAATATTTTTAAACTTTGAAATCGGGTAAATTTGTCCAAACATAAAAGGATGGTTAATTTTATAACTATAATTTTGAAAAAAAGGTTTTGGAAAAGGAGGAAAACAAAGCAATCCGGACCTCGGACAGTGTCTTTAATAGGTTGTTTTCCCACTGTTGTTGCTGCCCACTGTGCCACCTTGCAGAATTACTGAAATAAAAGTCGGCACAGTTGTGGTTTTAGACACTAAAAGATGCTCTACTTTTTAGTAATATTATCATAATTAGTACAATGTGTGCATTTTTGTATAATCAAGCAAATTCTGGTATTTAATCATGATTAAAGTTTACCAATATCCAGCACTAATATAATTATATTATGCTTAATAAATATTGTAATAACAAACATCACTAATAGCTAATAGCTAATTACATGCACTTTCATTCCCACAATATCAAGGAGCTCACTATCAGTTAACACAACAGCAATAATTACAATTTTCCAGGTGTTTAGGTTGGTTCAAAAGAGTGCTGCTTTATTTGTTTTTTATTTGAACAAAAATGCATTTCCAGAGAAGACGACTTAGTCCTTCATGGTAAGTGGGACTTAAGGGTCCTGACCTAACGGTCCAATTGTAAAGTTGTAAAGTGATTACAAATTTTTTGTGGCATTGTTATATTAATGTATTGTACAAATTCTTTACAAACAGACAGTTAAAACATAACTTTAAACCACACAAACACACGTTGTGAAGCTGTAATCGCATTAAATATTTTTCGCTATTGATCCAGATTTTTTTCTATAGCTCAATTCTGTAATCATTTATTTGATTTCTCTTTTAACATATTAATTCTAAAGCTATCACGTTGCCCACAGCTTGTTAATTGAAAAGGGAGATGTGTAGTGGCTAGATTACAGCCAGTCTCTAAATTATAAAGCTGAACATGGTCTTTCTTCATTAGTCAGTGGTCGAAACCAAAGCAGAGAATCAGCATGTGGTTCGCTGATAAATGTGCTTTTCCCACTGAGACTTATTTTGTAACCTTTGATCCTAAACCACCCATTCATGACTCAGATTACAGTTGAATATTGCATAATATTGCATATAATAGAAACATGGATTCTTCAAAAACACAAATCACAAAATATGATGTGAAACTATGGTAAGATCGGCAAGAGCCCATGGATGAAACGGTACCGGGCAGCTGAAGTATGGAATCAGATACCAAAAATATCAAACGTAAAGAAATGTATTGAAAAAAAACGGACGGAATTGATTCACATTTTCGCTTTGATATTAATTATTATTTTCTTTCGCAATTTTCACATTATCATTAGGCAGCACTTTGACAAGTAAGACTGCATTTTTGTTCTAAATCAACCGCATCTCCCCTGCACGCGTATCAACTTTTCTCACACTGTAGGGCGTGTCATCCTGTCTGTCAAACCTATGAAGAATATTGTTAGATGAATTTTTATTTTCCCAAGTGCAATGAAATCTGACGCTTTAGTGGCTATTTTCACTAAATGTAAAGTTCAACAAAACATCACGATTTAGCGGTTTCTTTCTTAGGTATTTATGTATAAAATTTAATTTATGTATAAATTGTATAAAAGCTATATCATAGATATAGTGTCGTGTAACAACTGTCACCAGAGCAAGAGGAAGGACCCACGCGCACAGCACAGACTAGGCGAGGCACACAAGGGGTTAACAGTTTCATGGGGGTTAATTACAAAAGACGTGGTCCAGGCAGGCAGAGGTCAGTACACGGAAATCCAAAACCAAACAAGACAAAAACGCTAGGGATGGCGAGTAATCTGGATGAGAGGAAAATGGTCGATACACGGACAAGACTAAATAACTAGAAGCAAGGACAAGGCAAGGCAAGACTACAGTAGATGGCAGGCAAACACGTCTGGCAATCTGGCAAACAACAGGTGAACAAACTGGGGTATAAATACAAAGCATGATTCCATAAGTGATCACAGCTGAAACTAACAGAAAATAGCTGGACAGGAAACACAAACGAATGATCACCACGCGAACCCGGAAATAACACAAAAGGTTTTCCAAAAATGACCAGCTGGGTGTCAAAATAAAAGTTCAAACAAAACACGATCCAGACTCTATGACATAGTAGAAATGCTTTTTTATGAACCAGTAAAAAAAGTAAAGTGGGATTAATAAAGTCATTCATTCATTCATTCATTCATATTAAGCTACTCCAGCATCCATTTAGATATGGGTTTCATCTGTAAAGAGTAAAGTAGATCATGATGGTGACCAGAAAGAATCTAAACTGGCGAGATCCTCCCCGGACAGACATATTTATTTCAGCCTTGGGATCCGAATTTATCAGTGCCACCGGCATTTCCCTACAGTTGCAAAATGTTGCAGGGATGGGAAAAGGAAAAGGAAGTCTTATCTGTTCTGCCTGTTCTTCCTCTGGAAAGCAAATTTATTTAAAAGAAATGTCATTGCCTGCAGTGCCTCTTTTGTTTCTGTCAAGGAAAGACAAAGCACATCTTTGTTTGATGTATGAGGCTCAGGATAAAAAAGAGAACTTTCATAGTCTGAGTGATTGCCCAGAGACTCCTATCAACCTACCAAATCTTATATAAGTGTTGTACAGATGAAAGGAGGAAGAAGTGGATGGTGGTGGAAGTGTATGGAGAAGAAGAAGAGGAACAGAAGGGGGGGGGGGACAGAAAGCGGGAAAATAACAAAACTCTGATTAAATAGATTAAAACAACAACAGCAGAGAGTCCCGTGTTCTTTTATCTAAGCAGAAAGCTCCATTAGTTGATTCCGTGGCTCTGTCTGTGAGGAAAAGGAGAGAGCTGGAGGGTTAGAAAAGAGGAAGTGGCAAAACGATGAAAGAAAAAGAGAAATGCTGACTTTGACATCCATTACATGAGCTGTGGACAACCAGAGGGTCTTTCGATGAATGTCATATTAGGAGACTTTCACTAGTTTGCCTGCTTGTTTCCGAAGATAAAGTTGAATGATAAATTGTGCTGTGGGGGTTTCGGAACCACCAAGTCACTACTACTACAGTGTATAAACGATTAAGAGAACAAGTATAAAGGTGAATTATAAGAGCCTTGCTTTATGAGTCACTTGGTTTAAGAGCATTTTGGTTTATGAGCAAACGTTTGTAATAAAATTTGTTTTACTATGCGAGTAAAATTATTTCCTCTGGTTGACAGTTTTTCTTTTACAAGGACAAACGAGACCATCATCGCATCTGATATATCAGCCTAGTGGAGTCGTTTACTTTAATTGTTGTGCGACTTTTTCGCTATTTATGATTTGTAGTCCATTTTCAGGGCCATTTTCTCAGGGATCATGGGAATTGGGAAACAGGTGGTACCTGTTAATGTTGTTACTGTATTGCAGTATTAAACCGTAATTAGTGGCAAACCTTAAAATGTTTACTGTGAATTTAACCTGTTCAAACTATGGAATATACGAAAATTATCAGAAATACATACATATCAGAAATAAATAACAGAAATAAAGAAACATTAGACACACCTCGTCAGGGACCAAATAACACTGGACGAAGTAAGATTAAACTAAAAACAATCATTAATATTTGAACAAATGTAGAATAGATTTTTTAAATTAAAACGACTTTTCAAGTCACATGTTAGGTAAGTTAGATAATGAAAAAAAAACTGCATTTTAAAGAGAAAATTGGGGTAATTTAGCAAGAAATAATAATAAAAAGAAAAAAAAAGTTAATTATTGTTTTTGTGCCTAAAAAAATCAGCGGGGGTGCTTAGCTTCGGAGGGATGCTTATATTTGCGTAAATATGGAATATTGTTTTAGTCTGTTTATTTATTTATTTTTTCAGTTTTTTTCTGCCTGTCTTTATTTACATTTGCTTTATTTCCATGGCCACTGTGATTTAATGAAGTTAAATTTCCTCTAAAGATTTATTTTATGGTTAAGTATCAATGCTTAATATTTCTCAAAGTAGATAATGTCTTTTTTTTTATTAAAATATTCACCATACATTTGAAGTCTGAAGTGTGGATTTCCATTATCAGCTATGGGAGCATTATTTAAATTTTTGCATTTAAATACACGCAGATATTAGGTCATACTCCTTCTGAATAAACCTTTATGAAAGTCAAAAACCACGGAAGCCTAAAAAAACTGCGGCCAAATCAGCCAAGGCTTTGAATAATCACATTTACAACTAGTAATTTCCAGCCACACTGAGAGAACAAACTCAGAATCTAACAAAACTCTTTGTTGAAAATGAATCAGTGCATGAAAAGTAGTTTTCTCTGGCTGTGCACCCTCTCATGGTCTGATTGATCCCCTTAATGTGCATCAGCATCTGGCCAATGGATGCAGAGGAAGGCATCTCTGCTGAAAGCTAAAATAACGTTGGCCGGGGTCAGGCAGAGTTCCGGAGCATCATGGGCTTTTTTCTCCGTAATGCTGGCAGCAACACCACCCAAGTTATTACACCCGTGCAGCATTTTAGTTTATTTTTTTTAGTCGAGCTGTCATACTGGACCGGAGTGGACCCTTTTCATGTTACAATTAAGCTTGCACTCCCCTCGGGGAAGCGTGGAAAGGAACAGGCCATGGCATGAGCATCTATTTCCTTTCAGCACATGGAACCCGATGCAGCATCTGTAGTCGGAGTAAGGTGCCCTTATCGGAACTGCCCCGAGTTCCAGGAAAAGCCCTTTATTCTAGATTGCTGTTAACTCTTTTCGTACTTTCTGTCCCCGTCTCTTACCTCAAATGTCTTTTTAATAGCTGGTGTAGCCTGCTTGGAACTCAAGCTAGATTACAACACTTTGTGACTAGAGAGAAAAGCCAAACAATTACGTGTAAGTGAGTTTGTCAATATGGCCACTAGGGGCAATGTCAAAATGGTTTACTGAATTTAACCATCCCGTGAAGTTACACACACACACACACACGCACACGCACGCGCACACACAGTGAAGTGAACATACACAAACAGGAGCAGTATTATTATTTTATTTTATTTTTTTATTATTAATACTACTCTATTATTACACTTAATACACTACTATTACATTGTTATTACACTAGTATTACATTATTGTTATTATTATCATCATTATTACATTACTGTTTTTATTGCTGTTTTTGTTATTATTATTTACCATTATTAATTATTATAAAGATAATAATTGTAATAACAAATAATAATAATAATATAATGTTAATATTATTGTTTTTATGAACTTAAATCTATTTCTGGACATTCACATGCCGTCATTCGGTGTCATTTGTGCTTTTACAGTAACAATGCGATGAATAACTACTCTTCATTTCTTGTTTGCCAAGGTCTCCGAGGCGGCTTTCATTGTTTCTGCCCTCTGTGTTAGAACTATTGACACCAAGCAAACAGACAGGAAACACACAAGAAAAGATAGTATTCAGCCAATCACATATATGCCGTGTGTGCTCCATAGGATTAGTTTGACCTTTGCTCTTCCTATATTGCTCGCTGTTTGAATTGATTGTGAAACTCATTATTGACTCATTATTTTTGGCCTAGATAGGAAGTACGTTTTCATTAATAAAACAATAATAATACATTGTGTAAACCAAATAGTGAATTGTATACAGTAAACCCTTATTAAACCTTGCGACGTATAGTCACAGCTTTATATCTCTGTTCCAAGAGAAAAGCAGAAGTTTTAGAATCACGTCTGATCAGAATTTAAACTGATCACAGTTATTTATTTGCTGTAAAAGTACATAGTCTGATGTGAATCTATGGATTCAAGTCAGTGATATGACAAAAGAAAAAACAGAAGTGGAAGCATTTTTACAGTGCAGTGAAATTGTATCTTTGAGCTTCTGTTTTACTCATATTAACATTATGATGTTTATCACAAATGTTAATTTGTGTTAAATGTATGGTTATGCTTATCCCAGTCAAATCTGAGCTGGTAAAAATCTAAATCAGACAAACAACAAAACTACCAGCATGATTCCGCGGTCAAAAATGCGTAAATGTTAACTTGCTGTGCTCATGTTTGTCTCTAAATGCATCATGAAACTGCTGTGAACATTCAGAGTTGTCTAGCTGACCATTAATGGAGTTTTTACCTCTCAAAAATTTAACTGAATTAAGTAACAATAAGCAAAAAAGAACTGATTCTATCAAGAATATAAAAAAAAAAAAAAAAAAGTTGAAGCCATCACGAGAGAACTATGAATTCTGTGATTCTCCGCAACCAAACAAAAGCCTTTTAGCAATTATTAATGTTTGAAATTTTTTCTACAAGATGTGCGTAATTTCTGGATAGTTTCAGGATAAAAAAGGCAGTGGACTTACAAAGACAACTTGCAACCAAATGGTTTCTGTGGGCTTGAGGCTGCCCACTGCTCCGGGCTTGTGTGTGTGTGTGAGTGTGTGTGTGTCTACAATTCACTGTTCAAGATTCCAGAGCGTTCCTGCCACTTCTCTTTCTTTTTCACCTTCCTTTCCTTATATCCGCTAAGCAGTTTTCCTAGAACCTGAAGCGAGATTAAGCAAACAAACTGTCCTCAGATCTAAACAATAGTCCTAAACCAGGCATGTCAAAAGCCAAATGCGGCCCATTTACAAATGTTCACTGGCCCACAGCCTGTTATGAAATGTGATGTTATGAAATCAATAATATGCGACCCGCAGAATGAAAAGAATGTTTTTCTTACCACTAACATTAATGGAGATATTTTGAAAGAAACATGGGTGTAAAACAGTTCGACACCCAGTGGCGGAAAAAGTCAATGCAGATTGAGTTGTAAGACATGGAGAGTGCAACCAACCATCATGTTATTTTTGTTATTGTGGAACAACAAAATTACAGAGAGAAGACGTTCAGAACAATGTCTGTGCCATTATGTTTACATACTAAAGTACAACCCGAGTGAGACGCTCTGTGATGTGAGAGTCCAGGCTGATCCGGCTATTCACAGTTACATTATCGCGAGATTCAAGGATGTAAGATGTTTTTTTTTCATTACAGTTATTACGATATTTTATCATGTTAGAAACGTATTTAATCATATCATCATTACAGATTTTCAGCTTACCAATGCTGTCCCTCTTTAAAAAATACTTCGGACACCTCTGTCTTAAACAGTCTTTATTAGGCCAGTTCAAGGTCACCTGAGGTCATTCTCTAAATATAACAACCTCCTGTTCGTTCGACAGCACAGAGCGACTTAAAAGAAAAGGTGTTTAAGTCTAATTAGAAATTAAAATGGGTCAGATCTTAGGTAAACTGTCAAGTCTCACACAGAATGTAGGACGTTTGCTTAAACTCCCCAAGCACATTGTGCATCTGCATGTGTCAACATTCGTTTGTGGATATATTTTGGTCATCCATGTGTCAAGAGCTCCGTTTTCTTTGCAGATGGTACAGTATATCTCCTTCTTTCCTACAGTAAATCCGGTATTAAGAAAGAAAAAGAGCGAGAATTCCTGAGGGTCATTTGCAGCTCCTTCTGTTCCGGCTTCTCTCTGGAGATAAGGGAGATGATGAAACGGTATTTACGGGAGACAAACAAGCCCTAACTCGTTTACGTTACTGTCTACTCTTACGCTTATTCACTTTGATTTATGACCTGCATTGTCAGATGGCCTCACATTGAACGTGGAATTATGCAAGCGTGTGTAAAATAAGGTGACATGTTGAATTTGCCTTCACCGTGTGGTTAGTATCGGAAGACGTGGGAGCGTGTGTGTGAGAGTGGCAGGGAAAAGTGTGAATGCATTTTTCATATACTTCCAGGTGGTATAGCTATTTCATTAATAATAATGCGCATAAAGAGACGAACAAATGTGATGTGAATTTTAATCGTGTTTTCAATTCCACTTCATGTGTTTTTTGAGAGTGAAGAAAATGACAAAACGACATAAAATTCACGTTTTTTTGGTTGAGAAAAAAAGTGTGTTTCAGTGTGCGATTTGTAGACTGTACATTCAAGAATATTTTTTTTTCCATTTCGGGGTCACCAGGAACTGTTTCAGAGCCTGAAAGTGGGACACACCCTGAATTGGTGGCAAACCAATCACAGAGCAGGACACAAACTCACTCATATAAAGACTCTCCTGAACATATTTCAAGACTGTTGGAGGAAACTTGGTCCTCGGATGAAACCCACGCAAGCAGGCAAACATTTTTTATTTAAATTGTATCCCTTACTCAGCTACATTTTGCATTTTCACTAATTTCTAATTATGAATCTAATATGTAACTTTACAGGCCTGATTAGTGGAGAAATATTACAAAATGATACAGAAGACCAACAAAATTTCCATTGCCAAAAATTCCCATTTCTTTTTTATATTTATGCTATGAAAGTCCAAAATATACTTCCATCCTTATCACAAGCCTTTCTTTCATTTTCTTTCTTTCATTCTATCTTTGTCTTGGTCGGTATGTTTGACTGTCAATATCTTTCTTTAAACCCTTCTTGCCTTCACTCCATCCTTTCTTTCTCTCTCTTGGTCTGTCTGTATTTTACTTTCTCTTTCTTTTGTTATTTCTTTTGTCATTCCATCCATCCTTTTTCTTTTTTTCTTTCTCTCTTTCTTTCTTTCTCTCTCTCTCTTCTTTCTTTCTTTCTTTCTTTCTTTGTCTTGGTCTGTATGTTTGTCTGTCCACTTCTTTCTAAATTGTATCCCTTACTCAACTACTGAGTCAACTATAGTATTGCCACTAATACAAGCGCATTTATCCTGCTCCATAGACGCCAATGCCATTAAACTCAATCTCTAGGTGGAATTTTCACTTCCTGGTCAATTTAAGTGCCATTTAAACCCCGTTTCATTATTGTACATATGTCGTGCCAATTTGAAAAATATGCGCCCTCTATACTATAGTCACTGTTGAAAAAGTACCGTGACATCAAATCTGCTGAGACATTCCAAGAGCTTTTACACGACTCAGCAGAGCCAGAGCCCGATCTCCCGGTGCCAGTCACAGTGACCCATATGTTGAGAAGAACCCAGACATCATTCGCTTGGCATCTGATGACAGCACTGGGAGGGATTAGAGCAATCTCTCAGATTACGGAGTCATAAAGAACAGCCAAAAAGGAGGATGATGACACAGCGAAGCAGCAAGGTTACAAGCATTCGCTCTCAACGTCATTATAGGATTGAGTTTTGGCCTGAATTGGGTGGCATAAACGTTGGACATGCAACCAAACTGGTCGAGATTTTCCCTGTTGGGTATTTCTGTGTGAAGTTTGCGTTTTCTCCCTATGCTTGCGTGGGTTTCATCCAGGTCTCTCGATTCTAAAAATCTTTGTTTGCGAGTGTTACGTGCTAGTTGGAATGTTGGATGAATGTCTTACTAGTTGGTACAAGCCGGATTTGTACACAAAATAACAAGTAAGGTGAGTACACAAGTAAGGTGAGAGGCGGAGTAAATGGAAACGTAGACAACTAAGAGCGTCGTCAAATAAACAAAATTAACAAACAGAAATCCCACCTTATCTACCCAAATAATTTGAATTCCCCGAAATAAACTAACTTTGGAAAATAAAGGCAAAACAAATCAGTGTTCTTACAAGTTCAAGTTCACGTTTTTTATATAGTGCTCGACATAGTTCCAGACCAACGCAAAGTCGCTACGCGGAATTAGGAAAAAATGGTCTTTAAAGAAGAAAAATGTTCAACTGTCTTCAAAAATTAAAAAAAAAAAAAAAACTCGGGTAAAGATGAAAAATTTCTATTGGTGTTCAGACTATGGGCTGTGACCTGAAGAGCAAGGCAGATTGCGAGCAAGGTAGTAGCTAGGAAAACAAAACCTCTCTGGCGGGGTTGGAGGAAAAAAAGCATACAACGCCAACACAAACTTTACCGACCAACAACGGAGTGATCACAGAATAACCACACAAACGGACAAACCAGTGGCAAGCTGAAAACAAGCAGAAAACACCAACCACACAATATGACGGACTAGGACTGATTGCAACATTGAATTGTTCTGAAAACTCGAGATCCCCGCCTGAAAACTCCCTCAAGATAAACACATGCAGTAAAAAAAACCACGCAAAGCTGCGGATCATAACAGCGAGAATTGAGAAAATTGTCAGGATCTAGGTTTAAGGCGATCTAGGCAAGCGGAGAGACTTTTGTTGCACTCTTTCTGAACTTTTATTTTGGACCGTTTCCTGCACGGGTTTCAGGTTTGCTGATATTTTGGACACTTCCTGGTTTGGTTCGATTTGCTTTACTTAATCTGTTTCAGCTGTCTTGATTGTTGTTAAGTTCTATCACCTGTTCCCTAGTTTGTTTGCTCTGATTGTCTCATTATTTAAACCCTGTGTTTTCTATGTTTGTCGCAAGTTCCACACACATTTTTACGTGAGTCTGTCTGTGTCTGATGTCCGGATTAGTATCCGTGTTCTACATGTTCCCGTGTCTGATTCCTGAGCGATTCTGTTTTGTTTGTCTATTTGATTTACTCGCATTCTGGTATAGTCAGTTTAGCAATCCTATGCAATGTTTTTGAATGTGTGTTTGTGTGTCGAGATCTGTGATTGGCCCAGAGTTGCTCGGATTGGCTCCAGCTCCCCGTGACCCTGAAAAAGGAGAAGCGGTTCAGAAAAAAGACGGAAGAATGGATTTCATATGTCTTGCACATTTTCCTCACCTTTCCTTAAAGTGTTGGCTACTTTCTACCACAAAAAAAATAAAATAAAAGAGAACAATGTGCTGAAAAGGTAATAAACCGAGGTGTTTGTCAACCCAAAGCCTTGGCAGGTTTGAATAAGCAAGGGTGTTCAGCACCTAGTTCGACGACTCAAGGCTGTTTAGAGAATACGTCTCTGGGTTTTAAAGCGTTTACTAGTGTCTCTCTCCACTCCCTACACAGTCATCTTCATTTAAAGTTCCTCCTGACTGGGGTGAGAAAGGTGATCCTCTGCCAGGCTTGGTTGGTCAAAGCAATTCTGCTCACTAAAGAGGACCTTGCCCTCCGTCTCACTGCTCTGTCCCCAATCAGTCCACTTCCCGTCCGCCTGCCCCCAGAATCCCCTCACACCCCTTCCCCAGGTTCTGCCAAGAGTCCGTCCCAACTAATTCCCACAAAAGCTCCAAATGAAACAGATCATTAACTTTAACAATGACTTATGTACTTTCATTTGCCTTGCAAAATTGGCATACAGCCCATAATGAGGTCACAATTAAGACAAATCCTCCTGTGATTTATAAGACACACAGTGATACCCGCCACCGTTTCCTGCTCATCATTAGGAAGGACGATGGACATTAAACGGACATAAATTTGAAGTGGCAGTGATCTCGCAAGTGAGATGATAATTCTGGATGAGGTGCGTCTCTTGTCTCAGGACAAGTTGAGAAACGGAACCATGGAGGTGAATGTAGAATCTAGGATGGTAAATGTGACCTAACTTTTCATTTCACAGGCCTGATTAGTGGAGAGATATTACACAATGATACGGAATGCTAACCAAAAAAAATCGAATTTTTTTTTATTTATGGTATGAAAGTCCAAAATAAATTATATTAAATATATATCAAAGTGTCCAAGAGGTTGGACACCACAATTTTAAAACAATTTCTAGTGGCCATATCGACTATCCTTTTTTCCTTTCTTTCTTTCTTTCTTTCTTTCTTTCTTTCTTTCTTTCTTTCTTTCTTTCTTCCTCTTTCTTTCATTTTTTTTTTTCGTTTCTTTGTTTTGGTCTAAATGTGTGTTTGTCTATTTTTTCTTTCTTTAAATTCTTCTCTCCTTCCCTCCATCCTTTCTTTCTCTTGGTCTGTCTGTTTGTCTGTCTGTCTCTTTCTTTATTTATTTTTTCATTCTTTCTTTCCATACTCCTCCTCTCAATTCTTTTTTTCTTTCTCAGTCTTGGTCTGTATGTTTGTCTGTCCATTTCTTTTTTTGTTTCATTTCTTCCATCTCTTCTCTTCCCTCCATCCTTTCTTTGTTTCTCTTGGTCTGTCTGTATCTTTATTTCTTTTTTTTATTTCTTTTTTTTATTTGTTTCTTTCTTCCTTTCTTTTTTTCTCTTGGTCTGTCTGTTTCTTTCCATCCTTCTCCCTTCCTTACCTCCATCTTTTCATTCTTTTCCTCTTTTGTTCTGTCTGTCTTTCCTTCCTTGATCTCAAACCCATTTTAGTTTCTTCACTGTCCAGGTTTACATCCCTTCTGTCTTCTTTTTCTCTGCAGATGTTAAAGTCTGTGAATGCTCTTTAAAGCTGTCCACTATTATTTTAAATGATTTATCCATTGCTTGTGCTCTTGTCTGGTTTGCTTTCAACAACATCGATCCACGTTTAAACCAAGACAGTGCAATTAAACAATCAATAGCAAGAGAAGATAGTGATTACAGTTGTGTGATCCTTTGTTTGAAAATTATTACAGGCGTTCCAGTACACCAAGCATCCAATTCTGTAGGTAAAAAAACAAGACCTTCTATTCCTATTCTGCTTCACAACGTATTTTTTACCTGTTTTCTTGTGAAAAAAAACATGTTTTTTTTTGTTATATTTTACTGGAATGCATCTCACAAACACACAACTCTATTCAGCTGTTTGTGTTTCTAAGATTTTTAGGGAATTTGTTTAATATAGTATTTTCATTTATTCACACGCTGAGCAACATAGTTGTTTTTGTGTTTATTTTGTTGACGCTGTAGCTAATACTGTGATACAATAGTACCTACCTATAAGAAAGCAAAAAACAATTGTTGTTTCCATCCATTGTTTTTCCGAGCCATCATTCCATTTCTGGGTCACAAGGACATGGAATCAATCCCTACAACCCTGGGTAGAAGTATTTTTTTTTTGTATTTTACTCACTTTTTGGATTTTTACTTTTTCACGTTATTTGATTGTATTTTTTATTTTATTTCAGAATTGCATCCTGAATCAATCACTCAAACAATTATGAGTCTCGGATTGACTTGTGCTTGTTTTAGGAACATGTGAGGAAAATGTGCTCCACACAACACCAGGTCACGATGAAAAGCTCACAATGAAAAAAAAAAAACAGCTCACGATGAAAATACACTGAGAAAATATGACCGGGCTTTGAACTCGGTCACCCTGTGAGGCGACAGTTGTGTCATTCATGGCATCCTTTCCAATAAATCGTACATTTGAAGATGAACAATTGTTTGATGGAGATATACTCCACACTATACTCCATATGCTCTGATTGGATCCTATCATTCTTCATCATAATTACTGTCTGATCTATGGCACTTCCTCTTCCCTTCACGCTGTCGGGATGTTGCATATGCCACTCTTCTCATCGCTTTTTTCCTCCACAGTTTATCTATAATTATTTTGCAGGGCGTCTTCACAGAAGATCTTCGACATTTGAGTCACAAAATTGTTCTCCGTTAACATAAGTTCAATTTTTGCACGATATATACAGTTTTGCCATATATATACACAGTATTAAAAAAGGTGTTAGGACAGTTGATACAGATTAGTTTATAACACTCATTTAGATATTTTAGTTCCAGACATTGTCCTTTACTCTAGAGAAACTATTTAATGGGTGAATTGGTATTGTGACATGACCGTAAGAGGACAGGAAGTGGGAAATGAGATCTGTGGGCAGACTAACACCCACTAATGCCTGTGTGACTGATTGTTCCAACAAGTTATCAAGTTACTCTGTGAGTTTGTCGAGTGAGTTGCATGTGCTGAAGATACAGAACGTGATAAGATGAGCTGCCACAAACTGTAACATTGTGTGCATTAATGTTTGAGGATTCTTGACCACAACTTCCACTAAATTTAATTTAGAAGTAAAATTAGTGGTTTAATAAATAAAGAATCTGGTGGATTTTAGTGGATATATGCATATGTACAGTATATACAATTCCTATACAAATTAAAAAAAAAAAAAAATTCCATGCAGATTTGTAGATGAAATGGCATTATCTTTTTTTTGTAAATTTGACTTAATTTTTACCACCAGTTTTTTTTACTACATATTTAGATATGTTAATATAATCCACACATATTTTAGTTTTACTTTACTTCAATTCATTTGAAAACTTTTTACTTAACAAAGTACAAAAAAACCCTTTTTGTTTGTTTGATAACGGCTATTTGTTACAAATCTTTTTAATTAGGTTTATAGAGTAAATACAATGCGCGTGCGTGTGTGTGTGTGTGTGTGTGTGTGTGCAATTAAATTAATGTTTTGGCACATTTTAGGTAAACTACAATTTTAAAATGAAAAAATGTAAAACTGCAGCGAGATTGTAGGCTGAAAGGGCTGAACTGCGCATTAGAATTATAAATGTTCGTTTCCAATTTCCCCATTATAGTGTCTCTTCCCCAAAAATAGATTAGAAGTTAAACTCCATAAATTATAAACAAGCTCATTTTCCATCCTGGCATCTGGCTCACTGGTGCCCGCTTCGTGGGCGCATTGTTAATTGTCAATTAGGAGGGACCTGCTGAACCAATCACAGCGGAGGAAGGATAACCGCTTTCCAAACACACACTCACACACAAAACAAACAAAAGGCCAGATCATACGGGCGGCTTTATGCGTAGTTAGTAGCCAATGTAATATGTTCAATTGCTAAAAAAACCCATATATTTTTGCATTATTATCTCTAAGTTTCTAAACAAAAGCGTTCCACAGAATTGGAGTGTGGAAAAATGACCATTGGTTGACCAAAAAATATGACAAAATTGGTGTGAGTGAAAGTGTGAATGTGTGTGTGTGTGTGTGTGTTCTGCGCTGTGATTTGTTGCTCACCAACCTAAAGTGCCGAGTTTGGCTCCAGGTTTACATGACCATGAAAAAAAAGTGGTTCATAAATAAACTGAGGGACAACTGGATGGATTGCGTGATAGGTTGATGGATGAATGGACAAATGAAAGGATGGATGGATATATAGATAGATGAATGGACGAATGCTTGATTGGATGAGTGGATGGATGAATGGACAGAAAGTTTAAACAAAATTCAAAGTTCAAATGGTTACATCTTTTGTGTTTTTTTTTCCTCCATAGGTGATTTGACAATGAAACATTATGTAACGAATTGGTACAACACCAAAAATAGACTGTGTAATATGGGACATCTTTAATTAGTATTAGTCACAATTCATAATATCATATTTACAGTAAAAAGATGAAAGTGGGCGTAAAAAAAGCTGTTGTAAGAAGGAAAAAAAACGATGCAAATAAACTTTATGTATGTGAGTAAGTGAGTGAGTGATTCAGAAAGCGAGGGAGATAGAGAGAGAAAAGAGTTAGTGAGTGACTGAGTGACTGAGTGGGTGAGTAAATGACTGAGAGAGAGAGAAAAGAGTGAGTGAGTAAATGAGTGAGAGAGAGACAGAAAGAGAAAGAAAAGAGTGAGTAAATAAGTGAAAGAGAGAGAGAAAATAGTGAGTGAGTGAGCGAGAGAGAAAAGAGTGAGTGAGGGAGTAAAGAAGTGAGAGAGAAAAAAGAGACTAAGTGAGTGAGGGAGTGCAACGGACAAGAGTGAGCTTTTCAGTAGTGTGAGAGGACTGGAGTGTGTTTGGGTGTTTTGCGCTCCAGCAGAATGAATGGATGAGCGAGTGCGAGGCGAGGCAAGAGGAAGAAGACGGGACTGGGGGTCTAAACCAGTTCTGAACTGCCGCCGCACTGAAAGCATTTTAATAGCAGTTCAGAAAAGACTTGAATATTGCATGAGCACACAGAGTACTACTTAGATTTCAGGAAATTTTCCATCCCAGTTCAGTTCATTAATTAAATCCTTTTTATGATTTGTGCACTCTGTGATGAGTGGCTAAGTCTGCACTGCAACTACGCCTGACTGTCATTCTTGTGCAGAGTTTAATTGTGTTTGAATAAAAAGTTTAGCTGCAAAGGAAGTCTACCGTACATTCTTTTTATAGAAATCACAAATCTTTTAAACTAACCTGTCAAGGATTTTGGAGAGACGGATCCAAAGTCGGAAGTGAGGCTGAGAAATGGGAAAAATTCAAACTAGGCAAGAATTACATTTTAAGGAAAAAACACAAAGATTGGATCAAATTTTTACGACGTGAACTAAATTGTATTCACTTATTTGGACTGAAGTGTTGCTTTTTAGGACTCCATATACCAAATTTACGCAAACACCCCGCAAATATAAACACCCCCTGATTTTTTTAACGTTTTTCGTTCAATTATGTTAATATTCTGACAATCCTTACTCTGAATATCTTGTGACTCGTATCATTTTGATATCGTTTTCTTGAATAATAGATAACAAAAAGTCAATTCTAGTGGTCAAGACTTAATTTCCCAAGATCCTTTGCTCTCCAGTCAGACTCCGCACATGCGCAGAGTAATTATTTCAAGCTCAGGCCTGTTTCAAACCGTATGAAGAGAAAGGATTATTATCCCCTGTGCAGCAACCAAGTGTTTTGATTGTGTCTGTTCCTTGCCTGTGTTCTTCATTTTTGACTGTTTTGACTCTTTCTGAGATGACACAATGGACTCGTTTGTAGCCGTTTGCGCTAAGCTAAGCTACCCAATTGTGGTTTGTAATCGCTTTTGAACTTTATTTACTTTATTTATTTAATTTTGTCTCTGTTAAGTGTCACGTCGTGTCTAAAGTTTCTTCATTTCTGTTATTGAGGCAATAAAAGCTTGTACTGTTGCATGTCTGCCTACAAACCATTGTTTAACATTAAATAAACGCACACACACGCCGCTGCATAAAGACGCCGTGTTTCCGTCTTTTTGTGATTGTTTCTGACTAAAAATACGGAAAAATGGGGGCTTATATTTACACGCACATTTGAAGTATGTGAATCAAATTGGTGAATACCTGACATTTTGACCGATTACAGCAAATACAAATCTGCTCAGCAATAAATGGAACGTTGATGCTGTAATTGTTGCTTTAAATGATAAAGCTGGAAAGATCATTTTGTTGAACTGTAGTGGTCAGGATTTGGGTCCCTGTGTTTTTTAGGGACTTTTAGGCTGACAGGTTTTAGGTCATTTCAATTCATTATTTAATTACTCCGGTTTCTGGGTCTTGTTGTGTCTGCATTGGTTCTTGTATTTAAGGCTGTGTTTTCCTTAGTTTGGTGCCCAATTGTTTTATTGGTGTAAACCAGGATTGGAAACCTGTCATAATAAAAGTCCCCCAAAGCGTAGGAACTCAAACGCTGACAACAGTCTGTGGACTGAATACGAGTCACACTGTATAAGATGTGAAATTGATATTTGATAATTTTTATTAAGATATTTTATTTTATTAAGATTATTTAATAAGATATTTGACACAGTCCCTTTCAGAATATTTAGGATCAATAAGGATCTTGAAAAGAGCTACAATGCTTAAAATTGGTTTCAATAATTTTTTTCATGCTGGTTTATCTATACTGTTTGTCTTGACCTTTTGCTAGTGAGGTCACTGAATGCGCCTTCTCTATTAAACACTTTAATGGATCATGTTCTGAGCAATTCATTATAATACTACACGGGGCAGTTGTGGACTGGGAATTGGATTTGTGGTCAAGGGGTTGTAGATTTAAATCCCCCTCTGGCTGGCTCTACAACTTTGAGGAAGACACTGAGCCCACCTTGCACCCCAACAGCATAGCTTAACGCTGCCCACTGCTCCGGGCTTGTGTGTTCTCTCTTCCCTGTGTGTTTTAAATGTAGAGCACAATTTTGATACGATCCCTAGTGTATCACATGTTGATTATTTCACTGATAACAATATTTCTTTAGCAATTGTGAACAAAGCAAATTGTTTATACAAATTGTTTTGTTACATACGAAACATATTATGTGTTAAAATTATCAATTAACAAGAAACAAAAGCATTACAAATCTGTATTTTATGTTCCAGAAACTGTTAATATTTGTTTTCACTACAATTAAGAAATGTTTACAAACACTTATCTACAATGCCTACCAAATAGGTGGGAACAAATCAGATTATTTTAGACCAGATGGTGATTGCACTACCTCTCCCTCTCTCCCTCTCTCTCTCTCTCTCTCTCTCTCTCTCTCTCTCTCTCTCTCTCTCTTTCTCCCTTTATATCTCTCTCTCTCTCTCTCTCTCTCTCTCTCTCTTTCTCTCTTTCTCCCTCACACTCACTCTTTTTCTGCCCCCCCCCCACCCCCCTCTCCCAATCTAATAAACACTTTAAAATCAATTTTGCAAGTGTTAATGCAGCAAAATAAATAATTAGGAAGAATGTATAATCTTGCATTTAATACCACACCAAAGAAATGATCTGAAACAGCAAACTTTCTGTAAGCGAGTCACGAGCCGAGGGTCTGCAGCGGTGGGAGGGGATGCAAACCACCAGCATTAGCATGTCGGACGTGTGCGTTATTTTTCTGTGAAGGTGTGAGTAACGTGATTGGTCCATCTAGCTGATTATCTTCACCCACTGTTCAGACACCGTCACCACACTTAACTTATTCATCACAGTCCCAGCAAATTTAAACCAGTGGAGTTGTAGCAAAACAAAGCAAACCACCGGCCGCTCTCCAGCTATATTTTCTGTTCAGCCATTTTGACTAGCAGTGACTGGCAGACTATATAAATGTGTGTGGACATGTATTATTTAAGCCATAATTATATGCAGGGTCAGTGTGTCAGCCCGCCGCTGTGACTGAGCCTTTTCATCAGGGTAGCTTCTCTTACACCCCGAGCCGCGGGCATGTCACACCACTCCATCCTGGCTGATTCGCTCCCAACTTCAGAGCTCTAATGAAAAGGGTCTGGCTCGGATGAAAGTGGAGGAGCGCTGTCCTTCTCCACAGCTCTCGCGCTCTTATTCTCCCTTTGAGACTCAATTTTAATGTCAAATGAAACTGATTGGATTTTAGCGGAATTAAATTAGAAGAGGAAACGGGGAAAGAAGTTGAAGAATGACATTAAGGGTGAAAGACACACGTTTAGAACTCTTTAATTCGTTTTCTTTAACACCAGGCGGATGGGAAGCCCAGGAGCTACTTCTCAAACGGTCGAGTTTGGCTGCTAATTTTTCGATCAAACCCAAACCTACATGGCTGATCAGAGGGATTCTTTAACTTTGTGCGCTGCTATGAAACATGGCTTAAATAAAACACCCAGCTTATCGTATATCTTATATTAGTGGCCTGTCTCTTTTAGACGCCCGTCTCCAATAAAGGCCTGGCGTGAACGTGTTGCGAGTTACAAGGGTCTCAAAGTGCATGTGTGGAAAATGTAATAACACGAAGATTCTTGCATTTTATTCATTTGTTCGTTGGTGTGTCATCGGTGGAAGCAGATAGACTTGAATATTACATATTATATTATATGTATTATGCAGTTCGCAAAACAGTTCCATTCACGACAGTGGATGTGAAGTTGCAAAATGTCACAAAGCAAAATGTCGCTAGATTGTCGAGCACGTGAATCACAGTCCAGGCGAAGATGAAGAATTAAAAGTAAAGCGAGTTGCTTGTGGACATAAAGAAGCTGCTCTCGCTCTGGCAACTGACTAAATGTAAGTAAGGACTAAGGTGACTTGCTTACGTATACAATTCTCAACTTTGTAATGAGTAATTATCACTTCGTTGCCATTGATTGTTTTGAAGTTCAATTGACATATGTGTTTTTTCTTCAAGAGATATGTCAAACCAACAATTCATTTTTAGGTTCTTGATGGTTTATTGCAAATATGTTGCTAAGAAACAAGAAAATCTATTGCAAATTGAACAAAAAGTCTATTTGCAACAATGTCCATGTTCAGATGGGTCAAATGCGTAGACACATTTCCCCACTGAGGAATTAATTAACTTTCTATTATTTTTGATCATTATTACTGTTAAACTAAAACAGCAACACAAAAGTTGACAAAAGTTTTCTTTTGACAAAACACAAAATATTAAAATTGAACTAAACCGAACTCTGGAGTCAGATTAATGTAATATTGGACATTGAAGTGTAAAATGTAATTAATGTAAACTCAATACACACTCATTTAAATATTGTATCGTGATTTAGTAGACTTTTTAGCAAACCTTTTAACAATTTTCCATAGATGGTCTTCATTCTCCTAAACGGATTCAGTAGATCATCCAGAATCACTTCATTTGCAGTAGCACTGTCAAAGCATACCACTTAAATGCCCCCTTCTTACAAATTAGCCCCCTGTAGTTTTTTTTTTTAATTTAAGGCCTTCTGCCGTAAGCAGCATTTGAATATTAGCTCGTCTTAAGTGGGTGTATAATTATTGAGGAGAGGTTAAGTGGTTTCCTCAGGACAGAAAGGCCATTGCCCACCAGGGACTCTCTCCTGTTCGCTGATGAATTTGACTGGGAGATGGAAAGGCAAGAAGAAGACAAATTCGGAGATCAGAAAACCATAGTTCTTGGTTGTGTACTGGAGTATAAAACCGTAGGATGCTAAGTAGTAAACACATTTGGGAAAGCGAATAATTTGAGACAAAAGGATCTGAAAATGATGTGTCTTGATTAACCTTAATTGACGAAAAGTGTGTGTGTGTGTGTGTGTGTGTGTGTGTGTGTGTGTGTGTCCTCTTCATAAGCAGGTATGCAGAATGTATTCAATAGTTTGGTAAATCAATGTCACGAATATTCTCAAACGAGAGATTGAATTTGTATTTAAAAAGGATGTCATGAATGTAATAAATTAAATAATAATAAAAAAAAAAACGATATGTATGATTCAACGAAAGGATTTTATTTCAGTGAAGGAAACATCCGGAAAGCGGTCGAATAAGCCCATTATACATTAGAATAATAATACGCTTCTGCTTTGCTAATGTGGGTGTGAATGGCATCAGAAGTTTTAAACTGTCAAGGAAATCAGAAGGTCACCACAATAAAGACGTGTGATGCACAAGCAAGCATGAAGTCTCTAGGCTTGTTTTGTTTAAGTAGATCCATTATTCATCCGCGGCTATTAAGCCAATCCTGAGTGCACATAAAAAATTATACGTGTAAAAAAAAAAACCCAGCGTGTTTATTTCAATATTTAAAGATGCCACTTCGAAGCTAAACAGGCCTGCAGGTACATCAAGCCGCTAATGAATTTGGTGTTTGCAGTGTTTAGGGAGAATAAATAGCAGGTTTCATTACAGAAGAAGCGCAGCCAAGAGAAGAGAATCAGCAAACATCAAAACAAAAGGAATCATCTTGATTCATATTAGCAGACTCTTAATGTTGTTGATCTAATTAGACTGGTGGCGATGACAGGGGAGATGATGGGGTTACATCAGGTCTGTGTTCAGAGGAAAGCTTTTGACAGATGTAAATTGCCCGTCTCTCTTGTGATCTTAGAAGAGATACAAAACACACACGCAGCACTTCTCACTCAATTAGTGGCCTTTCGCGATGCTGAGATAAAGGCCCGCAGAAAGAAAGACGGCCAGCCGGAGCAGATGGAGGAAAGCAAACATGCTAGTGCCTTCAGGACTGTCAAACGCTGGGATTATGCCTGTGAAAGTACAATTCCAGCGCAAACACACGTCACCGCTGCACAATTAGAGCACTGAGACTTTTACAAGATGGAGCAGAACCTCTGTCAGAGTAGAGTAGAGTTCTGTTTAAGTACGCAAGCTAAAGCAGAGAGGATTGACACTCAGTCAAAGTGATATTTTCTAGGTTCCATTTTTCTTGAACAAACGTGCTGATGGCTCTTCTCCATTATGTCTGCATGTGAATATGGTGAGTGTGGCTTTTTGATTCATACTGCAAAAATATTTAAACCGACTAGATCTGACAGACAAAACTATATTCATAGTTTGGGGTCACTATAAAATGTCCTTATTTTTGAAAGACAAGCACTGAAAAAACTTTAAAATAATCAGAAATACACTATACATTGCTGATGTGGTAAAAAACTATTCTAGCTGTACATCTAGCTGTAAATGTCTGATTTTTGGTGCAGTATAAACAGCAGGTATGTGAATAGAGTATAGTAATATCTAAATTATTATTATTATTATTATTATTATTATTATTATTATTATTATTATAACTGTGGCTCCAGTGTTTTAATGGTACAATGTGTTTGCTAATTGTGTCAGAAGGATAATGGATGATTGTAAAACCCTTGTTTGATCATGTTAGCACTGCTGGAAACTGTTTAGCTGGTTTTATTCACAATAACAGTAAATAGCAGTATTTATTTACAAAGGCGAAGTTAAATCTGGATATTATATAGACTAATAAGCATACTTCTTGTCTGTGTAAAGAATTAAATTTCCTCCATTGAGAAACTTTCATGTTGAACTCTTTTTACTCTCTCTGGTTGTTTACATCTGGACACTTCCTACTTTGGATTGTTTGCTTTAGTTATTGACTTGTTTCAGCGGTTTGATTTTTGTTAAGTTCTATCACCCGTTTTCCAGATTGTGTTTGATAGTTGCTTCATTATTTAAGGCCTTAGTTTTCTGTGCTCAGCGCATGTTCGTCACTTATGTCAAGAACAGGTTTTTTTTAAATGTCTGATGTCCGGACTGGAATCTGTGGTCTTTCCGGTTCAGTACCTGATTCCTGAGCGAGGCACTACCGTTGTGTTTTGTTTGCCCCCCGTGGTTGTTAATTTTGCACTGTACTGTTTGGATCCCTCGCAATGTTTTGGTTTATTATTAAAATAATTCTTAATAAAATGTTATTAAAATTTGTTCCTCCCATAAGACATGACAATAGACATATTGCACACAATGATTATTTCTAAAGTACAAGAACCGAAGGTGATGAAGGGAACAGGTAGTGTTTCTAGTTTAGTCTAAACTACTAAATAGACTAGGGTGCAACATAGTTAAAAAAATACAGTATTTATTTACAAAGGCGACGTTAAATCTGGACATTATATAGAATTATAAGCATACTTTTTGTCTGTGTAAAGAATTACATTTCCTCCATTGCCGTCCTCTTGAATACAGTCCGGCGTTGGGCTTAGATTGCCGTAATGGAAGCCCCGTATAAATGACTCTCTTTGTAGTAGAAAGGTAATAGGTGTAAATTTAAGGTGATTTTCTTCCATTTAGCTGTTGCTTTCACTGAATGAAGCATTAAGAAGCAAAGCACTGAAAAGGCGCACTGGCAGTGGTCAGGGGTTGAGCACGGCAAATTTCAATATGATTCAGAGTGCTGTCAACATTTTTATCTGTGTTTGTGCTTATCTGGTTTCACCGAGCTCCACTAAGCCATAGGGTATTTCTTCCGTTAATGGTTGCCATCAGACATTTGGGCTGCACCCCCGAGCATATTGCCCAGCTCATCTCCAGCTCTGCACGAGAGAAAGCCCTTGGAGATCTGCCGTATGTAGAGGCCGACGTTACGTTTCGCGGAAGTGACTTGAGCAGCATGGAGCAGGTTTCACTGGGAGCTTCTTTCTCCCACTTCCAGGTGTTTCTGGTTGATAAAAGCACGTAGTTCTTGAGAGCGAAGCCTTCACAGGTGATTTGGGAGAAAGGGGTTTCAGTTCCAAACCTCTCCATGCTGTTCTTACAACCTTTCGATCTGGGAAAGTGCACACACGCAGTTTTGTTGCTCGGCGAAATTCACATCAGGCAGGATTCCCCTCTGCCTCTCTTGACAATCCATTGTTCCAACCATGTTATGGGATTGAGCTCTTCTCATCTCACCATGCTCCAGTTCATCCCTTTTCCCGATTCCCTCATGCTTGCTAATGCCTCCTCTCCATCTGTTTCTTCTTTCCTATCTGACTAGTAATGAAGTACCAGTTTGTCAATAACGATTCCCTTTCTTTCTATGTCTTGGGAATTGCCGGACGTAATAAAAAGTCCCCCGTCAAATCACAGAAATAGTATAGGCTTTGTCATGGACTCTGGGTCATGTTTTGTTGGAACTTTTATTTTGACACACTTATTTTGAAAGCGTCCAGTTTCTGTTACTTCCGCGTACAAGACACGATCGCATTTAGGGTCCGTGTCTTGTTCGGCTGTTTTCATTTGGTAATCATTTCTGTAATTATCACGTATGATATGTATTTATACTCCAGTTTGTTCACCTGTGTTTGGCTGTCATTTAGCTGTTATTCTGGCTTTGTTTATCTAGTCTTGTTATCTATTCTTGCACGTGTATTGACCATTTTGCTCTCGTCCTGATTACCCGTCTTGCCTAGCGTTTTTGATCTCTGTGTACTGACCTTTGCCTGCTTGACCACGCCTTGGAATAAACCCCTGTTGACGTTAACCTTTTGTGACCTCCTGTGCACGTGGGTCCTCCTCATACATGAATACGTGGGTCCCTCACAGATGAACAATGGACAGTTTTCTTTGAAGAAAGTCTTCTTTAAAGACTATTTTTTCCCTCTAATTCCGCATAACTGCGTTGGTCTGGAACTGCGCTATATAAATAAAAGCGCTATATAAATAAACTTCAACTTTGCCCAGCCTGGTGACAGCCGTTGCTTGTCAGGCTTTAGTGTATCTGGCCATCAACTATAAAAATTGTTTTGTTGTCACAAAAATAAAATTGAATGCATTATTATTATTATTATTATTATTATAAACTGTCAGATGTGATGGAAGTGACGTTTTACCAACAAGGGTTAAGTGCTAACTATCTCTAAGCACTGTTTAACTCTGTCAACTAAACTGTAGTTTGGTAAAAGAGTTGGATAAAAACGTCAGCCAAATGACTGTAAAGTTTGAAAACACCAAAGTTGTTCATTCGAAACCCAAGAAATCAATGGTAAGCTGCAATAGTTTTACGGTGATGTTGTATGATGCTGCAGGTGATCTGGATCATCTGGCGTCAGTAAACCTTCTCTCTAACGGGAATACCACATCCGTTATAAAACATTGGACTATTTATAGTCATGCCAAGCTTTTCTCCTGTGTCCCGTTTTCTTGTATCCTCCTGTCCTGTTTCTGGTTTTACAGTTGTGCCTGGTTCTAAAATTTGGGACTATTCCTGCTTACTTTTGTTCCTCACCCTTTCTGAATTGCTTATTGATCACGACTCTACTCATTCATTACTAAATACTTCAGAAAAACCAGTGATCCAGAAACTATGGACCTTGTTGAAACTCTAGTGCAGTTTAATCACTAAGACAGTATTTTAATTTTAAAGTGTATTTAGAAAACTGAAAAATTTAAATTTTATTTTTAGAATACATCCCAATAAATATGCAGACTACTGTGCAGGTCCGTTTTTTCTACAATGAGCACTTCTGCGTATGTGAGATCCATACCAGTAAGTAACTCAGGCTCCTCTTATTGCTCATAAAGAACTTTTTTCCAACAAATATGCCTCTAAAAGCTTTCATTGATTTTGTTTACTAGTGGTTAAAAGTAATATTTAAAGCCATAGTGTATATAGACTCTCTGTGAAAAGCGCTTTACAAATGCTCAGAACTGGAACTTAACGTGATGGCTTTTTTGTTGGTTTTTTGTTCTTTTTCAAGGAAACCAATGGACCCACATTAAACCCGTTGCAGGAAACACTGTAAAGGCATAAATGCAGGAAACCGTGGTTGTGTTGTCACTAAGTGTGACTTAAACAAAAGTTCTCACATCCACACTCCTACACATCTGCCAGCCGGAGTAATTATAGTTATTGTTAGGCACCAAAAAACAGTAATCAAGAGCAGTTGTGTTGTTTTTGAAAATCGTGGTAAACAGAACAAAGCCAATTTCCGAAATGCTTATTAAAGATGGTCCCGTTTATTAAAAGAGTTCTGTTGTGCTTATTATCTGTTTTCTTTGGTGCCAGGTCAGTGTCTCATTAAAGTACGAGCTCACAGCTATTTCACTACTAAAACCTAATCAAAAAAATCAATAGGGCTACAATTTTAGAATAGGTCTTTATTCTGTTCTATTCTTCTGTTATTTCGAATTGTTTAAAGTATAACCAGTCCAGTGGTTTTTGAACAAACATTAACCCCCAAATGCCCAAGGGCGCCAACGGTTTCAGGCTGCCAACTGCTCCGGGTTTCTGTGTGTGTGTGTGTGTGTGTGTGTAACTTTAATGGATGGTTAATAGTACAGATACTAGTGGCCATATTAGCCCATTTCACACATACAGAACATATTGATAAATTGCCGGCATGCAGTCATGTGTGCTCAGACAAATACCAGTAAATTTGTTCAAGGGTAGCAGTAACGTTCCCGGTAAATTTCCGCAAAACTGCCATGTGTGAAAGGCAACGAATAATACAGGCATAAGCGCGCAGAAGCTGAGTACGCGCTGACGTAAACGACTGAGCCAATCAGAACATTCTGACAAGGGTCGTGCATTCACAAGTACAGCTGTTTAAAAGGTGTTGGCAGTTAATGATGTCACCGAAAATACCAGTATTTTGAAAGCGCTGTGTGAATGGTGTTTTACCGGTAAAATGCCGGAATTTACCTTCTCGGTAAAGTCGTTCTGGTAATTCTCTGGCATTGCTGTGTGAAAGGGGCTCTCCTCATTTTCTAACGGACAAATTTGTGGTTTTAAGAAACTTTGCAAAAACTCAAACAGTTTAACTATCCATAATTCTAAAGAAAGAGCAAAGGAATGACTAATCTTGTACCTAAAGGGTCCACACATACAAATGCTTAAAAAGGCTTTTAGTTTTTAAGCCCTTGACTGCCAATGGTCTATAATTATGGTGTCGTGGAGCCCAAGGCAAAACAAAGAGTGGTGAAAACCGCCCAGAGCATGATGAATTTGACTTCCCTTCATTGACAACGTCCATGCATCATGAAGGTCTTCTCTCACCTGGTCTTCTAGAACCTTTCGCTTACAGCTTTAGAAGATCCAGAACCAGTGGGTTGAGGAACAGCTTCTTCCCCAAATATATCCTAACTCTGCTCATCACTGACTTCTCTAACTGTTCATAGCTTGTTGTCGCAGAAATTCAGCAAATCACTGCCAGTTTTGGCGACAACATACCAGGAATATTCAGGATCACCTATGACTTATTTTCACCCAGCCTTTCATTGAAAGACAGACACAGGGAGATATTTCTTCAGAGAACTGTTTTTTGAACACATGGTGGATTCCCATCTGTGCTTTTCACTGACGAAAGTGTCTGATGTGTGTGAAAGAACTGCAGCATCAGGCTCCGAGAGACATTTTGAAGGAGGATGTGCATGACATACAGACATCTGTCAGTGCACATTAGTACAGACCATGCATATACATCATTACATGCCTATAAAATCAAAATAATTTTTTTTAGGTATTTTAGGTAATATTTTTGACCTACACCATCATTTACAACTCACAGAATGTACATGTTATCTAGAAGAAATTATTGAAAAAATAATTATAATGGGGAATGGTTGGGGTCTTCTTGCTCTTTTCAGGTCTTCTTGCTCTTCCTTCTCTTTTTTTCCTCTCATTGTCCAACAAGAGAGGTGCAAGAAACAATGGCGAGGTTCAGGCCTTTAATGTTGATTTTTTAGGTTGAGGTTAATGTTTATTTATCCTATATGGAGAATAATTTAGTAATCAATAAGTAAAGAAACGCACATATCTCTCTCTTCCTACTTTATCTGTTTTCATTTTCTATCCACCTTTCCTGATGATGGTGAGCTCATCACAAAATAAGATGCACGGCGAAGGTCACTTTTATCTTTGAATGGCTTCACACACTTATCTTCATCGTACACCATCTGATTATAATCTTGCTATCAGTGAACTCTTAGAAAGGGTGCACGGCCTATTGTAGACACAGCAGAACACGGACCACCTATCTGTGTGTATTTCCCCTTGATGGGTTAGGGTTAGGGTGCATAAAAAGTATCCATGAATTAAAATACTTACATTGAACACAGGCATAACAATCACTGTATTTACCCGTTAATATAAGGACATATATGTAACCACCCTCCACTCCCAGATTTTTCAGGCGCAAACAAAAAAATTGCACAAAAAAAAAAACGTTTTTTTTTTTTTTTTACATTTACAATTTTTACAAGTCTGGTTAAATTACGATTATTTTTTTCTTAAAAATACCATTTATTTATTTTCTTAATTTTCTAAAATACTATGTCTTTATTTTAGACTTTTCAATGTCGTATCACTTCAATGTAGTTTTATTTGTGATTGTTGAAATATAGAAAAATGAGCGCTTATATTTACACGCATATTTGAAAATGACGATTATAAGCATCGCCCAAGTTTATGAGCGTCAAAAATTCTAAATAAAGGAGTGCTTATATTTGCATAAATATGGTATATAAAAATATAATAACCTGTATAATAATAATAGCCTAATTATAAGGTATATTTATTCTACAAAGTGTATTTTGTAGAAATTATTTTGAATTACAGTACGGAAAATTAAAAAAAATAAACAATCTTTTTCGTAATTGTGTTCCACCATGTTGCACTCGCCTGCACACACACACACACACACACACGCACACACACACACACACACACACACACACACACACAAACTCGTGTTCCAATCATATCTTGAGTTTATTCTTCATGCTGTAAGATTGAGTGAAAAGGATTGTCAGAACAAAAAGTCTACCTCATGTCCCATTCAGGCCACACGAGCCGGTCCGGGACACCGTGGGAACGCTGTATTGATTTTAATCAGTGATGTCACAGAATCAATGGAACCTTATAAGCCTCAGGTGAAAAGTGGTAATGAGTCAAAGCCCCACGAGGGGAACACTTTATTGGGACGGCAACTACTAGGACATCTTGCCCCGTCTTCATTTTCACTAATAGTAAAAATGTTCTTCTGACAATTTAGTAATTGTGAACATCACATAGATGCTATTCCGAGCGGCTTGGTATTCACCAAAGCAGAACATGTAGGTCTGACAAAAGAAAATGATTTCGGGCTATAACATGCACAGCCAAGCAAAATAACTTCACAAAGCATCTGCTCCCCTCTCCAGTCCATAGAAATAAAAGCTCCGCAAGTTCACACAGTAGATTAGCATTATACAACCTTCTTTCGTCAACAATTCAGTGAAACAAACAGCAGGTCGTAGTCGGGCTACTTGGGTAAAACTGACTGTAATGATTCGCTGTTTTAAAGCGACGCCATTAATCACTTGCTTTGGTCACTATTATCACAGTATGATTAATTACACTTTCGTAATAAATCTGGATAGATTTGTCACAAGGGCCTGACAAATAAGAATAAAGCAAGGTTATTTACCAACTTTATGCTTGGCTCTCCAACCCATAGCCAGTGATGGACGAGCATAGTCACATTTTGTTTGCATGAACCCAAGATGCTGATTAGAAACAATTATTCACTGTAACTTACTATAATAAAGGGATAATGGTAGCTCATAAATTTATTCTCATTGCTTAGCTGCGGCTTTTCTCTACCTTTGCTGGATAATTTCACCACGCGAAACTGCCACTGTAGCCTCGACCATCTTTAACACTCATGGCACAAAGCAAGTTTTGTTTGGATTAGACATGGACGCAATCAATAAAGTCGTTTCAAGCCATTTATGCAAGCACCGATAACTGATTGAGTCATGTCAACACATCAGATTAGGCCATTAAACTCATGACACTCAAGAAAAGCCGCAGAACCTTTTTTTTTTTCCGATGTCAAAAATGTGAATGTAAGACTGATTTACAAGCATACTATGTGAAACATTTTAATTTATATGGCAGACACTTTAATTCGAAGCTAATGAGGGTCAGTGGCTCAGAGACTATTCAGTTGTGGAACGGTCTGATTCAAGCCTGCAACACTTTTTTAAATTCATTTTACAATTCCAACCCTCTACCACTAGGCCAAAACTGTCCATATCACAATTATTTTTCTTTTTTTTTTGACAATTGATGAAATAAATAATCCTTGTTGAATTATTTTCTAGTTCTATGATATTTAACCAATGCTAAGACAAGTGAGCAAACAACAAAGTGAGTGTTTCTTTTTTGCGAGACAAAAAAGATAAACCTAATGAGAACCCGTTTGCTGGTGCCCGTCCCCTTTGGCATTCTAACAGTACAAGCTCTCTTTCTAATGTGGTTTCAGAAGTGACTCCATTGCTCCCACAAATGCCAGGGAATGACACCTAAACCTCCCAATGATGCCACCGCCTACTGAAGCTCCAGGGCATACTATCCATCTGGGGTCCAGACTAGTGACATCACCCATCTGGTGATTCTGGGGACACCATCTTTCTGTGGTCCAGAGAGACACCATCTCACATCTAATACAACATGGGACACCCTCCTTCTGTGGTCCAGAGAGACACCATCTCCCATCTGATGCTTCTGGGGACACCATCTTTCTGTGGTCCAGAGAGACACCATCTCCCATCTGATGCTTCTGGGGACACCATCTTTCTGTGGTCCAGAGAGACACCATCTCCCATCTAATACAACAGGGGACACCCTCCTTCTGTGGTCCAGAGAGACACCATCTCCCATCTGATGCTTCTGGGGACACCATCTTTCTATGAACCAGAGAGACACCATTTCCCATCTAATTCGACAGGGGACCTTATACTTTCGTGGTCCAGAGCAACGCCATTTCTCTTCTGACAGTCCAGGGGACACCATCCTTCTGTGGTCAAAAAGACACCATCTCCCTTCTTACTCGACTAGAAAAACCATCTCTCTGTGGTCTTGAGCGATGTCATAACCAATCTGACACTCAAGAGAACACCATCCTTCTGTGGCCCAGACTTAGTTCATCTCCAAACTGACATTACGTGGCACATCATCCTTCTGTGGTCCAGAGCAGTGCCACCCATCTGACGGTTTGGGGCACACGATCCTTCTGAGGTCTAGAGTTCAATTTCAAGTTTAGTGCATTTGTAAAGCGCTTTTCACAGTTACATATGTCTCAAAGACTCTGTGAAAATGTAAAAATAGAACGTTGTTGCATCGTGTCCATTTGTTACATCCTGCGCAGCGTAGCGAGTTAGTATAACACCACTGTTCGTGTCTATGACCAGTGAGCAAGCAACATATGCGACAGTGTCCAGGTGAAAAAAACCTCACTGGCAGGATGCGAGGAAAAACCCTGGGGAGAACCCTGCTCATGGTTGTGCCAGTCTCCTCTGGCTTTCTAACACAACAAAATACATGCGATGGTTGTTCTGAGCCATTGTGATGATGATTCCGGAAGATGTATCTCCATCCCTCCACGTACACACAGGAGCACCAGGTCGTCTGAAGGTCCAGGGGAGCGACATAGAAAATGACCCGAGACCCGAGAGTGACACCATCTCCCGTCTGATGCTCCAGGAAACACTGACCTTCTTTGGTGACATCAATGATGGTGCTAGTTGCACAGAAATGTGAAGCCAACCACACAGTCTTGGAAGTTGTCTGTTCTAAATTTAAACTAGCAACTTTATGGTTGCAAGTCCGACAAGTGTTCTTCCTTAAAGTTCTATTAATTAATGCATATTAAACTCAATTCAAATTAACACCTATATTAATATAATCTTGTTTTTCCTGCTTTCTTTCTCTTTCTGAGCTGCTGAGGGAACTACATTCCAGCCAGGAGGAGGAACAGTGTCACTTTTGGAGCTTCTGGAGGGAGATGGCGTCGTTCTGGATTGCAGAAGAAAGGACGACGTCCCCTGGAGTGTCAGATGGTAGATGACTTCGCTTTGGATCGCAGAAAAATGAATGCTGTGCAGGCTGAGCATTCAGATGAAACTGTTGCAAGAGTGTTTCCCGGGATTGCTGGGAAGGTTTGGTGTCATTTTGTGTCATTCATGGGAATGATGGACCACTTCAAGACCATCCAGGTGAGAGACCTCAACCACCACCATCATAATGGAGTGACATATAATTCTATAACGACAACAATATAATCTTGCAATTGTACAAAATGCCTCATAAATTAAAATGTATTGAATTACATAGTCAACGCTCAGTGTCTGGCTTTACTGGATCTTGCCAGCAGAGTCCTGGTTCACTTTGAACTCTCCCTAACCTTTGATCTTGACTGATCCATGGACAATATATTCAATTTAAACACATTACTAGAGAAAGACTGATGTGCGTGCGTAAGAAGACTAGATGTGCTAAATCCAATCCAATGATGGCTCTATTAAAAATATGATAAAAGCCAATAAGCTCACAGCTTTTCTAAAGAGGGGAGGGGGGGTACACAGATCACATGACCTCTATATGGAGAACGTCTGCTTAAATTATGTAAAATACAGCACGTGTGAAAACACAATGCCGCTTTGAACTCGGATTATTTATCCCAAGGAACAAATTCTCAATTACTGTTAAAACGGCAGGGAAATTGTTGTGGCTCTAACAGCGGATCTGGCTCAGAGTGAGGTTACCATGACTGTGCGGTTGGTGGCCTCGTTGATATTCTCCTCCTCATCCTTCTCTCTGCCTGACCACTTTTGTTAGCTAAATTACATAAGCTGGTGGAACAGTGGCGGAATGAAGCGCAGGGGTCTAGAGATACAAAAACAACAGCTTGTGTATACATTATTTCACTAATCCCTCCGTAAAACACTTATTATGCAGCAATGAAATGCAGAGATAAAATGATTAGCCTGATGTTGGGGAAGACTCTGCCCGTTTTCTTCCTACCCTCTCTAACACGACTGCCAACTGATGCTTAGCATTGCAAATGACCTGCTGGAGCACTAAAAGAAGGGAGAGTGGCTGAGAAGAAGAGAGGAGTGTAGATAAGAAGGAAGTTTAGGGGAAATACCAGGGAGGACTTTTCAGAGACATGAAGGGAAAAGGGAAGTGGGGGAGTGTTCCACGGTTTTAAAAGGTGAGCTCGTGCTTTACGGATTCTTTTGTGGAGTGCAAATCCACGGCTACTAGGATGAGGAAAAAAGTCTGGAATCTGATTTGTTTCCATTCTGAGACAAATGTGCTAGAATTTGAAATTTTTTATTCATCTACGTACGTTGACTTCACCGTTTGACTTCAACGTTTGTTTAGTCAAACGTTGCATGTTCTGGGCCATGGAAAACTGGGTTTGATGAGAGAACAACGCACAACTGTGGGATTGTTCTCAATGGTTAGACTTTGGAGATCTGATAGGGCAAGTGTTCAGTGTTTTTTAATGGAATTTGCTATGTGATCAGGCCATCGTGCAACCAACTGATTTAGGCAAATGTGCTGTTGTGTGTGCGTGTGTGTGTGTATATATATACACGTGATTTTTGTGTAAATACTTTTTTAAATTATTGTCCTCAACTGTATATGGTTTGCTGTATATGGTTTGCTGAGTAAGTAAGTAAATTTTATTTTTATAGCACTTTTCACAGACAGATTCACAAAGTGCTTTACAAGGTGTAAGAGTGTCATCTTCTGATTTGAAACTGTAGTAAACACACACTCTTCAGGTATTAAGATGTCCGAGTTGATAGCAGACTTCACTGTTGTGTTTCCTCACTCATTCACCCTGTTTATTTAATGTTTTTTTAAACTTGACTGACGGAACCTTGACTTTTAAACTTTTTAATCGCCATTTTTTTTCCAATGTCACGCGATCTAACAATAATGCCCTTGTCAAATCAAGATAATGTGAACTCCTGGCATAGCGGTTTTGAGTTGATCTAAGAACAAACGCTATATAAATGAAGTGGACCTGTGGGTTTCTTCCGGGTCTGTTTCCAAGAACCAGCCTTCCAGTCAGTCTACGAAATAGAAGGTGCGACTGAGTGTGTCTCGCTCTGTGATTGGTTGTCCACCAATACTAAGTGTGTATCCTTGTGACCAAGAAATGTGGTTTAAAAAGAAAAGAATGAATAGATACGTTCTTCAAATAATAAAACCTATAGACGGCACATGAGACAAACTATGGATTCAAAAACGAACATGTTTTGACGCCTGAATCAACTCTGAAATTTCTAAATAATGTTTTACTTAACAAAGACTGGTGATGATTCTTGATCAAACAATGTAAAACACAGAAGTTTAAGTTAAAAATTAACAAGTTTAATTTTTTGTTAAAAATAAAATAATACTGAGATTGATGAGAGCAAGAAGACTTTTTCATGTAGTGTTTTGTTTTACCTTGTTCTGACACTGAAGTCCCATTCCCTCATTACTCTCGTCTTATTGAGGACGTCTATTGACAAAAAAAGGTCGTTTGAAAGATATTTTAAATAAATGGTTACGAAGTAAACATGTGTTGTAATACTTCAACTGAGGTACTTAATACTTAAAGGACCGACAAAAAGCTCATCACTTCTCTGCTGACTTTAGCAATAACTGATTCACAAATGCATTTTCACTTGCAAGTCAGGTGCCAAAGTCACTTTATGTAATTGTGGAAATGTTTAGGGTCGTTCTAACCTTTATTTCTGTCTGCTTTGTCAAGATGATTAAAGAAATCAACCCCTTCGCGCCCCTGGTTACTGTTAATTACCAGAAGCCCGTCGGTGGGATATAATCTAGACTCTTGTGTGGGAAGGTCTTCTTGCATTAACTACAGGTTTCTGGGGGAAAATAATTAATAAATTACAACATTTAAAACCTCCAGTGTTACGACTCGTTCTGTCGTATGTTTGCTTACAGATTTCGGTGAATTTTGACAGGGATGGGAGAAAGTGAGAACGTCAAGCCAAAAACAATATTAGAGTACCATTTTTTATGAATAGATATTAAGAAAGAAAGAAATTCAGGTGATTGTCAAAATAGCAACTAGGAACCTATCAACATTGTGAGAGAGAGAAATAAAGAAATAAAGAAAGAAATAGACAGACAGACAGACAGACAGACAGACGGACAAAGAGTAAAAAAAGAAGAAAGAAAGAAAGAAATAAAGAATGAAAGAAAAAAGAAAGAAATGAACAAATTAAAATATATATATGGTGGGAAGGCGGGAGGAATGATCAGGAATAATTGATGGTCGTGAGGGAAAAAAGAATGGGAAGAAAGATAGAAAGATACAGAAAAAAAGAGAAGTAAAGAAAGAAAGATATAAAAAAGGAAAATGAGAAGGAAAGAAAGAAAGAAAGAAAGAAAGAAAGAAAGAAAGAAAGAAAGAAAGAAAGAAAGAAAGAAAAAAAAAAGAAACAAACAAAGACAGACAGTGAATACGTGGAAAGGAGAAAAAATAGAGAAAGAAATAGACAGATAGACAGACAGACAACCAAGAGAAAAACGACGAAAAAAAAAACAAATAAAATAAATTATAGTGGGAAGGGGGGAGGAAGGTTCAAACGAACAAAAGAAAGAAAGAAAGAAAGAAAGAAAGAAAGAAAGAAAGAAAGAAAGAAAGAAAGAAAGAAAGAAAGAAAAGTAAATACGTGGAAAAGTGATAACGGGGGAAACGTAATTTACTGAAGTTGGAATGTCACCAGTCACTAAAAGCAATGAAATCAAATCTATCAGAGTGAAAAGAGACTTACTACATTGTCATTTATGAAAACCGAATCGATTCATTGCGGTCTCGGCACTAAATATAACAGTAGCGAACAGTAAAGTGCAGGAGAAATCTCTGTGTTCAAGCTCCAGAAGGTTCAGCTGCTTGGGTCGACTGCGCATGTTGTCCAAACAAGACGATTTACATATAGAATAAATAGTCAGATGCTACAAAAATTGAACAGCCTGTGTCATGACAAAAAAAAAAAAAAACCACACTCCTCAAAATGATGTGTGGACAGGCATTTATGTCAAAGTTGGTCCGGTAAAGTAGGTTTTTATTCTAAAGTGGCACAGATAAGCACTTGTGGGGACATTTGGCTGGGTCCCACAACTTTGAAGGCCGGTTTTAGGGTCTTGATGGGATTTTAGGGTGAGGATACAGGTGAGTTAACGTGAAGATGGGGGTATTTTGATTGGAATTGAAAATTAATTTAACATAATTGTAAATTATAATGTGTAATATGTAAAATTACTCTAAATATCCCTGCGTGTCAAAGTATATGCCATTTTCTGCTGCTATTTAAATTCACTCTACAAAGTTTCCTGCTGACCTTGGCGTTGCAGAAAAACGTCAAGATTAAACCCATTTCCTGGAGCCATTTGCTAAATTTAGTTGCTTTAAAATACCGTAGCATATGCAAAAGTTATTTTTGATCAATCTGTCTCTTTATTTTAAGGTTTCACTGAGTTACTCTGTGAACTTATTAGGCCTTGATCTTGGTTGGATGACAGTTGCAGAGCTTAAATAAGGTTTGACTCAAACCTCTTATAGTGTCTAAGAGTCTTAGAAGGCGAGATCCAAAGACAACCGAGTAAAGAAAAACGCATGGTCTAATTTTATCTGTGCATATATTTCAAAATCTATTTATCTGTGATGTAACATCACAGACAGACAAACAGACAGACAGACATATGAATAAATAGAGCCCAATAATTGTGGTCAGAGCATCTTTATGAAAAAGTATGCAAAATATTTACCTAAATAAATGCATAAATAAAAAAAATAAACATTTAATATACTGATGATTCCTTCAGTTTTTCTTCTACATGATGTCTCACAGATTCAACTTAACGAAACTCAGAAGCGAATATTTTTAACTGGGCTGACAGCAGATAACAAAATTGTTGCTATAACGTGAAAGCCTCCACACAATCCAAACACTGGAGAAGCTTAAACATTTACTGTGTTAAATTGGGAAGGTTTTATTGAACTATTTGTCTGCATGAGGCTTTTTTTTCCTCCTTCTGGAGTTGTTTGTTGATTGTCAAAGATCTCTTTCAGCAGTCTCATTAAATATATCATAAATATTATCATTACCATTGATCATTATTACATTTTTTTTTATTTTATTTTAACAGTCATTGTTCAAATGTATGTGCCGTTTTCCTTATTTTATTTATTTCATTATTTGTTTTTATTTAAGGATTTACTTAGCTTTTCTTTTGCTTTAATATCATTCCAATATGCTAATAGAATGTCTATTTTGTGTTATAATGTTAAAATGTCAACACAGATTGTATTGATATACACAGATGACTATATCAAAGATTATTTTATTTTCTTTTAAACGACATACCTGGCATGTTTCAACGGCTGACTTCCGTCTTTTTCAGAGGCGACACTAGGTGGAATCGTGACGTGGTTAAAAACACAGCTGATTTTTATCAAGTGGCCTTAGTCACGTGACGATTCCACCTGGCGACGCCTCTGAAGAAGACCCATGTCAGGTATGTCGTTTGACGTCAAACGTGTCTGAAATAAATGAATCTCTGATATAATAGAAAAAAACAGACACTACGAACATGATTGCTTTTATTCTGATGACTGATTTTGTTTTGCAAAAATAAGTCCTCTCAGGTGATTTGCTAAATAAAAGTCCATTATAACGAGCAACAGCTCATTGCCAATTTATGCATTTGAATTCCAAAGGCTAATATTTCTCTACGCGGGGTTTTTGACGTGCGTTGCTTTCCTTTTCGGCTCACGGGAAGATGCTCTCCACGCCGCAAATCACGAATCACAAATCCACGATCTGCGACGCGAAATCGCAGAAATTCCTCACCGCTGGCGCGCGCGCTGTCTGACGTACACGCTGCGTGCGCGTTCGTGTCCCCCGAGGAAAGAGCGTGAGCGCGCGCTTCTCCGCGCTGCTACAGTGAACGCAGACGCCTGATTGAGTGCGGCGGTGCTCACAAGGTACAACTCGGATGCCAGTGCGAAACAAGCGTCCGCTTCGGCTTCCAGGCTCAATCCCCCGATGCAAATGTACTCGGACGCTGAGTTTTAAGTGATGCCACAGCAAGTTGAAGTGCTGGAAGTGAAACCGCAGCAGACTGGGAGTAAACGGGGAGATCGGCAGCGCGCGCTCGGGTCGTTTGGAATACAGAGACGCAGCGTGGAATTACCGGGCTCTTCAGTTTGTCAACTCAATTTAGTTCATTGCGCATTTCGTTCCGTTCTAGTTTTGTTCGTTTTTTTGTTGTTGTTTTAGCGTGTTGTGTTTCAGTCGTTTTGTTTGTTTCCCCCCTGCGTTTAATTCCCCCTCATCAGTATCTAACGACCGTTTGCGCGAGGATAGATTGCGGCGAAAGATACTCTCGAACAGAGTCGTGTCATGGATGGCGAACTGCATTTGCATCTACGGAACAAATCGGGGAATATAGAATAACTACCGCTGACAGAGAACAAGGTACGTTTGCTTTATGTTGCGTGGTATTTTGACGTCTGCTGTGAAATGATCGCTGTCGTGCGTGTGACTTTTTTTGTGGAATACTTGTGTTTTCATAATGCATTTTCGCTACTATGCTGGCATTTTTGTGTGTTTGCGGTGTTGTTTTTAGCACGAACGAAAACGTGTTGTTAAAATGAGAGTACCGTTGACTTCTTTCATCACGAAGTTTCCCAAAATATATGTTCTGCTGCATCCCGTCGCCCTCGTTATGAGCGTCACGTACTGTTCCTCTCTGGGGGAAATAAAGTAAGGAGAGTTAGATTATTCACCCTTTCTGGTTTTCTGCTAACATCTGTGGATAAAGAAATTGTGAGGACCGTTAACCGGCGCTCTTCGCCGTCGGCGGGCGGCAGTGGTGATGATGATGATGATGATGGTGATGATGATGAAGGTGATGCAACTGTGATTTGGCGCCCGCTGTTGTTGCTTTTTTCGCTGAAAGTTATAGATCATTTTGGTCTCGGGTCGGACAAACAAACAAATAAACAAACAAACAAAATGGAGCCGCAGACTTTATTCCAGCTGTGTGTTTTCCAGTGTCTGCGGCAAAGCGCGGTCGTCGGAAGCCCATCTGTTGAACGCTGACGTTTGCTACTCCATCGGTCACTAAGGATAATCTGTGCAATACTCAGAAATGTTAGGACAACCAAACTCCGAGTTGTGATTTGTTTACATCAGCCTAATGATATCTGATCCTAACGGACCAGCGGAGTGAATGGCGTGCACGACGCGTAGATTATGACATGCATGGGTATATTAGGATAATTATCATTTTAAAATATCAGAATCATATGATTATGTACCGTACATACATGCATATACAGACGTACATACATACATTATAATGCACGTTAAATTCTGAAGGCATCTAAGCTTTTTAGATTCCAGATGTTTGGGAAACTGACTTCAATGTTAACTTTAATTTTTTAATTGTGGTTACTAATAACGTTTTACAGTGATTTATGTGGATTTCGTCCACCAGGTTGTCAATTCAACATTGCAGCTCATCTTCTATTATACATGCACTTGTTGTGTGTCATGGATCTTTCCAAAAATTCAATTCAATTCAAGGTTGACTCATTGCGTCAAGACCCCATACGTCCCCACAATGTCTGTCTGAACTGCTATTTGCTTTATTTATTCATATAAGCTATACTTGCAAAGATTTAATATGAACGTACTGTGAATTCATGTGAATGGTTTAAGAGCCATTTACTTATTTCTCGCAGCAATGTTCGTACACAGTACATCACACGGAACTCCACCAGGGGAGCACTGCAAACCACAAAATGACTTTCCATTTAAGTGTTCCCTCTCTCTCTCTCTCTCTCTCTCTCTCTCTCTAACATGTTCTCTCCCTCTAACTCTCTCCATCCTTATCACTGTTTCTGTTTCTGACCTACTGTAGTCCCCCTCTCTCTGTCTATTTCTGTCTCCTTTCATATTTTTCTCTCTTGTTATCTCTCTCTCTATTTCTTTATCATTTCATCTGTCTCATTTCATCTATTTCTATCTCTATTTCTAACATAGTCTCTCTCTCTCTCGCTCTCTCTCTCTCTTTCTCTATCTCTCTCTCTCTCTCGTTCTATTTTTCTCTCTCTTTTTCTCTATCTATATCTCTATTTCTGTCTCATTTCATCTTTTTCTCTCTGTTTCTAACATATTCTCATATTCTCTCTCTCTCTCTCTCTGTCTATTTCTCTGTCTCATTTAATCTCTTTCTCTGTTTCTAACCTAGTCGCTCTCTATCCCTCTCTCTATCCCTCTCTCTATCTTCTCTCTCTCTCTCTCTCTCTCTCTCTCTCTCTCTCTCTGTCTATTTCTCTGGCTCATGAAATCTCTTTCTCCGTTTCTAACCTAGTTACTCTCTTTCTCTTCTCTCTATTTCTCTCTATGTCTCATTTAATCTCTTTCTCTATTTCTGACCCACTCTCTCTCTGTGTGTCTCATTTCATCTCTTTCTCTCTCTGTTTCTAAACTCTTTCTATTCATACAACTATTCTATTTATCATACATTTTGTCTCCTGCAGTAATCGCTTTTGTATTCATAAAAAAAAATCTCGATTTGGTTTACATTTCCTTCATGTAAACGCAGTACTGCTCACAATGCGCTGATGGCAGGAGGCGCAGTGATATTTACACTACTCTTACCTAATAATGGGTGTTTCTGACTCTGAAATTGATTTCCAAAATCATTAGTGTCATTGAAGAAGGCGAGGACTGACTTTGAAATCTGTAGTGGCCGGTAAATGGTCGCGGAAGGGGGAGAAAAACGAGGGCTGAGCAGCTGAATCCTTCAAGTGAGATTGATGCCTTTTAATGTCTCCGGCATGTGATGCGGCTTAGAGTCGTGTGTGTGCACCGTGAGCCAGCAACAGCTTGGTCTTGCCTGGTTGAGTGGTCCCTGGCCATCCTAGCGCTTTAGAGAGACACTCGCTCCCGTTTCCGCCTTGAGTCACACACCAGCTTGCTTGCGTTTGCTACACCCAACTGAAAATTTGATACAGCCAGTTTCGTTGGTGAGGTAAAGTGTGGCGCTTTAATTTTCCCAAACACTGTCAGCTCGAATTCACTGACGAGGAAAGCCGCGGTGAGCAATGCAGCCTGACAAATGTGCTTTAGCATCTCGCCTGTGATCCAGCCGGCTTCCTCTCCAGCACAGCTGTTATCAGCTCTCGGACCTTCTCGCCGCAAAGCCAAATCAGGTTCAGCTTCCATTGTTCATGTAATACAGCGCGTTTGGAGGCACAGATGCTGCGATCAACGGGGTTCCTCTGGCTCCCACCCATCTTCATGTGTCAATATTTGTAGTGGGCCATTTTGTGTGCAGTGCCCTCTAAACTGAAGCGGTCTTTTGGATTAGAACAGATGACTGTAATTGCAAGAGTGTTAGCTAAATCGTCGCTGTTTAAAATGGAAACATTAGAGCGGAGGGTTTCCTATTTGACAAACGAAAGGCAAATTAATTGCTTCAATGCAGGGTTGCATTTCCGCCAAGGGAAACATGTTCTTGGTGAGAGGGTGGCATAAACTGGCAGAAACTGGGTTTATGACAGATTACGCCGGCGAAAAACTGGCGGAAACCTGGTAGAAATGGTCTTATAGCTCTGGCGAGGTGTCAGAAACCAAAGACTTGCGTTCACCTTATAGTCCACATATATAGTCCACATGTGTTGCATAGAACTTTAAAACGGTAAAATAATGTAGCCCTGCATAGAGATTACATTTAGAATTATATTTCTGGTAAGATTAAGGATTTAAAAAACAGGCATTTTTTCAAGATGATAACTATGAGGCTAAGACACAAGTCACAATATTATTTGATGACAAGTATGCATTTGATAATATATCACAGAGATGAAAGCAAAGGATCTACAATATTTTTTGATCTCTCTTATCTACTAGAATATTGTGGCAGTTTATTGTCCTCATTTCCACACATTTTGATTGTCCAATCTTTCTGTGTTTTTGTTTCTGATTAAAAAAAACAAAGCAAATAAAAAAAGGCCCTAACATTGTTGCAGTTTTTTTTCAAGTATCGAATCAAAGTGGAAATGTCTAGTATCGTGACACTAATACTTCTTGAGAATTAAGATAGAAAATAGAATAAGAGTACTTTTAACTTAGCTAAGATAGTTTATGCCACTTGAGACACCAGAAATCTAATTCCAATAAGACAGCAAATAATTGCTTGTGAGTATTAAGTACAGCTAAGATTGATTCATTCATCATTAGAAACCTTTTTATATATTTGTGTGGAAAATAAAGAATCTTTGCGTATTGACAGTTTGTAGGCGTCATGAACCTGTTTCTGCCGAGACGATAAATACCAGTATATACCGCGGTAGTCACCGCCATGTGGTGGAAGCCATGCAACCTTGCTTCAATGGGGCCAGACCACAGATTTGAAGAGCGTGTGGATGCAACGGTTGGTGTTTTACCCTGATCTGTCTTTGGGAGCTGTCATGGCTTTTATAGTTTTTTTTTCTTCGGTGACTTAAGGACTTGTAGCAGCGCACTCCGTGGTTCCGGCATTCTGCCTCGCAGCAATATTTGCTTTTATGTATTATTTTTTTCCCCCATTATGTTCAGCCGAGAGAGAAAGTTAAAACCTCAGATTGTATTGATTCCATGTCTCCAAGCCACTGTGTTGCTGAAGAGAAACCCCTGAGACTTTGAAGCGACACGCCATCCTGATGGTTTTTCCCCCTGTTCTATATTTTCATGGTCAAACTCAATCTTTCATTCCATGTCTGACTCCGAGCTTTGACTTTCTTGTTTTGACAGCTCTATAGTTGGTAATTTTGTATTTTCTTTGTCCTGTCACTCCCACTGTTTATTCATTTACTATTTTCATAAGAGTCAAAGCATCTCAGGCATTCCATTAATTTTCGTTGTTTTTCTTTACTTTTTTTTTCCCCCGTGTCCCTTCTACAATATATATTTGACACGTTTGGACAAGACTTTGTCCCAATAAAGTGGCCAAAATTCAGTAGTTACCACATTAGGACTTTTTTTTTGTTGGAAACACATGGACATTGTAATGCTTGGACCCAGACATAGCAAAAATAAATAAATAAATAAATGAATAAAAAAAATACTACTACTACTAATAATAACAATAATAAATATAATGCATTCAACTAAATGACATGCAGCAGAAGAATATCTTTCTTACAATTATTGTTCACTCAAATTTACTGTATATGCACAATGGTCAATGCTTTTGCCCGAAAATTCAATTTTGCCATTCTTTGTACCAATTAAACAACACTATATTTGGCTATATTTTTAGTAATCGGATTTGATCTGGGACTTTGCACAAATAAGCAGCTATCCAGATCAACCACAGTCCCAATTAACAGGAAAACCACTACACTAAGGTTATTTTCTACAATATACTCCATTGATTTTTCTTTTCGTTTTATGGCACCATGAATGCTTTTTCTTGTTCTTTTAACCCGTCGCACATATTTATCTCTATGACTTTCAGCGGCATGTTTCTTCTGACCGCTTTGATATTTTTGGTTAGTGTCAGCACTTCTCCTAACGCTTATTTAGCTTAAGCATTGACATGTAGAGATTAGTGGCAGTTTATTAAAATCAAGCTGGAGTGAATCCTGTGTACATGCTTGAACATGCCCCTGGAGCCAGAGCAATTGGGTAAATGATGCCTTGATAAACTGCTTGTCCTATTAAAGCATTTCACAGTAACCACTTCCAGTAATTAAATGCACACAGAATATTGTGAAGCTCGGAAGGAAGTGAACACGTGCGGTGTCTGACAGTCGAGAAGGTACCTTCCGCAACTTGATGTATTGATGTTCCATTCAGATATGCCAAACAATATAATTTTACCGTATTTACGCAGAAATAAGCACATCTTTTTTTTTTTCAATTTTACAGCTCAAAAACTTGCGTGGTGCTTATATACGCCAATTTCAAATATGCACGTAAATTTAGGCCACCATTTTCCCTAAATACAATTTAAATACAATCATCAATAATTTGAACAGACAGACCATATTGCATTCGATAGATCCGCGTTAACTGCTAACGGCTAGAAAACAAATCCATAAATGCGCAAAAGCTTTGAATCGCTCTGTCTGCTACACAGAGAAAAACATGACTGTTCTTATGTTTACATGTAACAAAAACCGAGCTCAGTCAGCTTTAGTCTGGCGTGCACAGGCTCATGTGAGCCTACAGCCTCATTGAGTAAGCAGCGAAGGATTATGGGAGGTGTAGTTCCGAATGCTAGAATAGATTTTTTTTTTTTTAAGTTTTTTATGTTAAACAAAATTGAAGTGGTACGAGTTACAAGTTAAGTTAGTTAAATAAAGAAAGAATTGCATTTTAAAGAGACATTTAACGTAATTAAAGGCTGTGGAAGGCTCTGCAGGTTAGACAGGCACCCCTGACAAATTATAAATCAATGCTAAAAACCCATCTCTTTTCCTTGGCATATGACCCAGCATGAAATTTGGTTTTATTTTTAGTTAATTTTAATCATTCATTTTAGTCCTTTTAATTTTTTGTGTGCTTTTTAGTAATACGATAAAATACAATAAAATTTTGTTAATTTTATTGTGATCATGTTTTTGGATTATGTGATTGTTTTTTGTAAAGCACTTTGGTCAGTTTTAAAAGTGCTTTTATAAATAATGTTGACTTGACTTGACTTGAATTAAGCCAGAAATTAAAAAACAAAGAAATAAATAAATTAAACCTGAGGAAAAATCTGCGGAGGTACTTATATTTGCAAGATGCTTATATTCATGTAAATACCGCAATTGGGGAATAAGTTGAGGTTTTTTTTTGTGGACTGGGTTTCCTCAGGGTCTCCGGTTTTCTCTCACAGTTCAAAAACTTGTTCAAGAGACTTGGGATAATTACCCACAGGTGTGAGAATGTGTGTGTCTGTGTGTTTCGCTCTGTGATTGGTTGGCCACCAACCCAGGGTGTAAGCCCCTCCTTCAAGTTTAGAGTGGCTGGGATTAGCTCCAGCTCCCCATGCCATGACCTAGGAATTGGAAAAGCATCTTAAAATAAATCATAAAAAATAGATAGAAAATAACACGATTGTCATTATCTTACAATTGCATGAGAATGTAGTATACACCGATAACAGATGCTCAGTGGAATCTAAGGTAGTTGTTCAGCTAAGCTAACCTTTATGCAGTTTTGCATTTGCATCTTGCTCTTGAACAAGCTACTGCAGTAGCTAGGGTCAATAGAATGTTTTAGAATAAGGCCATTACTGTACACAAGGGCTATATTTAGTATTCCATATGCTCTGTACTTCTCTTGCGGACCTTGGTTTTAGTTCTTCTAATTATTCAAGGATAAACACTGTATTTTACACACTAAAGTCCTGAAAAACAAAAACATCAACACATTTTAATATCTGTAAGTTTGTTAATGCAGCCTTTATAATCCAATGCTTCTTATTTGCTGAATAACTCTTTTTTTTTTTTTTTTTTTTTTTTTTTTTTAATCCTAAAAACTGCTTGGAATACAATACACAGCGATTACGTTATAGTGCACTGTACAACACAATAGAAGTGTCAGAACATAAAGGTCACAAACAAAATCAACGGACAGGAAAAAAATAGAAAACAAGTGTAAAAGCACACATTCAGCCATCACATGTTACTCTTAAAATGGCAGAAGTAATAAAACAATAAACCATTGAGCTAAACTCACAAACCTGAGAAGACATGCAAATCACGACCGGGCCTCAAACTTGGTTCAATTTCCTTGATGTGAAGCTAATTGATGTTTGGCTACGTAATATATATATATAAAAACAATGTAAAGAAAAAAAACGATACAAGGTTATAACTTAAGACTATTTAGCTAAAGAGTAAATTCAAATAAATTGAATCTTTAGTATTGCTAAAAGTATAATGCCATTTGTTTTTCTACTAGCAGGTCAACCGTATCTTGTCTTTGAGAACAAATCAGCTGTTCCCACACACCATATTTGACCTCGGGCTTCTTAGTTTGACCACGTCTGATGTGTATACTGTACATTCATGTGGAAGTTCAGTGTGAATTTGAGCACATTATAGCTCTACTAGAACGTGAAAGAGAAAAAAAAATGAGATTTATGCTAGATTGTAAAATACTGTAATTTATTGCGCGACCGACCTATAGGTCTATGGCTGGTGTCAGTTTAAGTATCAAGTGAGAACGACAGTAGTCATTTATATATATAACGTATGGTTAGGTCTCACAGAGCTTTAGAACACATGGACGTTTGATTTCAAAAACTCATTTTTTTTTGTATTTGTATTTTTTTTGTAAAAGCTTATTTTTTATTTCATACAAGAACTGTGAAAGCGTCTCGATTAATTGAAATTCTTTCACTTGTAAGATTTTGTTCCACCAGTCTCTCAGTTGTCACTTCGTGAGTCCATCAATACGAGCAGATAAAAAGCACTTTGAAGATACTTTTAACTCTCTCTCTTTAACACTCAGCACTATTGATCATTCAAGACACTTTTTATGTTCATTACTCTGGTAAATAATCAGTCCCTACAGTGTTTCATGAATTCTTTTAGCGAGTTTTTTTGTAAAACAAAATGATAGAGAAAAGACAAATGTAGACAAATGTATTGAATGTAGACAAATCAATAGAGAAAAGAAATAATAAAACCAATCTAAATGGGAAAAAAAAATTCTAATTCAAATGAATATATACCTCCACAGTATACGTACAGTAAATAATCTCTTGTAAGTCCCAATACTTTTATAGTTTGATGGTATTGAACAGGAACATAATTTAAAATATAAGTGCTTCATATTTTATTAAACAAGAGTTTAGTTGCTGTCACACTCAGTCTCATCACTTTTTTTTATACTTTTTTTAAGTATTAGAGATAATTAAATAATTGAAACTAGCTAAAGTTTAAACTACTAAGACTTATTTTTTGTAATTGTGCTTGAACTTGACGGTAAATTGTAGCGACTTGAAGCTTTTTAATGACATTAAACATTATTATTAAACAAAATTAAACATTACAAAATTGCAGAGAGAAAGACAGACAGACAAACAAGCATGAAGGAAGGAAGGAAGGAAAGAAAACATAAGTTTTGTCAATATGGCCACAAGGGGCAGTATAAAAATTGAAAATTTGCAAACCTCTTGGAAGGCCAATTCCTTACCACAACTGCCTCTTAGCAATTATGCTGCGCTGATATGTCATCAGAGCACTTCAGTGTCTTTCACGTTGGAGAAGTTGAGTCCGTATGGGTAGCACGGCCACTTGTGAAGTGTGCACTCGGCATTAGTGAAATGGAGACGGCATTTGAGTTGCGTGCCGCGTGTTGATGAATATCCTTGGAGAACCTGAAGTGTCAATTCAGCAAAAGTTGTGCTGAGAGGAAGCGGAGCTGCTCATTTAATGTTGCAACATCACTAGTAACAGCACATTAGAGAGTTCCGTGATTAGATGGCAGGTTCCCAGGAAGCTTTATGCTAATATACGTGATGTAATGAGAAAACCTCGTCTCATCTCCTTCCCCTGTGGCGCATGTATTAATTGCACGTCCAGAATAGTTTATTAATCTGTCTGTTTATTATGAGGCTTTGCGCAGTCCATAGAAACTTTACAGTTCCGCTCCATCTGAAGAAAAACCTCAGAGACCTTTAAACATTTCGTCTTGGGGATGGGACTGCAACTATATAGGGGATTTTCTCTTTGCTTCTTATTAGTGTGTGACGGAAAGTGGCAGGATGTGCATATTTAATGCGTCTAATTCTTTTTATAGGATCTCGGAGAAAAATCTCCGCCGTCTACGTTGACATTTACATTCTTGATGTTGGCCTAGCTCGCACACACACACACACACACACACACACACATTGACTAATTTGATGTCAGAATCTGACTTGATGCTTTTTTTTTTTGTCTAATTCTTTAGTTTCGGATAAAGCCACGCTTGTCACTTAGTGGTCGTGATATTTGTCAGACTTTTTTGCATAATTTGCCAATATTGTGACTAGAGCGATGGCTCATTAAAATACTCTCTTGGAAGTTTCTAGCTCTGTGTGGTTGTGGACGGTTGTGGAGACCGTTTCAATTCAACTTTAAGCTGTACAGTAAAGTGAATGATTTGGGCTTTATATTTGTTAATTGTGGTTGCTTAGATACCTAAATTAGTTACAAAGCGGTTCAGTTTAACTTTATATAAAGCACTTTTTACCTTCACAGATTGTCTCAAAATAGCTGAATGATCAAATAAAATCAAATCTGACTAGCAGTGAGCAGCAACAAAGCGACACTGGCTAGGAAACAAAACTCTATGAGGCAGGAGTTGAGAAAATGCCCAATAATAAACAAAACATACAGTGAACTTTAGTAATAATTTCATGGAGCGTTTTTTTTTTATCTTTACTGTTTTATTGCTTAGCTTTTTCAGTTAACAATTATTTCCGCCAAAGTGCAGTTATGATGCTGTAAGTGTGTTCGCAGAAGGAAAAATCTGATGCTTTGGTTGTGGACCGTAAAAGTCAATTTGTTCTGAGGTCATTTATAAATTTGACAGAAGCTCTTAAGCTGAAATTAAACAGGAAATCCAATAATAGGATGTTAAGCTTTACTTTAGCGGTACTCACCTTCATTAAAGAGTTTCCGTTTTTAATGTTCAAAAATCAAAAATGTAATGCTTCTTTTTCTTGAGGTGCCAACATATAAAAACTGTAGCCAAATGAGACATTGAACCATTGCAAATATAGAAGCTTGTTCAAAGGAACAATTGCAATTTTTTTGCAATTTGATTTTTTCCTGGTCCTTGGTCTAGTCCTGATTTTGATCTGGTCCTGGTCCTGGAACTTTACCAGATTTTGTTGGGTTATTTGAAGAATAAATGTTAATAAAACGTTTGTCAATATGGCCAGTATGGTATCAAAATTCGAAATGCCCAACAAGAAACTCCAATCCATATTTTCCTACCCATGTGGCTGCTGCACAGGAAGTGACCACCGAAGCAGGGTGGCCTCTTGTGTCTGGTGTAAATCTCGTGTCCCCCTCTGCTGGTATTGCGCGGTATTTCCTGTTACTATAACTGTGGCTTTCCATTTGTACATTATCCATGAACCGTGAACTCTTTGACCTGTGCATAAGCGATTGAACTATAAGATTCTTATAGTATTTACATTAAGTGGAGTATTTATCTTATAGTATTTACGTTGACCAGATGCTGTGACAATATTTGATTCATCTAGTAAATGAGATATTCACTATACAAGCATAAGGCAAGAAAAAGGACAATCTGTTGCGTGGGCTTTACGGTTAACAATTTAAGGTTGTGAAATGCGTCTGAATCTTCCTACACATTCACGCTAAGCAAGAATCTAAACATTTCCAAGCTTTTTCATCAAAGTTTGGCAAACTAAGACTGGTTTTCATCTACCGTAGCTGAGTAACGGATGCTCTTGATTCACATAATTCTCCTGAGATCTGGATTTCCAATGGCTGATGAGGCAGATAAGAATGTGTGCATCTTCTTCTGTTGGGTTTCCGAGTGCAAGGGATTTGAGGATTAAACCACCAATACATTTGTCGAACTACTGCCCGTGTGTGATCTTAAAGGAAGTATTGGATGTTTCGACTATGACTTACTGTTCATCTTCTGACTTTGTACTGTTAATCTTCTGCACAGGGAAAATTGAGGATTCAAAGCTTCCCGAGTGTAAGAGTGTTGACCACTTCTTTGGTTACTTAAGGCTGTACCCTTACTATGGAACTATACCCTTGAATTGTAGGATCGGTCAACACAATTATTGTTATAAATTCGTTTGCTATTAAAAAAATATATAGTTTGTTGTGCTGAATCGGTTTTGATACATGGTTACATTCTTGACTACTTTCAACAAGTTTGAGATGTTTTCTAGCCCTGGACTTTCAATATCTTATTAAGAGGATTTCAACATTGTGAGTGGCTCATTATCTCAAAGTTGCACCAAGTCTTCCTCTTCTTTGCCCTTTGAATTGACAAGGAATGGCACGCCATTGCTTGGCCGGGATAGTCATGAGCTCACTTTGAACGAAGACCATAATTAGTACGGTGTGTGCCATATTAGTTTGTTAGAAGACAAGTTACTAAAGTTTAGAGCAAGGCTGCCCATTACATCAAATGCGATCGACTGATCTGTAGACTGGCCATTTCAGTACCCGGATCCTTCTTCGACAGCCATGATAATGTATTGCTGCAGTTTTTGGTCAATGTTAAGTTTCAAAGTCTTTCCTGAAGGAGACGACTGGATGGTAGAACACGTGGCTCCAGGACTTGGTTACAATACCATTGATATAGTGTTTTGATCATACCAAACACACTTAAGCAACTCTTTGCCTTCAGAGATGCAGGCTTATGAACTGAGTGTTGATAACATATTGGGTTGTCCTTGTCCTTTTTAGTCCGAGTCACATGGAATCCCAGTTTTTACTTTTATATCTGATTACATTTTTACTTTATTCGTGTCTGGGGCAAAGTGAATGTCAGGATCTGGTTTAGATACAGCTTTTTTTGCCAAGTGGGCTTTAGCTGGCAATGGTGAATGGCATTGTGGTATTGTGTTCAAAATGTATTCTGGGTATGTTTTTGAGCCAAAGCCGTGGTTACCTTTAAAGAAGCATTCAAGTTTTCGATGCAGTTCTGTCAAAGACCCCAACGATCACAGGCATCCTGTGTGCTATTCTGTCCTTGAGACGTCCTTGAGAACTTCTTTGAGGTTTTTTGCCCGTTACTTACAGAATCTCAAAATTTTTGGAGGGTGTTAAGCCCTGTTGATGAGATCAACTTTAAACTCTATTTTTCTCAGAGTAACTCTTCAATTTTTGCTCTGATACATTTGTGAGGGGATTGGCGATCGTTGTCTCATCTTGACTTCCGAGACCGAGCTTCTTTTTATACACATTAATTTTCTAAATTGCCAACTGTTACCTATTTAGTTGTAATTTGATTCTCCATTAACCTAGTCCAGCCTCTTATCACCTGTTCAAATAATTTTAGAATGCCTAACTATGATGCAATTCAAAGTAAGCCGAATCTTAACACATGTGTGTCCAAATCATAAAATTGTAAAGTGTAAAAAATGTAAAAAAAAAAAAAAATTAGAAAATCCCCACATTATTACCTTTCCTGTTTTTGCACCTTTGCAGTTGGTTTGTCCCTATAAATAAAAAAAAATGTTAAACTTCATTGCTTGCTATAATAAATGCTAATGGACGTCTTTGACCTGCATTTCCACTGCTTTGGTGTTACATTCTTGGCTTGACTTATTGTGTCCTCCACCATTACACCAGGAAGCAAATCATCTTGCGAATCTGTTAACTATGGCATCTTGCAGACATGCATTGTCCTTCCCCTTGTTCTTTCACAGATCGATGGACTTGGCACAATCCACATGGGTAGAATTTTAAGAATGTGCAAATAAAGAGCATAGTAACCGAATCCAGGAAAATGTTCTCTGTGGAAGACGTTTTGCTGCAAACTGCCAGAGCTGCCGTAATGTATTTCTCTCTTCCCAGACTGGCTCCCATGCGTCCCAGCAACAGTTTATGCTATGCAATAGATCTTTGGGAATGGGTATAAAGCTTTACCCAGAATAGGGCCTGGATGAATTGGTTTAATAATATCTGGTGGCTGTGACTGGTCAGTTCTCTTTTATATAAGGCAGTCATTTTATTGCAATCATTGATTGGTTTGATTGCGGTAACTGCAGATCTTCCAGGCAGAAATACATCAAGCGCTTGACTAGACGTCCTGTAGAGTCTGTAGATATTTGGCCCAGTTCACTTTTTTGCTGTTTGAATATGGGAAATGCATTATAAAAGGTGTTATTACTCTTTATTTTACTATTTGTCTTTTGTATTCCTGCTAGGATTAGTTTGCTTGGTAGGCATATGTCTAATGGAGGGATAAATATAGTATCTATTTCAACACACATACACACACACACACACACACACACACACACACACACACACACACACACTTGCATTTATGTCATAGTGGGGACCCTACATTGACTTTTACACAAAACAATACGTTCACTTCCCCTTCTCTTAGCCCCTCCCATTGAAATGCTGATGCATTAAACTGTGCTACACACACACACACACACACACACACACACACACACACACACACACACTCCATGGATTCACTTAATATACCTGAAGTTACACCGTTTCAGAAAGCACAATTACAGATGTAATGGGGACATTCCATCCATTAATTGCAGATATACACACTAAAAACTAAAAGGATGTGTTTGTGTGTAAGTTAAAGTACAGTATCCACCCTTGGGCTGAAGAGCAGTTACATATATTGCATGAGCCAGATCGGAGCAGAATGTCTTCTGGACCTGCCCTGGATTAAATTGGGCTGCTAATTGGGGGTTGTGCATATTATTTAAGTCTTGACTTTAATGTGGTTTTTGATGATGCTGCTGGAACGGCGCTTGCTTGAAGTTGTTGCCGTTGGCATTCGGCTGGGTGATGAGCTCTCTGATGCACAGGAAGAAAGCACTTTGAGATGAGGTGGAGACTGTGCAGACGTTCTTGTCAAGCTGGATTCGCTGTCCACCTTTATTACATTTGGTTCGATTTAACCGGATTTACACGGGACTTGTGTTATGTGTGAGCTAATGCTCAGACTCGAAAGAAAATGAAAGCTTACATCTTCTCCACCCTCCGTCGTTGGTGTGATAATGCTGTTATGAGAAGCTTCGTAAGCTTGTGCACACTAACACACACACACACACACACACACGCTATACTCTGCCATGGACTATAATTGTTCCTATTACATGCCTTCAATAACGATACGATAATAATACTTTTATTACAATAACGATATTATTACAGAAAAAACTCAGTAAAAACAAAAAGCAGTACACAACAAGGGATTTTTTTTAAAGTGAATTTTGTTTGTTGTACTGTAAAACATGAACTTTTAAGAGTTTGAAATGTGCAATGTGTTTATATTATTGCCCTTGTATTTGTCTTTGTTAAGAACTTGTACTGATTTATTTTAGCTGGATCTAGTCTAGCTTTTGAATGATGTCTCATGGCTTAGGTCTTCCTTACAAAGCATCATATTTTTCAACTTTTGGGTCCGTTAGAAGTATTACATATATTTGGTGCTGGTTTTTATTGTTGACTTGTTCGAGAGTGTAAGAAGTTGTTGTGTGTGTTTCTTCCGGGTCTCTGGATTTCTCCAACTCTTCTTAAGCACGTGTTCTGGACAAAGGGAGTCTAGAAATTGTACCGTGAGTCCAATTGGAATGAGATTTTAAATATTTTTTTTAAAATTTGTATTCTATTTTGATTGTAAATATTTAATTGTAAATATTGTAATTGAATTGTATTTTGATTTTAATTTGATATGTGTCTTGCTTTCTTGTCAAGTGGACATTTATTGTTATTCATTTTTTTTGTTACTGCACATGTACATTGAAATGAAATACACTCTACTGTAGGTGTAAGTAGAAGAAGTGGCAAGCGCAGATATGCGTTTACACTTCCATTACATAATTTACATGCCAAATGAGTAATTATGAGACGGAATGTACAGTAGAGTGGTAGTCAATAAAAAAACAGAATTACACGTGAAGTTTACATTTACAGGGCTATAAATATTAAATACTGTTACAGATTAATGTGCTGTTTATGTAATTTACAGGTTACTTGAACAGTTCGGGCTATGGATAAATCATATGGGGATGTGTGTGTGTGTGTGTGTGTGTGTGTTTAGATATACGTATGATGCAGAAATTTGTATTTAAATAAGCATTTGCACAATTAAAAAGCATTTGATGTTAATTAAAAAATACACTTCTTTTTTTAACTTTTTGTACTTAAAAAATAAATAAATAAATAAATAAAATAATTAGTGTCCAAATGTGTAGGAGACCGCATTTTAGATAGATTTTAGATTTTTGCACATAATTTTGAAATTGTTAAAAAGATAATAAGTGATTTTAATGACAACAGGTTACATAATGATAGATTAATAAAAACAAGTAAAAGTGTACTTTTTTTTGTACTGTATAAGTTGCAGATGTTGTTTCATTTATTATTCAAATATTTTTAATTGTTTAATTTAGTCTGTATTTCAACTCTCTGCTGTATGCATTTATATATTTGTTAAATTGGGTGCTCTATTCTGGCTGAGTTGATTTATTGAGATGTTTTTAAAACATTTCAATAACTAATGTGTTTGTACACATGTATTTGTTGGTGTGTGTGTGTGCGCGCGTCTCTGTATATCCAAATATTATCTTTCTAAATTTCCAAAATATGCCAACCGTAATTCTAGTGTCAAACTTATTGTATTTTTATAAGTATGTAACGCATCTATTCTTTTACTTAATTCATAAAGGAATAAAAAAGAACAGCTAGTAAAAAAGACTTCCCGACTCTGTACTTTTACCCTAAAGGTATATATGAAAAATATAAAAGTTGCTAAAAGTGCTAAAAATACGCTTTCAGTTGTACGCAAAAGTCGCATTTAAATCAAGCCGTAATGGCTGGCTTATTTACCGCACGGAAATGAACTCCTGGTTTATTTTCAGCGCTCCGCAGGTTGTTATGAAGTTATTTTCTCACACTGTGAAGAGCTCAGATGCATTATGCAGATTTCTCGATTAAAGCCATTCTCTCCCAGAGCATTGCAATTAACTCTGACCCGCCGCGTAACACCGGCATTCAAGACGCTCTCTCGGGAAATAGCTTCTAGATATAGTTTTGTGTAGATCTGTGGATTTAAATGAGACTATTTCATTCGACTATTAGCGAAACAATGCATTCTTAAGTTTGCGATTTGGCTTCACCATCCACTGGATGGCTTCTGAATTACTTTTGGTCGTTTCAGGCCTTTTTTTTTTTTCTTGATATTCATGAGTCGCTGCTTATGAGCGGTAGAAGTCTGGCGCTATTGATTCCAGGCGCTTTTTCCACATCGCATTTGCATGGCTAAAACCCCGGGGGCTGATGAAAACTATCGGAGAGTGTCAGATTTTCAAAGCAAACATGGAGAATATAGGTATTGATCCGCTCTTCTCCAGGCTTTTATCGGAGAGTAGCTTAATACCACGACAGGAATAAAAGACTTGGAGGATGAGAAAAAGACCAGAAAGAGCCATTAGACGGCGGTTTGTGAGCCGCATCTGATTTATCTCCATTCTCCCAGGAGAGGGATCCGTGCCGGCGTAAAACTAGACGGATAACTATGATCCATGCTCATTTGATGGCATTCATTCCCAAAGTCATTGCCGCCTTCCGTTCTCAACGTACGCCGTTTTGGTCATGCATGCATAATCGCGTAAGATCTCACGCTTGGTGGCAAACACACCTACCGCGGGAATATTGGCCCGGCACCTCATGATGTCACATCTGTATCGCTGATTAGTGTCAATTGAAAAGCTACTCCAGTTAACAGCTTGGAATTATGTTGACAGTTTAGTGGAAAAAAATTTGTATTTTTGTTTGTTTGCGTGTGTGTGAGAGAGAGAGAGAGGGAGAGGCAAAATTTGGGATGGAAAGAGGGTGAGATAGACAGATAGAAAAAGAGGGAGAGAGGCGATATTGGGACGGAGATAGGGTGAGATAGGAAACTAGAAAGAGCGGAGAGAGAGGCAAAATTGGGATGGAAACAGGGTGAATAGACAGATATAAAGAGGGGGAGAGCGAGGCAATGTTTGGATAGAAAGAGGGTGAGATAAACAACTTGTAAGAGTGGGAGAGAGAGATGGAGGAAGAAGCAAGAGGGGAATGGAGGAAGAGAGAGAAAGAAAAAGGAGAGGGTTGTCTGAAGAAAACGTGGATGAAGAACAAAGAAAGAAAAAAAATAGAGGTAGATGGAGAAAAAAGGAAAGAATTTTGAGTAAATAGTTAAGTATTGTGCAATTGTGATAGAAAGAAAAAAAGAAAGAATAAAAAAAGAAAGAAAGAAGGAAAGAAAAAAAGAATTTTGGAGTTGATAGACAGAAAAAGGAGACAGGAATATAGACTTGACCTGCAAGGAATATAAATAGAGAGAGGGAGAAATAGAATAATAGATAGACTGCTAGAATAATTGAGAAAGATAGAAATTAAAAAGGAAAGAAATAATTGTGGAATTGACAGACAGAAAAAAGACAGAAAGGGTTCAAAGAACAGATTGAAAATTATATAATAATATAGAGTTTGCTTGAAAAAATGAGAAAGAAAGAAAGAAATATGGATAGAAAGACAAAAAAAAAGTCATTTAAGTACTGTATAGCTTAAAATACTAAAATATAAAACATTTGTTTTGGGGGTTAAAGAGAGAAAAAAAAACATACAGAGAAAGAGACAACGAAAGATGAGATATTTATTGAGAAATAGTTTTGTTAAAGCAACAGATGGACAGACATACAGAGAGACAGAAAACAGAAAGACAACATTGGAGCTTCAACTTTGCACAAAGAGAGAAAAACAGAACCAACCTTTAATAATCCATGCCACATCTGGAGCCTTTATTACCGCAGCATAAAGGCAGGACATTCCGAGAGACTTCCTTCAGTGCATCATTGTCATTTTTATTGGTTTGAGCATTGTGTCAGGTGGTGTTATGCACGGTTAATCAATCAATTTACCACAGGCCTTCTGTTTGTAAAGCAGAAATGTGTTGATTTGAAGAGCGAGGATCTCCACGCCTGATATTGTGCATCATCTGTTTTGATTTCCTGTGTGGATAAGATTGATGAATGCGGGCGGATGCTTGGCAGGCCAATTCCCCCACTGCTCCATCCATCCTCAAAGGTTCAGCTTCTGGATGCTGCCATTCAGAAATCCAGGTGTTTTTGTTTTCTTCACGGAGCAGCGAGAAGATGAGAAAGATGCTGGACAGGAGGTGGATGTGAACCACGACTTGGTGGAGCTTGACTGATGCGGCTGGCTCAACAACTGCCTATAAGTCTGGTCATTCTGGCCTTTACTCTTTTGGCTGGGATGCGATTTCAAAACAAAATAAATTAATACCGTATTTATTTGCTTAAGAATTAGTGCTCAAAGTGTGTGTGTGTGGGGGGGGGGGCTTATTTGTGAGGTTTATTAATTTAAAATACTTTACTCAGAACAGCAGATCTTTCACCCTTGCTCACAAAAATAAACAGAGACACGGACACGGTAATTACATTAACATTTATTGTATTAAATACATTTTAAAAACTGGTGATTACTGGTAAAACTGGAAATCAGGAAAAACTACCGTTATAATACAATATAAATTACAATGTATCAGTTCAGCAGAAAGTCGTTGAGTTTGCTAAAGGAAGTTTCGACTGGGCGTTCGATGTCAACGATAAAACGCTCTTCCTCTTCTTTGGCTAACGGTCTGGGTTTGGAGAATGAAGGAAGAAAAACGACGTTTCTAGCTTTTGTAAAGGCCGGAACTGTGTGTGTGTGTGT
>MU204349.1:9521505-9542172 GCA_017309775.1 Paedocypris sp. Pulau Singkep
CTCTCTCTCTCCCTCTCTCTCTCTCTCTCTCTCTCTCTCTCTATAGAGTGTGCAAGCTCTCACTCGCAGAGATTGAAATAGTGAGTCTGTGATTAGACAGCCTGTGATTACTATGATCCAGGTCTGATTAAAAGTGAACTTTTTCGTGCCTAGTCCGTGGGAAAATGATTACCGTATTTACGTGAATATAAGCACCCCCTTTTTTTTCTTCGAATTTTCAACGCTCAAAAATATGCGTGTAAATACTGTAGAAGGCCCCATTTTTTTCTGTATTCAAGTGAGGAACAATCACAAATAAACGGAAACACGTCCCTTTCTGCAGCGGCACGTGTGTGTGTCTATATAATGTTAAATAATAGTCCGTAAGCAGACATGCCCACAGCATAAGCTTTTATTGGCTCAAAACAGAAATAAAGAAACATTAGACACACCGTGACACTTAACAGAGACAAAATAACATTGGAAGAAGTAAGATTAAACTAAATACAGTACAATATTTTTAGCGCAACCGGCTACAAACGAGTTTAATGTGTCATCGCAGAAAGAGTCGAAACGGTCGAAAGAACACAGGAACAGACACAATTAAAACGCTCGGTCGCTGCACAGGGGATAATAATCCTTCCTCTTCACACGATGTTGGATAAGCAGAGAGCTTGAAACAATTGCTCTGCGCATGTGCAGAGTCTGAATGGAGCAAAGGATCTTGGGAACAAAAAAAAAACAAAATAGGAAATGTGATTTATGAATTGGCAACAAAACGTGTAGAGCCAAAAACGTGAAATCAAGGGCATCAGTTCATGCAAATGTCTAAAGTCTAAATTTATCTAAAAGTAAAAAAAAAAGTCATTTAAATGTTGCCATGACAGCTCTGCGTCAAAGTTCCATCCTGCTTGGAGCCGGGCCTGGGCTCAGTACTGATTCTGAATCCTTTTGAGAAAAGTGGTAATGGCATCCCATGGATCCCAGGCCCATGTGTCTGCTGCTCCACATAGGTCAAGGTTTTGAAGGTCTGCTTTATGTTCAGCTTGGTATTTTTCATGTATTTTAGAGTGGTGCCATGACCCAGATGAGATCCGCTTTGGCTGCTTTGCCCGTGGCCATTGCTTTCAAGTGCATTATTAGCACACCATAGCAATGGGCACGGCAGCCACACCAGGCCAGGCACCAGGCGTCTGCAGGCAGGCTGGTGGTCCCAGAATACTGACAGGAGAGGAGTGTCCTGCTGTTTTTTTTTTTTGTAAAGGAGGTCAAGTCTTCTTTAAGGTAAAAGGAATGGTTCAGAAAACCCATTGAATCAGATTAGTGCCAAAAATATCAAACCCTAAAGTCGTAAGAAACAAACAAAAATTCTTCACATTTTACTTTATATTTGTTTTTATTCGCTTGCAAGTATGTCTGTTTTTTTAATTTTCCACAATATTCACATTTTTTCGCTTCAGATTTTTAAATTTTTTTTTTTCGTTTAGATTCCTGGCTCAAGTTTTACGTGGGGGCGGCCCTTACTCTGATTGGCTGGTGAGCAGCAATGATGGGGTTCGATACTTTTATTAAATGTTTTTTTTTTTTTTTTTGACAATGAAAAAAAGTGATTTTGAATTTTTTTGAATACATTTTACTATTACAGTATTTTAATCTATTTTTAACAAAAAAAATTTCCAAAAACTGTTTCCACAGTTTTTGTGTGTATGTATTTTACAATACAATTTTACTGTTTTTGATGTGAAAAAATACATTTACATCTTCTGAAGTGGATCTATAACACAGACCAAACATCCCTCAAATATCACGAATACTCACCTACAGCGTTATAGAAGGACGTTAACACATTCACGTAGACTTTCATCATAATAATAAATCCCCACACATCCCGAGCTCATATCATAAATCCCTACACACATCGGAACAGCATCCAGATCTTGTGTGTGTGCAAAAAATAAATCAACTGATGAAAGAGAACAATGAGAATGGCTTGTGAGAGTAACCACACACTGCATGTAGCAGCAATACAAACACTTTTGGCTTATGACATAAGAGTCAAGACCCTCCTTAAATTCTATACTGATCTGATTGGTTGATGAGGTACCAGGCTCATTTGGACTGATTTTGATTTAGCTGTGAAAGTTGCGTATTTGATGACTTCACTGGAAGTTACACCAGTTGATCAAACAACAAGATTTCTGTCAGTGGCACTTTTACATTTTTCTGGAATATTGATAGCAAGACTTCTTAAATAATGGAAAATGAAAAAGTGCTATGCAAATAAACTTGAACTTCTTAGTTTCATCTGAAACTGGTTTTGTCTTGAAATCAGAAAGCCTAGTCACTCTTTGTCTAGTCAGAAAGCCACGGACTAGCGTCATTTTATGTGTAACGCAAATTGTGAGAACGTGTCTGCTTTCTAATTGTATCTTCCCAGGACAAACTTAGCTATAAAAACCAATATATAAAAAACCAAAAGCTATAAACCAATTAGAAGAAGCGATTGCTGAGCGTATCGAGGTATTTCTAGACCTTGAAATAGAGGGTGAGTTCAGCCATTGTCTCCCCAGAGTTTTCCGATGCTCTTTACACCCGACCGGTCGGCCAAAACAGCCAGTCATAATTAAAGACCAGCTTCCTGTTTAATCCGTCTGGCCTCTGGAGCCCCGCCCAGCTGCTGTTGGGGATGTTAGCGTGCAGCTGTGAAGCCCACCACACCTACAGCATCCCACGGGTACCAGACATGCCGCCTGCATCTAAACAACCTCCGGAGCCCTTTGCGCACCTGTTTACCCACTATCAATCACAATCTCTTTGATGTGCGATTCGCATTGGCGAGTTCCACCAGACTGTTTGCATTTTAATCTAGTCGGTTGCGGTTGCCGTGGAGATCCATCCCGCCTCCTCGCCACTATCTTCCCAGAGACTCTCCAGGGAGGAATCATTTCTGCTCGCCAGTAACCCAGACTAATTAATAGATGGTGTTAATTTAACTTTTGCAGCATTTAAACATAGTATTTGCTATTCTGCAGTCGCCGATGAAAGATTTATCACCTGCTGGAGTAAGTCCAGCGTGAACAGCAACTTACGCAGCTCTGAGGAAGTGATAGACGGCCGGCTTGCTGTATCGGATCCAATAATTACTTTGATCCGGTGTGGATGCGGAACCGCAGGGGATCTTGCATGGTCAGCAATAGCTTGCGGACAATTCTTGCTTTTTTTCATTTCTGTTTTGTTTTTTTTTGTTTTTTTAAGTAGTTTCAACTCTTGTGTAGTTGTATCTGGTTCTGCAACCCGAGTAACTCAAGTAAAATCATAGATAATCCGTGGATATAAATATAAAATAACCTTGACTTTAGACTTTAGCAATTTGACACTAACTTAATTTTTTTTTGTTTAATTTACTTCGCAGTAAACCTCGCATCTTTACTTTTGTGTCAAATTGTTAATTTCATGTTAATGTATGCATTGTTTATTTACTTAATTTTTTGAAGTATATTAAGGTTAGATACAGTAATCCCTCATTTATCACGGTAAATTCGTTCCAAGACCGACCGCAATAGGTGAAAATCCGCGAGGTAGAGGCACATCATTTACTTATTTATTTAACACCTTTTCAGACTTTTAAATCACTTTTTATGTATATAATACATAAATTCTATTCTGCCCTGTATTTTGTTTCATGTTACTAAATATGCAAAAAAAAAAATACACAAGACAAATTGAGCAGTTGACAGAGACACGGTGGAGGCGGAGCTTAGAGACCTATAAAACTTTTGTTTTCTCAATTTTCTCACAAGTTCAAATCTCAATTTTATCACTGTCTACACTTTCAATAGTTTTGACTAGACTCATGTTTAAAATGTTTTTCTGTAACGGGCTCACGACATCTGCAATAAATTAACATTTTAATCAGAAAATTATTATTTATTATTATTATTATTATTATTATTATTATTATTATTATTATTATTATTATTATTAATATTATCATCATTATTATTATTGAATATCCTCTTAAGTAACAAATGGATTTCTTGAACCCCTTCGAAAAACTATCCAAAAAAAGTATTGAGCAGATCCACATGTATGATTAATATCTACAATAAATCATTAAACGTCAGCTGCCTGTACAGATGGTATGTGTCAATCAAAGCAGACGAATTAGCATTTATAAAAAAACATCTGTCTTTTTCCAACTAGGACTCAGGTAAGACGTCTGCGATCCACACTCGGCTGAAAAGCTATACTTTACCTCTCCCCTCCGCTGATTGCTTAACAAAGAACGAGAATGTTCTTTATATTAAGGAACATTTTCCTAATAGCCAAATTACATCCTGTTAACAAATCGCTTTCCAGCTGGATAAGAGCCAAAGACTCTTATTAAGAGCGAGATTGCATTAAATCCAGGTCTACAAAGTTTAATTCTGTAATGATTTGCCCTTCCTGTGTGTCCTCCTGCTTATCTGTCTGTCTGTCTGTCTGTCTGTCTGTCTGTCTGTCTGTCTGTCTGCCAAAGAGTTTCAGACTATAATATCTACTGTCTGTCTGTCTGATCATCGTCTGTCCAGTACAGTTTCAGGATGCGATTTTGAAGGTGAGAAGAACCTTCTGCCATCAGGCTTTATTGGAGAAGAACTTGAGCTTGACAGCTGTAGCTTCTGGCTTTGGTCTTCAGAGAAAGACACTTTTTTTTTAGTTCTGAGGTCACAGCAGATGTTTTCAAGCTGGTGCTCAGGACGGAGATAAACCTAAACACCGCAATCATTGACTTCCATGATTGGATAATTATTTATGATGATCTCACCGTGTACTCAAGCACCAGGCATGACACATCTCGCGTGGCTTGAATCCGGTAGCAACATGGTGCACGCTTATTTAGAAGAAAGAAAAATATTCCTCGAATAAAATTTATTCAAGGAATTCTATGCCTTGCTAGTTTTTTGTGTTCAGTTTTATTTTTTTGTCAAGCACAGATTAATTCATCTATTTATTTGTTTGCTTGTTTGTTAGTGTATTAGTAGAAGTAGTAGTAGTAGTAGTATTAATTCATCATTTAAAACAAATAAATGTATTATTGTTTATTTATTCAGTCATTTTGCAATTAATTAAATCATTAATTTGATTGCAATTTGCGTGTTTTTATTGTAATCTTTTTTTTTCTAATTGGTAATACTACAAGTATTTTTAGTTAACTGTTCATGTTATTAGATTGGTTTATTTAGTCATTCATTATTTTAAAAAGCACATGTATTATTGTTTGTTTATTTATTTAGTCATTTAACAATTAATTGAATTAATTATTTGAATGCATTTTGTGTATTTTTATTGTATTCATTTTATTATTATTTTAGTAATAGTTAATAATTAATTACTATTTATTTTTTGTAGGTCATTGGTTGATCTTTTTTTTATTCAAATTTTTTGCCATCTTGGTATGTATGCATCTTCTAATTCGATAAATCAAAGTACGTATATAGTGTGCGTATGTATTCTGCACATGATATTTGACTATTCATGTGTTGCGTTCTGCTGTCGTCTCACTTCATGAATAGTCAAATCCTGTGACCCTGGTCAAGCGCGGGAGCTTTTAACGACCTTTAGCATCCATCACGTTTGGCAATTCTCCGAAACTGTACATATTTGCAATTCAAATCAGATTAGACGTCGAATTGACAAGAAATGCAGCTTTGATGGATTGGCTCATGTCTCCATCTCATTGTTTTGATGAAGATTTTGTTAATGTCACCATGGTAACCGGGCAGAGAAACGTGTTCATCTTCAGACGAGGGAAAGAAAGATCACAGTTTGTTTCCCCCGGCGTTAGTATGCAAGAGGGGGACGCGCTATCTACAGAAAGGTTAATAGAACTTTCTTCAAGATTCACTGTAAAGGATAAGAACCAGGACCACAAGTGCGTCTTTGTCTTTCTGAAACGTTCCCCATCATTTATATGACACTTAAAGGCGTCTTTTTACATTATAACTACCGTATTTACTAGGGATGCACCGAAATGAAAATTCTTGGCCGAAAGCGAAAACCGAAAAAGAGGAAAGCCTGGCCGAAAATTTGGTACATCCCTAGTATTTACGCAAATATAAGCCCTCGTTTTTTTTCAATTTCAGTGGCTCAAAAACTTGCAGGGTGCCTATAATCGCCGATTTCAAATATTCGCATGCATATAAGTGCTCATTTTTTTAAATAATGGTTTTGGAGGCAGACGTGCATATGAGTTTTTATAATCAAAGACACATCACGACAATTAACAGGGACAAAAAACAATCATTAATATTTTTACAGGCCATATTCCGGTAGATCGCCATGCTAAAGGCTAACGGCTAGCGCTTGAAAACGAGACGAGCAGCTGCAAAAGCTTTGGAGCAAATAGAAAACAGTTCAAAACGAAGAACACTGGAGTCCAACACAATCCATTCGCTCTGTCTGCTACACAGAGAAAAACGTGACTGTTCTAATATTTACGTCTAACAATAACGGAGTTCAGTCAGCTTTACGCTATGCTCTTTTAGCGCAAAGGCTCATGGGAACCATTGAGCAGCAAAGCATGATGGGAGGTATAGTTTCGACTGCTAGAATAGATTATTGTTGTATTATTTTGAAGTAAAACAACATTGAAGTGATACAAGTCACAAGTGAGGTTTGTTGAATAAAAAACAAAATTGTATTTTGAAGAGAAAATGTACGTAATTTAGCCCGGAAAAAATAATAATGGTTTTTTTTGTGTTTGAAAAATCAGGGGGTGCATATATTTGCATAATACGGTAATTATTCTATCCAAGCGAGACATGAGGTGCTAGCGCTGTGGGTGTCTCTCCTCACTGTTAGCTAATGGCTAGAGACACGTGACGTGGTTGCGTCCAGGGCTGGAGGTTTAGTGAACATAAACTGGCCGGTCTTTGTGTGGCTCCTGCTGCCAGGCCCAGTGGCTCTGGAGGATATGACTTTGCAGTGTGATGGGCTGATGGTGTTTAAGGAAATGAGTTCGCAGTTGGCAGAGAGTCCACATAAATCAAAGAGCGAGTGAGTAATTGGGCTGTGGATTGAAACCTTAGTGGCCATCGCCACAGGTAGGCTGTGACATTGGGCTTGGCAACTGCTGTAAATCACCCCAACACAAAGTAAACAGCAGGAATGGCAGAATTTTGCATGCTGTTTATTCGATTTTGTTTCACTGACAAACACCTTGGATTCATTCTGCCATTTATTTTAGAATAGAAATGAAAGTGCCAGTTTTTGTTGTTTGCTTTTTGTATGATAAAATTGCCAGTACAACATTTGAATATTGTATTTCAATGTTAATATTGTCTTTTTACGATTAGGTTTCTTTTGTAGGTTTTCGGTATCAACAAAATTATCTTGTCAGTTTGACCAATATTGAAATTCAACAGTATCGAAAAATATTTTCTTGATTGCTCACAAATAATTAGCTGATTGCTCAAAATAAATGCAAATTTACTAAATTGAATACATTACTGTTAACAGTTCAATGATTTACAATAAAGCTTTTCAGGTACATGAAAAAGTGTGAAAACTACTGAGAATTTTTAGGAGTTTTTTGTTCCTAAAATTCTTCTTCTTAAAACCTTTTTTGGTGTAGGAATCTCTCTCTCTCTATCTCTCTCTCTCTCTCTCTCTCTCTCTTTCTCTCTGAACAAGAGAGGAAAGACTTGGGTTGTGACCACTTCTTTTCACTGTTATTTCCCTCTCTTTTGAGAGAGAGAGAACTTTGAAGAGAAGTGGTCATAACCCAAGTCTTTCATATTTCTCTCTGGACATTTGCCAGCATAAGTGTTTTTGGTTGATGAGGCATTTAGAACAAAATAGGTGAAAATGTGATAAGGTTCTGATTTGTCTCACTGCAATTTTCCACTGGTGCCACCACAGGGAGAAGGATGAGCAGAGGTCATTCCTTTTCATCTAATAAGCGTTCTGGCTGTATCGGCGTGTGTTTTTGACAGCGTGATGTGTTTCAGGTTGGGGACTTTGGAATTCAGATTAACATCCCTTGAAACTTTATTTTTTTTTCATCCTTCTGACCTTGATTTTTTTTTTCCTGGTATTTGCTGTCACTAGCTTTTAAAGTAGGACTTATCGCTCCTTCGCTCCATGTTCTCGTCTTACACCTTTGAAGCCCTATGGGAGAAGGCTTGAGCACACCTGTCTCTCCTCTGTCCTAACCTTCTGAAATCTCCACATGAATAATAAATGCAGCGTTTCGCACATGCTTGCCGGCCCCGAGGAGCCCGTCTTTGTCATCTCGTCCCTTTGTTGTGGCCTCTGACTCCTGCAGATCTCGGGCTTCTGATGGGCTTCACCTTTGAGTTATTCATATACTGAACATGTCAGGACTTGATCCACATCGTATCTGGATTTTTTTTTTTCGGGAAGTGTTTTTTTCCCCCCACTGCTGCAGTGAAAAGTTTCAGTAGAAAGTTGAGCAGCTGAACTTTTGTTTTTCTTTACTTAACAGTCGAAATGTGGCCGACAACTTGATCTACAGTAGGTGACATTTTTATACTGGCTCGAGCTTGAAGGGATATAAATCTTATTGTTTTTTCTTTTATTTGTACTTTCTCTACCTCTGTTGAAGAAAAGTCTACCTCTGTTGCTCTTAAATTGTGAGTAGTGTAGACAAGTTATCACATACATTACGTCTTTCTGTGACTAACGACAAAGAAACCTCGGTTTTCATTAGCTCACAATCATTTAGACTTTTATAATACTGTAGTGTTTCACCCAAAAATCAAACTGGTCCGTGTTTTTTTGTCTTTTTGAAAAGATACCACTTTCAGTTGAAACTATTGCATCTCATTATTACCAAGTCTAATAAAAATTAAGTCTAACTAATAATTAGGTCTAGTAAAACATGAACAAAAAAGTGTTTTAAAGTGACAATAATACAGTATATTTAACCTCTAATAGAAGGCTACCTTTTTGAAGAGTTGCAAATAGATCACCATGGCCTTCTATTTGAAGTTTTACGGTATATTATGTCTAGATAATATGACTTCCACAGCTGGGTAAATCCTCTTATCACAAATCAGAGCAATTGGACCATCAGAACTGATCCAAACAGTTAATTTCTTCATCAACCAATTAGATCATTAGCCAAATAGATTCTAAAGTAGAATTAATTATCATGAGCAAGAAATTGACATGTTTTTGTTGTCGTTACTATCAACAAATTGTCACAAATACTATAAGGCTAATTAGAAATGTCATGAATTTTATATTTCTAAAGATGTCTATCTTCAGCTTCAACATTTTGTCCAGATTTTGTGAATTCTTGGAGAATATTACATTTCTAGTATCTGCAGTATTTTCTTTTCGTCTTTTTATTTATTTAAACATAAGTGTGTGTGTGAGTGTGTTACCAAAACCATGCATGAGTTTCATTCACATCTAGTTAAAACCATCTGTATACATCTTTGGTTTCTTATATGTTGCTTTCATCCTTGACCCATCCAACGAAGGTCATGCTCCCCTGACAAGTCCTGATTCAGACCCCTCACCCTGGCTAGTGCGAGCCCACTGTCTACGGAAGAAGAAAACAAGCTGACACGGTTAAGCTGCTGACCTCCACTTTGACTTTGCTTTCCAGACATGTCAGGTAGCTTCACCACATCCCAATCATTTACCTGACAAGACTGAGCAGAACATCTCTGTCTCTCCATCAAACATTCCAGTCAGGTTCCGAACGACTTGAGAGCACGAGGGGGAATTATTTAAAATCTATGAAACATGAATACTTGAGAGGATTTTTAATAGACTGCAAGGGTCTTCGCCGACCACGTGTCGGGCGGCGGAGATTAAGGGGAGTGTCTTATTCCCACCTTCAGAAATGGAGGGCAAAGAGACTGTGATTAGTTTCAATTACTGAGGTAATCCTATTCCAGCCCGATGGCAAGGGAGATGGATGTGCTCCTGTGTTTATGTAGTTGGGGACAAAGCAAGGAGCAGGTACGACGCTAAAGGGAATCATGTTGAGGCTTGTGAATGTCACATCGGATGACATCAATATGAGCAGGAACCACGAGGATTCAAAGGCATCTTCATATCCTACTAATACCAACCTGTACACCACCGATCAAAAGTTTGGGGTCACTTTGAAATGTCCTTATTTTTGAAGGAAAAGCACTGTTTTTGTCCATGAGAATGACGGTAAACTAATCATAAATACACTCTATACATTGCTAATGTGGTAAATAACTATTCTAGCTGTAAATTTCTGGTTTTTGGTGCAATATCTTCATAAGTGTGTAGAGGAACATTTCCAGCAACTGTCAATCCGGTGTTTTAATGGTACAATGTGTTTGCTAATTGAGTCAGAAGGATAATGGATGGTTGTAAAACTCTTGTTTGATCATGTTAGCACTGCTGGAAACTGTTTAGCTGGTTAAAGAAGCTATTAAACTGACCTTCCTTTCAGCAGGTGGAGAATCTGAAGCATCACATTTGTGGAGTCAATAAAACGCTCAAAATGGCCGGAAAAAGAGAACTTTCAACATGGTGAAAATAGAGAATAAAGAGGGACTCTTCATGGAACACACAAAATTATCTAGGTGACCCCAAACTTTTGAACGGTAGTGTATGTAATGCTGATTTTTTAAAATAATGTTCTTTCAATCCACCATTACCACATAATGCTTTTAAATGTTGGAGACTGACACCAGTGAGTCGTTTTTTTTTTAGGTTTTTGTTTTCCTAGTTACTGTTGCCTTTCTACTTGCTCACCGGTCATGTTAAAACAAAAATAGATTGTTTTGTTTATGCCACACTGAGGCTTTGAAGTGATCAACTTTGATAAGTGCTTAATATATCATTGGGGTTTCCAATGCCATTGTGAAATCAAGTTAGGTTTTTACTATTATTACTTTACTTTGCAGAAAGAGAGTTGTTAGAAGAAAAATTGTGTTTACTTATGGCTTAATCTGATATCATGTGATAATCTTGTTAATTGCCCCGCACTCAGTTTATTTGATTTGAATAGATTGAAAAACTTAAATGTAAATGATCATTCCATGATAAAAAAACAAACCAGCATCATAGGAATGTGTTGGAGACGGTGAAGTAAATTGACTTTGTAGTATCTCTTATTGCCTCTCTTATAGGCAACATTTACTCTCCAGTACTCCACTACATTTGAATGGACACTTACTGCTACTTGTTACATTGTGATTGTGCGTGACAAGTCGGCATTTTTCTACCGATTAATTTCTTGGTGAGGTGATTAATAACTGGATGGATTAATACTGAATGTGAATGAGCGGTTGTACTTTTTTGCACAATCGAGTTTGACTGAGACCCCCTTTTATTCAATTAAGTGAAACAATTAAGTGTGAAATTTCATTTCTATATTAGGAAAACTAGATTTCTTAATATTTTTTTTAGCTTAAATTCAGTACGGGTAAAATATTCAATCTCCTAATAAAACTCGATATTTTGCGACTTTTACCCAAGTCTTCTTGGAATTGATGACTTAAGTCATTTTTTTTACAGTATTCTCACTTTTTTCAGGAACTCTTTACACCTCTGGATTGAGTGTATATAGCACGTAATTAAAAATTGCCGTGGTACAAATCACATATTTTTTAAAGCTATATACTGTAATGATAAAATACTCACCAAATATCAAATAAATCATCAAATGTATTTTTTTCTATGCAAACACATTTAACCCTGAAATTTCTACTTGTAGCTATATTTTGAACTTTAAATGAACTTTTATCACCTCTTTGCATGCTTTTGCAATTACGTATTTGACTCTTTTATCGCAAAGAAATCCTCACACCGGCCTAAACCGGTAACCTGTGTTGCGATGGATGGCTTTTTTATAGATCGCACTTAGCAAGACGCATTCATCAGAGCGAGTCTGTTCGCTTGAAGCTCTGCCATTTCAATCAGCCAGGCTGTTGTTTTCTTTCGGCAGACGGAACATGTCTGTCCGTTTGCCACATGTGTTTCATCCCACTTCTAATTGGCCCGGATTCAGTCTTCACCGGTTTTCCCTCAATTAATTCACACTACTCTCTCTGGGCGTTTTTTTTTTTAAATGAGCGAAAGGTGGGGATTAGAGGATGAGCGTGCATATTCATGACGGCTCGCCTGAGATGTGTTGTATTGTGTATTATATGAATATGAAGCAGGTTTCAGTGGGTGGAGGGTTTAGATTCTGTCTTTATCACTGCAGAAACTGCCGAGTGGTTTGTGTCAAGCTATATCATACGAGCGGCTAAACGCGCAATTACACACACATACACACACACACTCACACGTCATGAGTTGTACATGTTAAATTACCGTATATTTGGTATATAATTTCAATATACGCAAATGACTCTAAATGCACTTTTTGTCATTTTATTTCATTTAATTCAAGTTGTATTAGAGTTTCAATCCCAAAGGGTTGTTGAACCTTATTGAAACCGTTTCTGTGGTCTTGTCTTTTAGACAGGAAGTGAGTAAATAATCAAATGTACTTTGGTAGCTCCCAAACACTTTGGTACAGTGAAGGTATATTATTTTTAGGTATATTAGGAATATTATTTTATTCTGAGGGTGAATAATAATGAAGCATTAATCGCTGAAGTTATTAACTCATGATGGTTATAGTATACAATTTTTTTATCAGTTTTATTAAACCAGTCTATTGTTTTTTGGATTTTGTAAATTGACCCGTTGTGTCCTTTGTTCTGCTTAAAATGGGGGTAAACATTAAGAGAAAATAACATTAAGAAAAAATAACTCTTAAGAGCGACAGATTTAAGCCTGAAGAAATGAGATGATCAGAACCGGTCCAAACAAATCTTCTGCCTTTCTGGTCTGCTTTTGATATATTTAATCATTTTGCTAAGAAACAACATCCACAATAAATAATCCCGTAAAAAGGCAGAGGTTGTTCCAAACGCTCTTCTTTGCTTCTACTTCCAGTCACACTTTCACCAACATCATGGTGAGTAGAAACGGTTAGGTTAAGATTTTAAAATGAAGGTTTTTCATTGGCCTACAAAAACTAGCTCATTCCATTAGGTTTGAAGAAAAGACATGAAGGCAGCTTTATTTATTTCCACTCAATGACTTGAGTGAAACGAAGATGGACAAACACGACAAATTGCAAACATAGACTATGTGAGTATGTAAGGTCACTACAGTTTCTTTCTATTGTGGATTTGCAAGCGCATAAGCGTCATGAAGCGACGTCAATGCACACTGCAGTTAAACACCTCGCTGCAGAAGCAGAGCAGAGAGGCTGTGGACTAATGCAACGCCAGCGCCATCGATTATGACACGAAAGAGCTCTCAGGGGTAGCAATGGTCAGGCTATTTGTTTGACAGGAGAAGACTGCAGGGGAGTCAATTACAGGAGATGTTCACTTGCTCATACAATCTAGTCGAGCTGGAGGAAATTTGAAAGAAATGCATGGAACTTCCACTTCGGCGCGACCTCTTGACCTCCCAGAGGCCCAATAGTGGGTCATTGATTGTCAGATTGAGTGAGTGAAAGGTCGTGGTCTATTCGTTCGAGGTCATGGGTGCCTTGAGTTAAATTGATTTCAGAAAGATATATTCACCTAGTAAAAATGTTTAGCCGTCGTTTCAGTTTGAAAGCGCCTTTTTTCATTCAAAGGATCTTCAGACAAATCCACTTCCTGTTCCAGTAGAGGATCAGAAAACCAACGTTGCCCTCAAGTTTGATAATAACGGGCTTTGAATTATCTTCAATAAGTTTTGGAATTGAGCAAAATTGTGTATTATTTATATGTGGACCATCAGAGAAAATGTTATCAAATACATTGTATATTGCAAAGTGCTTTCTTTAAGAGTTTGAATAGATTTTATAGAATAATTCATCTTAATAACACCTTCCATTTTTGAGTCAGATTTTGAACGAGCAAATTTCAACCAATCACAGCGGGACACAGATATACACATTTCCATTCTCACTCATATCTTGATATCTTCATGTGGGCAATTGAAAACTCCAATTCTCATGATTGTATAATTTCTTGGATATGAGAGGAATATGGAGACCCAAAGAAACCCAGGTGAGCACAAAATGGTCAAGAGTCAAACTCAAATAGGTTTTTTGCCCACTCCACTACCCACCACAACAGATGGCAGCTAAATTTATTTGTAATATTTATGGTAAAAAATTAAACATAGATTTATTCATCCATTCCAACTTCATATTTTCCCAACAGGACTTACTGTAAAAAGCAAATGTGTCTCTCGTTGAATGTTCCGAATTCTCTCTTTACTGGTTCTTGCTGGCCTGTAAGTGCTTTAGAATAACAGGCAGAATTTAAAGAGAAAATGGAAATTGAAGTTATTCCACTTTGATTTTAAATTAAAGACATTTACTCCAGCGTGTCAAGCTTCCATCGATATCCTCTGCAACCCCACTTTTAATCGAAACTGCTCTCAAATGTGTGCAGAAGCAACCAATGTCTGTCTGATGAGTGAGCCGCTGATTATTACATCTTGATCATTATTTTGGCTTTTTCTATTTCTCTTTTTAAGAGTTTTACTGCTCAAACTAAAGTTAAAAGTCTTCAGTTTCTTGCTCAACAACATGCAATTGGTCTTTTAATTGGAACAATGTTAAGTTTTTTTTTTTATCGAGTGCAGTCTTGCATCACTATTGTGCAAGATGAGGGATTTGGTAAACGTACACGTGTTGACACACACACACACACACACACACACACACACACACACACACATAACTACATTCTATTTTGCTTCCTGTTTCTTATCTCTCTCTCTCTCTCTCTCTCTCTCCATAGCACAAACACACACAGAACGCAATGAGGAGATTCCTATTGTATTCAAAGTAATTGATTTTTATCTCCTCACATGGGCAATAAGTTCTCAATGTCATGGCTAATTATTGCGCCGCTCTGGTGCCAGCCAAGCACAGCAAAAAGCCACTAGAGTTAACAATTTACCTTTGGATGCATTATTTTCGATTTAGCCATGTCTGAGGTGAGCTGCCTCCTTCTCCGAATCTCGGCGTCTCGTGTTTGACTTGCTCGCCCGCAGGCAATGGCTCCATTATTGGAAAATAAGCCTGAACTGCCATATTAAAACCAAGCCTGTCCCTGTCACTCGTAGTACAAGGCTACACGATACACTTGCCTGCAGTAATATCCAATTTAAATGCTTGCAGGTGGCACAGCAAATGGACGCCCATTTCCCCATCACTTATTTGTTGTCCACAGAGGCCCGTGTTTGTTTTAGCTTCAATGTTCTGAGGAGAGAGATATTAAAAGAGTGTTTTTTTTTTACCTCTTGTCGTTCCATTTTGGAGGTGTGAAGCCAGAATAATTACCACTGCTTATTGGATTAACTGACATGATCTGAATTTTTTCATCCCGGTTGTTTTATGTCTGAAAAATCTTTTGAGTGTAAAGGCAAGGCTTAATCTAGCTATGCAACAAACCCCCAAACCGACCATTTATTATCGAACCAACTAACTTACTAACTGTAATGCCCGTGAACACAAGCATGACCGAGAACTCCATCTTCCACAATCCTTGCCACACCATTTATATGGAGAGCAAAGAGTGACAAGGAATGGACGAGGCATCAGTTGAACGTTTAAGCTTAGATTGGGGCGAAGCTTTGCTGTCCTGGTGTGGGGTTGTCATTTCACATGTTTTCGTTGTTACTTGTCTTGATCTGTGCCCAGTTTCTGTCGTTGTCTCTGCCTGTCCTTGTTTGACCTACTGCCTGTGTTTTGACTATGCCTTTTGCCTATTTTCCCTTCGCTTTCTGTCCGAGTTTTTTTTTTTTTTTTTTTTTTTTTTTACACCATATGTGCTTGCTCACTGGTCATAGTCATAGCCATTATCCTAACACCAGCGAACAAATGGATAAAAAGCATCATTTTTTTTTTTTTTTTACATTTTTACACTTTGAGACACTTTGTGAAAAGCGCCCTACAAATGCACTAAACTTGAACTTGACTCTACAAAAACTCACCATTTCATATTGTTTTTGAGTTTTGACCTGATCTACAACCATTTATAAACCTAAACTAACAAAAAATTGGTTGAGCAAAAACAAAACATACCTACGAACCAACTGATTCCAACTAACAGTTTTTCAAACACTTTTATTCAGTGCAACTTTCATTACAGTGCAGTTATTTTTACAATTCTGTAACGTGCCATCTCTAGGAATTGAACCCATGGTCTTGCGTTCCAAATGCCTGTGCGATTGTGCTACTTGAAAAGTCGTAGATCGAGAAGTGTTGCGTGAAAGCAAAAGCAAGATTAGAGTGACCTTGAGGCGGTAATATTCAAGAATAAGCTCAAGAAGGACTGACAAGATGGGACTCAATCCCACCACCCTCAGAACTGAATGCTGATGCCTTATTCATTAAGCAATTCAAAGAATACCTAAAGTGGGACTATGAATTGTCAATGTCAATAATATTTCCTTTCCCGATGTGCCTGTTTTTGAATCGATATTTAACAAGATGGATTGAAGCTTAGCCTTTCACAGCCTAAGCATATTGGTTTGTTCTACCACCTTTCTTTTCCTTCCATCACAAATCATTTCTCTGAGTTGATAGATCACCGTGACTGTTGGCTCTGTGACAACCTTGAAAATCTAAGCTGTTCTGTTTCAATATGAGTTCTGACTGGAAAGACAATGACATTGTTTCTCCTTCGGGGACTGAGGTGGAAAGTGCATGTTCACGTGTTTCGCTTCGGCGTCAACTTTCTTCTGAAGAGCTTTGGTTTCCTGGTGTTCAGGCAGCTTTCCCTGGCTCTTTTCCGAGCTCTAATTTGATAATCCAATTCAAAACAGGCTTTACTTGATGCAAGTTGTCATGTCTTTCTTTTGTCTTGACTCAGCAGGGTCGCTCTATCTGTCAGAGAGACCTAATTAAGTCTGGAGTGCCAGTCTCGGTAGAGGTGCTGTTCAGGTTCTTCAGCCTTGTGGCTACTCATCGAGAGGAGGCTTGGATGTCACGCATAGTCGAAGCCTCTGAAAGATGAGCGTGTTCTCCAGTCAAACCCCGCTGCGTTTACTCCTACTGCGAGCAGCCAGAGCTGCCATAACCTCCTGAGCTGGAAGTCAGCCAATGAGGAGTGATGAACTGGTGTGAATGTCAACAAAACCTCACACAGACGTCTCTGTATGTCTCTGAGTTATTGTTAGCAACTTTAGACTTTTTATACCTATTTTGCCCTGTCTGATTGCCTCGTTTACCCTTAACTGTCTTCGGTAACTGATGACATATCACGAATGAATCAAAATGCCCAGACTTTTTTTTCTCTGCATCAATGTCTGAGAGTCTGGGTTGCTTGATGAGTCTCTTTACGCTTGGAAGGCGTCCCAGGCTAGAGGAGTAATTGTACAAGTGGGTCAGGAGGGCTTGGTATGATTTGTTGTGGCTCGGAGAGCTGAACAGGGATAATACAAGATTGGGTTCTGCACCTCTTATCAAACTTTACAAACACCACTTTTCAAACATCCATCCATCTTTTTCCTGAATTGCTTTTCTATGTTTGGGTCATGGGGAGCTGGAGCCAATCCCAGCAACTCTAGGGCTGGTGGTCAACCAATCACAGAGTAGGGCAGACATCCACATGGAATATTTTCCAGTCTAAGTCTCCCGAATGCTTGTTTTTTTGGATTGTAGGATGAAACTGGAGGGACTCCATCCAAACTAAGACTTGCATAGTCTTTGAAATTGAGCTTTAAACAAGTCTTCCTTACTTACCGATTTTTATTTATGTATTGATTTGTATTTTGTGGAATTACAATACATATTTCATTTATGCCTTTAGCGGAAGTTAAATTGGACAATTTGTTAGACCTAATCAAGCCCAACACCATCTTGTACTGAGCCACAGGAAGCCTATTTATTCGTATGCAGGTTTGACACTATCTGCCAGTTCGCTTAAAAGAACTTTGAAATGGTCAACAACTTCATCCTGTCAGCCAGAGTGTGCAAATATCTGTCAATCTGCATGCACTGCTTGAAGAAAAATCTCACCATCAAAGGATAGTAGCATCCGGGTCCTCGAGCAAGAAAGATTATGGTGCCGTCAGAGTAGAGACAAGGAACCATTTCAAGGCCCGTGTCTAGAGGACTGGGGAAACTGACAGGCCAAGGTAAAAGTTTGACAACAATGAAGTTAGACAATGTACGTTGTTGATTTGTATTATTCATTCAAAAATTTCAGAAGCAGATTTATTAAAGCTGACAAGAAAATAATTATTGAATGTTTTTTTTTACATTCAAATTCAAGAATGAAAAACTAGAAGGCATGAGTGTGAATGTGTGTGCGTATGAGGATCATTCAGCTGAGATTATAAGGATGTGAAATGCTTTCTAGAAGTCTTGTGTTTGTGGATTTATGAAAAGCTGTTCATTATTTTTCATCGCAAGGTTTTGGAGAGCTTTTGTGTGGACAGACATCGATTATTCTGCTCTGAGGTCATCCTCTCGAGCCTTTGTTTGATGTGAAGACTAAACTCTAGCATTTTTCTCCGGCCATGACAGCGTGCGATGACCTGTGGCCCATGTGAGGTGACCTGTGGTTGGGTAAGAGTAGAGTGAAACATCTTTCAGCTCCTGTAGGGTGTCAGTGCAGGGCGAGGGCTGTGCATCTTCACTTCTGCGATTCAGCCTGACAGCAAAAAGTATGAACTATCTTTGTATGTATTTTTCATCCGTCTCCTTGTGCTCTGGGTTTTCTTGACTCTTCCACCAGTGGTCCAAAAAACATGCATTTGGCCAAAAGAAAAATTGACCTCAGATCCTTTCTTGTTCACACATGAATCTGTTAATTCTGCAACTTCTCCTTCGATGTATTTTGCTCAAGACAATATAATTTTTGTTTATTGTTGTTTTTTTATGGTTTCGTTAATACCACTTTTCTTCACTTATTGTGCTATCAATATAAAAACTTTAATTTATTTGGAATACATTTTTATTTTTTAATAGAATGGTTTTTATGTGTTGAGAAGAGTTGTCGTGAAACACAATCGTCTGTCCAAATATTCTATACAATACATCTCCGCCTGGGATACAAAACCGCGACCTGCCATTATGAAATGCCAGTTTTCCCACTCGATGCAACGTAACCAAATGGCAGAAACGAACCGCAAAGTGGATCGAGGTCTTTTCGCTTTCACGTTTCACAAAATCACCCTAAGAAATCGAAAATGGATGGATGGAAATTAATTAAACTTATCCATCAATTCAACCATTTTCAACCGCTTACTCTGTTTCTAGGTCATGGGGAGCTACAGCCAATCTTAGCAAATTGGAGTCTGAGGGGGGATACTTGGGTGGCCTACTATTAGTAATAAAATTCTACTACTACTACACAATACTACTACTACTACTACTACTAAAGTCCTGGAAATGTGTATTGCGCTCAAGTCTTGTTGCAATAAGAGTTAGTCTGAATTATCTGTTTTACAATATTGAAAAATTAAATAAACAAATGAAGCAAAGAAGGAATCCCAATAATATGCGTACAGTCAAGGTACACGAGTTACACACAGTTTCGTGTTAGAGATTAGAAGTTTGGGAAAGTTTCAAACGACTTCTTAAACAGCACATGCTAAACTTCACGTCCTTTTTCTCCAGGACTCGGTTTCCCTCCTTCTCCCCGTCTCATTTGAATGCTGCCGAGCAGTCGTCTGGATGATGCGGCAGCCATTGATCTGATGCGCTCATCTCCTCCGGCAGATCAAACACGCAGCACATACCTGCAGTGTCAGCAGCCGCTCTGTCTGTGCCCGGGCCGCTCGGAATGAAATGAATGAACCACCGCAGCCATATAAATAATTATCACTTCAGTAGATCAAAGAATCCTGGTAGCGAGTGGAATTTTTTCCAGTGTTTCTGTCTTTGTAACTGGAACTAACTATCTGTCTGCGCTGCTTGAGTAATCTGGTCATGTTCTGAGCTGGATGATGCTCTTAAGGCTTCAGACAGGCTTGAAATCAGCATCTACTGAAGATCACGTACGTGAAGTGGTGCCACGACTTTGACCTTTAGCTAACTTGGGTAGCTATACATAGCACTGGCTGTTTGGTTTAAATAATCATAGCAGCATGTTAGCAGGATATGACATCACGTCAGTATTAAATGCCTACGCCCATAATTTATTTTATTTGAATTAAATTATCACAGAGCGTTGGATGTTACTTTCTGCTTATGTTGAAATGAAACTTTTATGGACTGGGAAATTCAGTTAACCACCGCTAAAAGTGAAAAAGAAAAATGTTCACTTTTTGAAACTAATCATTGGTTACTTTTTTATTTTCAGTGGTACAGTTTGTAATTTATTCTACAATGATTAGTGCACAGTTGCAATTTTAGTACTAATGTAAGAAACTATTTCTGTGTAATTTAATCATTTTCATCGTATCCTTATACAAACTGCGAGAGAGAGAGAGAGAGAGAGAGAGAGAGAGAGAGAGAGAGAGAGAGAGAGAGAGAGAGAGAGAGAGAGAGAGAGAGAGAGAGAGAGAGCAAAAAAAATGCAATTATGAAAGTCCAAAAGCACACACAGACTTCAGATGTTTCTTTAAAATGTCATTCTCAAACAAAAACACTTCAATTAACAGCAATTCAGTTCAATCAAAATATTTACGTAAATATTTTTTTTACAAAACACACATCTTTCCACAAAC